>OY856412.1:1034832243-1035432243 GCA_963693085.1 Alisma plantago-aquatica
GTTGGGATTGTCTCAAAGGGATATATAAACAAAGTTCTAGAGAGACATAGAATGTAAATATGCCCTCCAATAATAGTTTAATTAACAAAGGGGACAAGTTTAATGAAATATAATGTCCTCATAGTGATCAAGGACGCCTAAAAATGAAAAATATCCCTATGCATTGAATAGTTGGTATCTTGATGTCTTGGTATCTTGATGTGTGGTCAAACATCTACACAGACTGATATGTGTTTTGTCGTTGGGATGTTAGGTCGATATCAAAGTAATCATGGATTGGACCATTGGAAGGTAGTAGACAAAGTACCTAGATACTTACAAGGTGCTAAAAATTACTTTCTCATATATAAAAGATCTAACTAGTTGAAGCTTTTTTATGTAATAGTAGGATTATGCTTGATAAGTGGACTCAAGAAAATCTAAATTTACATACATGTTCATGCTAGACAGTGGAGCAAATGTATGTAGGGTTGGAAAACAATCTAACATCACTATTTCCACCCTGGATTTGAATTTGTGGCCTTCCTTTCGGACACTATTCATGCATGGTGGTTGCAGACCTATATCTTAGGAACTGGTATCTTGCTAATATATCCAGGAAAACAATAGAGATCGGTGAGTCAGTTGCAATGGTCACTGAGCAGAGGCAGAGGTCCCACCTTTCTGCTAGTTGGAAGCCATAGTGTTCCATCAATGTCGGTGACAAGACCGTCTAGGATATGGTATAAGAGAAATACTTGCTACAAATTTGGACAGGTTGGGCATACAAAGTGGTTTTGTCATATGCAGAGTGAAGAGGTTACCCAAAAACCAATACAGAGTCAGCAAGGGTCGCAGTAGTGACAACAGCTCAACAATGGTAGTGGCAAAGGATGTGGAAGGGCATCACATGATGGTTCTTTTGGGCAAGTCAGCAGAGGAAGGGGATGAAAACAAGCAACAGATTGATTCTACGGCATGAGTCAGTCGAAAGGAGTGGTCAGCCCGTGAATCGTGATAGGTCATATGGAGTTATTTCATTCTGATTTGTCTTCTTCTTGCTTTAAATCTGTTTTGGTTGACCTGGGTGTAACACACTCTTTTATCACTTGAGTATCGATTATTATTTGTTCTTTGTCTGTTAGTCGTAGATGTGATAGTCTTCGCTTAGAAACCTCTTTGGTTGGCTTTGTCGAGTTACCAGAGGTGTGTCATTTATTTTTCAGGACACAATATTCAAGTGGACCTCATACCACTTGACATGAATATATTCAATGTGATCATTGGAATGGATGCTTTTGAGAAGTATCATGTGGTTTTGGACTGTAGTTTCAAAGTGACGACATTTGTTGATGGTGATGTGTCGTGGATCTTACAAGGAGATGGGAATATTCTCCCGACGTGTTTGGTGTCAGTTATGGTGGCAGAGAAGTTGATGAGATAGGGTTGTGATGTGTTCTTGGCACATGTGGTAGATACCAAGGCAAGAAGTCTAAGTATCCAAGAGGTGCCAATTGTCTGTTAGTTTGAAGATGTGTTTCTTGATGAGTTTCCTGATGTTCCTCCAGTCAGAGAGATTGAATTTGAGATCAATACGGTTCCTGGTATGCAGCCCATAGCACATAAACCTTATAGGATGGTGCTAGATTAGATGCAAAAGCTGAAGAAACAATTGTAAGAGTTGATTGAGAAAGATTTCATCAGGCCAAGTACATCTCTATGGGGTGCTCTCATTTTGTTTGTTGTTACGATTATGCAATTACCTTCTTATCAAAGTTGATAGGTACTCAAAAGGTTCAAAACACATGAAATTGAAATGTTTATCTTCCAAACATCAAGTACATAAATATAATTTGCCAATTTTGCAGTACTTATTTAAGAACTATGGAATTAATAACTTATTTTTGCCCAAAACATTAATTTGTGATGTTGAAAGAAAGGACATCATAGACATGTAAAGAGCTGGAATCAACCAACCCTTTACTAAAATAATGGTAAACAAAAACACCAATTTGAAGATATAAAGAGTACTTTACAAAATTTCTCAAAAAGGGGTATAACTTTATACAAAACAAGGATCTAGGTAGAGGAAGACTAAAACCAAATCAACTTCTTTACAAACAAAGAAACTTAATATGTATAGCTAAGTCCAAGCTAGATGGTTGAACTTCACATCCCTAACCTTAGGCAGGTTCACCAAGCTTCAACTGCGCACTCTCATCCTATACCTGGGTGATTGGGATCACCCAGCAAGAGAGAGAAAAAGAATGTGTTATTCAAAAGGAATAAGGACAAATAATGAACAATATTGAATAATAAAAGATTCACTATACTATAAGGGTCAAAAGTATGAGGCAAGTACCACAATAAAGAATTTCGTCCCTGTTAAAGAGTAATTAGTTGCATGCATGATTAAATATGACTATATTAAACTAATATAGGGTTGAAGCACCTACATAACCTCAACCTCTAGGTGAGGGAGAATTTACACATTCCCAAGCACCCGAAAATATTTATAAAATGGGGAGAATTGCCACATTCCCCTGGGGAGAATTATCACATTCCCCTAAGGTGAAATTACACATGTCCTCTATGGGTGGTTGTACAAATGTACATTATATTAGTTAATTAGTCATTTTCATCATCATGCTAAGTAATTCATTGGGCAGAGTGAAAATATAAACAATATTGCACCATAGAAAATGGCAATAAAGCCCAACAAGTAATCCAATTAAGTAATCCAACATTGGCAATTCAAGTAATATCTAAGTATTTCAATAAAGGAGCCAACATAGGCATTAGAAGAATGAAATAATGAAAATAGCCAAATAAAGGCATTAGAAGGATTCCAAGACTAGCAAATTAGGAATGTGGGGTTGGATAAGATCCCAACTGAAGAATAGGTATATTTGCACATTCATACATTCCACACATATATAATAGGGATCACATTCATAAATAGGGTCCACATACATAAATAGGTGTCATATACCTTATTGTAGATTCACATCCATCACTTTCATTGATTATATTGTATCCCAATCCCCATTCCCTAGTACAATTATCTCACATGAATTAGTATTTATTAAGCATAAATTATAAAGAAAATACCAATTTTAGACCTTTTATGGAACCTTCGATTTAGGTCTCAAAACCTAGCCCAAAAGATCACTTAGGTTTCAATGATTAGGAAAACACAATTTAGATCATTTAATGTGATTAAAATGGTATTCAAGGAAAACTTCGAAATAGGAAAGAGAATCAAGACTCAAAAACCACAAATTTGGATTCTACACAAAAAATCCTTTCTAATGACCATTTATATGCATTTTTCTGACAAAGGATCGATTTAATATGAATCAAACTAAATTGACCAATCAATTTAGTCAATGTCGGCAAGCAGTAGCCCAGTTGGTCGCAGCTCGGGGCCCCTCACGAAGGGTCTCGGGTTCGACTCCCACTGGAAGCACTGCTCGGAAATAAATTTCCCGCAGTGTCAGCCAGCCTCTGATGCGACTTATTGAGATACCGGTGTGCGGGCGCACGAGTCTCACGAGTTTACCATCCCTGCTATCTGGGCCTCCGCCTAGCGAGTGAGTTCCCCCGACAATAAAAAAAAACTAAATTGACCAATCAGAATCCAGTAAAACCATAGTGTGACATTGATTTGAGTCAAAAATAAATCGTGATGTAAATAAATCACAAATAGGCCAAAGAACCTTAGGCGGTTGTTACATTCGAGTAATCATGTAGGGTTAAACTTGTCATTTCGACTTATCTATCAAAAGCTTGCGAAAGAAATGAGATAGAAACCCGGATTACCTCAATTGCCCTTGCGATGTTAATGATCCCATCAAAAGTGCAAGGGCACCCTGGTTATTGACTGACCAGGTTTGTTCCTTCGTTTGCCATGGCGCAAGAAGCAGCAGTCTACTCTCGACGCCGAGGTCCAGGTCACATATCACAGCCTTCCGATGCAAACTGAAAGCACCACGCTCAACCTCGTCTCTCAACAAACTCGTCGAGCCCAAGTTTTGGTCACGGAGTGGTCGGGAGCTCAGGAAAGCTCCTCCACCAGGGAAGAATAGGGGAAGGCACCGTGGTCTCCAATAGCTGGCACCAGGTCGAAAATGATGCAACTCAAATCTTGAAGTTGCTCATGGTGGCAAGAAGAAACTAATGGACCAATATCCGGGGTCTGAGGGGCACCGAGGCTTCGAAAACAACACGGTGGTCGGCGAGCTTCATGGCGGTTTTATAGGACGCAACGATTAGGGAAGAACCAGGGGAAACCAAGGAAGGGAAAGGGGAGACGATGTTCCGAGGGTGCTCACTGTGTCCACAATTAGACTGGGGTGGTGTCTAAGGCTGGGGAAAAACTTTCGTTGCCAGATGAGAAGGAGGAAAAGGTCATGGATCTCCAAGGAAGTAGGGGAGTTTGACTAAGTAATGAGGATGAAGCCCTCTTTGCTTTCTCTCTCCTCCAAAATGGATAATAATGCATGAAAATGTGGTATTATGGTGATAAATGATTATTGAAATCATTATGTGTTTGATAGCTCGAAATTCACTCACATATTTCATTAAAAGAAGTCTTTTCATATAACTCGCTCATTTTAATGTATTAATATACACATTAATATCCAAATGGTAATTAAGGGCCAATGTATAAGTGAAATGAGAATATAATTGAATAACATCTCTCTAGACATTAATGTGAGCTAATGGTTTAAATTTGGTGCCATTTGGACTTCATTTGACCCCTCAAATCGATTTTATAAGCTTTTAATATAGTGTGACTATAGTAGTTGAATCAATTTCATTCATTTCATTTAAATGCCACGCGTAACGTTAAAGTTCGGTTCGATTTCTTTTATCATGCGAGTGGACCACGCTGGACGCTCATCCAACGGCCACGATCTGCTTCCCACTTGATCCAACGACGACTGTACTATCTCCTACCTCCAGCCGTTCGAGCTACATGACCCCTTGGCTCCTCAACTCGGAGTTTGGATAAGAAATGAGTAATAATGTGGACACGATGATTGGGGAAGAACAAGGGGAAGAACCAGGGGAAAATCGGGGGGTGAGTTTTACTAAGTAATGAGGAGCCAAGGGTTCAGGCAACCCGAATGGCTGGAGGTAGGAGATAGTACAGTCATCGTTGGATCAAGTGGGAAGTTGATCGTGGCCGTTGGATGAGCGTCCAGCGTGGTCCACTCGCATGATAAAAGAAATCAAACCGAAATTTAACGTTACGCGTGGCATTTAAATGAAATGAATGAAATCGATTCAACTACTATAGTCACACAATATTAAAAGCTTATAAAATCGATTTGAGGGGTCAAATGAAGTCCAAATGGCACCCAATTTAAACCATTAGCTCACATTAATGTCTAAAGAGATGTTATTCAATTATATTCTCATTTCACTTATACTTTGGCCCTTAATTACCATTTGGCTATTAATGTGTATATTATCACATTAAAATGAGTGAGTTATATGAAAAGACTTCTTTTAATGAAATATGTGAGTGAATTTTGAGCTATCAAACACATAATGATTTCAATAATCATTTACCACCATTATACCACATTTTCATGCATTATTATCCATTTGGAGGAGAGAGAAAGCAAAGAGGGTTTCATCCTCATTACTTAGTCAAACTCCACATTATTACTCATTTCTTATCCAAAAAGCCAAATTAGCACTAAAATTAACATTATCCACTCATTATCCATCATTAATGGTCATATTGCATTATTAGCCCCCAATTAACACATTAAGTGGTTTATTTGTGCAAATACCCCTTCATTAACATGAATGAGGGTAAATATTGATTTCACCATCCATAAAGCTCAAATTGCACATGGAAGCCAAAAAGGATACAAAAGGATGGGAAATTTCTGAAAAGGGTCCAAAAGGACTAGAAATTAAATAAAAGCTAAAAAGTGGGTAAATTGCAGGGAAGACCCTAGATTTCGGTCTGTTACAAGACAAGTCCTATTTTGCATAATAGAATGGGAATATACATACATATATATATATATGATTTTCTCGTAATATAATGACACTTGAATTAAACAAAGTTGTGTTTCTATATACATATAGAGTTTGGTGTGATGGTATATATTTTTCATGTGAGAAATAATAGATAAATTAGGATGAACATATTTTTATAATAAAATGACTTTAATTTGTATTGAATATATGATACAAGGAAGGACATTTTCATGTATGGATTATAAATGCCATGATCCATTCATACCAGTTTAGTTGAATATTAGAAAATTTATATTCGACATTAGGGTACATGCTTGTAGTTTCTAGTTGAATCATCAACTCATTATAAAGGCTAATTGGAAGATCATTAGAAAAAATATATATGTCTAGTTTTCTATGTATCCCATGTAGTATTAATTATTTATCTCTAATTAATTGGTCCTAAACTGATGGTTTTTAGAATGTTGAAAGTTGAACAAAGGGGTGTGAAACCCTCCCACTCCCATTATATTCAGTTATTAGGAGACACTAACTTCTCGTGATAGAGCTAGTTAATCTCTACTTCATAAGTGAATAGATATAAACTAACCCCACTAATAGATAGTTTGTTGCTAACCCTTAAGTAAATATAATCCCACTAACCCTACTTAGGGTATCTGACCTCTACTTATTAGGTGAAGAAACACCAATAAACCCCACTATTAGGTAGCTAGTCGATTTCCTTAGGTGAAGGGATACCCACTAACGGGTGTTTTCTCTCTACCCACTAACCCCACTACTATGGTTACTCTATAACATGGTGGTTATGGAAGAAGCTAGAAGAGGAGAAATGTATGGATAGAAAAGGTGTTATTACACAAACTGTCTCTATTATAATCTAGATATCAATAAAAGAAAGAAAGGACAGATTAAGGAGAATTCACATATGAAGGATTGGCTTACTAGGGACACATGATCAACTGGGAATTGCAACAAGGGGAAGGTTTTTCGAACAAACCTATAGGAGTGTAAAGATCAAGAGGGAAAGGTAGTTACAACCTCTGTAAGAAGACAACATGCAACTTTTACATATGGACCAAGGAAACTATTTGTATGTTATTCATAACATGGAACAAATTTTGAAAAGAGTCGTATAGTGTTGGAAATATTTGGTTCTTTGTATAAATATTTTTTTAACAACTTGATGATTTACTTATCATACTAGAATGTCTTAGGATGGGTTTGTCCATGAGAGTAATGTATTTCTATAAAAAAACTTTAAGAGGAACCCATAAACTTTACCCTTTGGGAAGACAATTTATATAAATGAGTTGGCACATTCTCTTAATTCCCTTTTTTTACTAAGAATCACTTCTTATTAACTCCCGTCCACTTTACTTGTCTATTTATCTAGATCATTGCACTAGTTCACACATGGTATGGATCCATTGTCTAGTGGACCTTATGTGCTACAAATGTATGTGATGCATTAACTAGATGACTCCTAAAGACCAAAAAATAGTTGAAATAACAAACATTCCTTTTGTGGTCATATTACTACATTGTGACATGATATACTTGTCAAGGAATACAGTAGGACCACATCGAAGTATTTTGTGTTTTCAACAAAACACCAAGTTTCTAAGGAAAAAAGACCATCATTTGAATAATAATGTTAAAGAATTCTAAGAGTTGTGAAGGACACAAAATAGTCTATTTCTTGGAAACCCAAGAAGAAAAAATTATAATTATCCTATATGGCATATATCTTCATGAAGAGGAATCTATCATGATAAGATAACCACACTACTTTTACTTGGATAAGCATTGGTTAATACATGACTCAACTTTCTAAGATAAGGAAATGATACATTTGACCACTTGAAATGAAAAGATTCTAAGCTATGTTCACTTAGTGCAAAGATTGAGAAGGACAAACCAAGACCATAAAATCATACAATGTCAGAGTACCATGGGAAGTCTAGATGCATGTTAAATTCCATGTTGTATCATAAGGCTTGTCATGATACAATGGACATAAATATTTAATAGGAAGGCATTGTTTGATGAGGAAGATCACAAAGTACTTCTTATGACAATGAGGATAATGTGGTTGTGAGTTGTAACATATTGTATGCATGTTGATGAGGTTGATACCTAGGAAAATGGATATAGAGAGTGCATGCCATGTTTCATCCTTTGAAAGCTTCCAAATTCAAAAGAATTGAAATTTCAACTCAATGAGGAAGGGAAAATAAATTACCTCACAATGCTTGGATTTAGTGGAAGTTGTGTGCAGTTTGATGTTGGATTCCTATGATCACTCAAAGAAATATCACCCTCTTTATGTAGACTACTATATCCTATATTTGTATCATATTTATATAACATAACATATCTATAGTTAATGCATATGTGTTTATTTCCTATTTCCTTCTATGATTTCTATAACTAACTTTTTAAGACTTTATATATGTTTTTGCATATATTTTTGTCAATTGAGATGTTGAGCCTTGATAAGGATCTAACTTATCAAAAGTTTAATGGACATATACCATGGGAAAATGTCACTCCACCACCTCTGAAATTAAAAATATGTAAATCCCAGACGTATACACACACCTTCTATTAATAGTATGAGGGATGCATATAACAACCATTAAGAATACCTTTTAGCATTGCATGTAATTTAAGTATGATCAACATCTTATGTCAATCGCATAAGCACAAAGTTTATAAGTGGTAGCCTAGTGAGAAATGTTGGGGAGGTTGCATGTCTAGATAGAAATGACAAGGTGGAGAACGCATATTCATTTTGTATAATCTAAAGTGAATAAAGAGGGGGCGTTTGAATATTGTTTTTCTATCATTAATATTGGAGCTCACTTGTCGGTACATGTGATATATTAATTTTGTAACTTATCGAGTACTTATCTATACTTTTAGCATTACTTAGTAAAAGGAAATCTTAGATGTGGCACAATCCAATGGCATCCCGTTTTTCAAAATATTATAATTGTATATTTTACATAGTTTCTTCTTGTGTCAAAAAGAAACTCTTATGATATTTAGGTTCTAAATTTTGGTTTTTTATTTGTACATATTACAATGTCTATTCTAACCTAAGAGAGTAATGGATGTGCATAGGATAGGTGGATTAAATTGTGAGAGTATCATGTTACCTTACATACACTAAGCACAAATCAGGACAAACTATGAGATTCATAAATGGTTATAGTGTTGGTTGTATTCCCTAAGAATAAGTCATATGAAGATTGTAATTGGATAACATTTTACTCTATTTGATTATGTTTTCTTTTGTATCAGCTAATGAATAAACATAGTAATTTCCTAAGAATGTATTATTGAATGACATGTGATTTTTGGTTGAGAACCTAAACAAGGGGTCAAATCTATGTGAAGAGTTTTCATTCTTCTCTAAGTCCTTGCCTATATATTATTGAAGAAAATAGGGAAATAATGCATAAGACTATTATTGTGTTAACACATGACTACATCTCATTGGTCATGGTATTTGATATCAAGTCAAACACAGAGGTACTTGTTAATGACCAAGTGTATTGGGCTTACCGACCTTAAGTATGATACATGGAAGCTAGAAATGAAATCTAGAATCATATCTCAATGTGCCAATGGGGACTTCACTTCTTAGACTTGAAATCACTACAATGAGCATATATTTTTCAATGTCATTTAACACTACCCAATGTGATATCAAGTAATGGTTTACGTACAAGCATAGGCTTGCTTATGGAAGTCAATATTTGTTATTGAGATCACATGTGATTCAATTAGTCTAGTCTTTATTAGGGAACAAATATTGAATATTAAGAGGATGGTGACTCCACTCTTCAAATTCAATCAGGATATTAGAGACAAAGGGATTATATGCACTGTAACACTAGTCATGATATAAGGTTGGAGTTGTTCTCTAACTTATCCAATTACTTTGGTGGAAATGATTTGTTTCCTGATATCGATCATTGCTTGTAAAGTCATAATATGATTATGGAGATTGATACCAACGTAATGTGGAGACTATAGGCTCACATACATAGGATGCATATGGAAGTGGAGTATAGTCATGGATGTAAGTCAAATTTGTTGTTGAAAGGTGTTCGGAAATTGAGGTGATAGAAAAGGAAGTGGAAACAAAACTTTAAAGCAAGATTCCCTAACTAGAAGATTTCATCAACAATAATGTATCTAAGAAGGAAGGATAACAAGAGTTATACTTGGTCCTACAACAAGTCCAGTGAAAAAATCTTGATGTAGTATCGTGCTTCTTCTCCAAGCAGCAACACACTTCTTCTTCAGCTAGTAGCCCAACAGTTGTCAACAACTTTTTCAAATGAGCCTTGATTAGTTTGTACAAAAATGGGATTCTGAATTCATATGGGTATCTATTGTCTATGGTTTCTTTAGATGCATCAAGCTTCTACTTTTTTGCTAGATTCCTTCCCTTAGAATTAGATTATGACTTGCCCTACTTGGTGACTACTACAACGCCTAGTTCTTCTTCTATCAAGTCAATTTTAGGAAGGGACTTAGTGACATGGGTATCTTCTTAGTTAGCCTTTCTTGTCAACTCCTCTAGGACTTTTCCTAAATGGAGTGTGGCCATCTTTCCACTCTTGATGGTAGAAGGGGTTTTTCCTTGTGGATTCCTTTATAAACTTGGATATTGTGCCAGTTGTAGGTCAATCACCCTATTGTAATGTTGCGTATTAGTCATCTGAGAAGTGATGCCCCCTAATGGGGTTTGGATTGTGGTTATTGGTCATGTGTTTTTGTTAGTGCTTTGGCTCAGTTGCTATGTTATAATTGCTTGCCTTTTGCAAATTTGAACAATTCAAAAACCAGATCTTGTTGATCAGAGTTTCTATTCTGACTTTCACCTTGACTTGGTATGCTTGAGTTTCTATTTTGGTTCTAGCCTTGTCCTTGGTAGTTGTTCATGTTCTACTGATAAGTAGTGTAAGTGTGAACATGGGTGGTCTACCACCTCGATCGAAGCCTAGCAATCTTTTAGGTGGGTCATCATTCAACTGGTGAGCATGTTCAACAACATCTTTATTTCCGTAGGAAAAACCATGTTGATCTGGCCTCTTGAAGCTAACATAAGAAACATTCTCAGTATCATCTTCCTAACCATCATCTTCCTGTTGGGTGTAGATACAATTATTAACACCACGACGTCCTTCTCCACATATGACACACTTCACTTTTTCTTCTTTATTCTTTCCCTTATTTCCATAATAATTCAATTGTCTCACATCTGGGGCAATCTTTGGAATCTAGATAGTCATAGATCCTAAAGCCTTAGACTTGATAGTTTTCCTTTAACTGATGCCTTCTTTGTTGTTCCTCTTCATATTCCAAATTGGCTTGTAGGGCAACCATATTGTCAATTATCATCATGATCCTCTGTGGGTTCTCACCTAGGAAATCACTTCTTCCAACTACATCCAATGAGATCCTTTCAGTAGAGGTAAGCCCATTATAGAAGATTGTAACAAGAAATCCTTTATTGTAGTTGTGGTGAGGGAAGTACCTCTATTAGTTTTGGAACATTTCCCATTCTTCATACAAGTTCTCACTGGGCTTCTGCATAAATCTCATGATCTTGTGTCTATTTCTAAGAATCTTCTCTATAAGACAGAACTTGGTGACAAAGGTTTCATCCAGAGGTGCCCATTCATTGATGCTTTTATTAGGTAGGGCAAGGTACCAAGATAGAGCCTTATCCCTTAGAGAGAAGTTGAATCCCTTATACTATATGACTTCATGTTGCACCATGTTCATCTTGATGGTGTCATATTTTTTTTAAAGAATCAAGGTGGTGATAAGGGTTTTTATCTAAGGAGTTTTTTTCTAAAAGTCTTATTATAGATCACATTAATGATTTTTGCTTTCAGCTTAAAGTTTAGATCATTGAATCGAGGAATGATCATTGGGCATCTGGACTCATTTTCCCTTGATATAGTCAGATCTAGAAGAGAAGTCATATGTCCTCTTCATCATCTTTGTTGTTCTCATTATTGTTTCTGTTTCTCATGGCTCCACCACATGGAGCTCCTTCAGCCACTTTGTAATCATCTTCTTCTTTCTCATAATATTCTTCATCATGTTCCTCATGGTTCTCCTTCGCCCTTGGGTTTGGGATGAGTGCCCTATGAGGAGGTATGATTATTGTAGCTGGTAGTGGTTTTGATCTGGTTCACTCAAACTTCCTGAAATAAGCCGCATAGACAAGTTAGAAATTGGATGTGTGATACGAGGTATTCAATATGGCCAACATTATCATATTAAAATGTGTAGTCAATTCTATCACTAGACTTGAGGCACAGGTGTATGTTGAGTAGACTCGAGTTCTTAACAGTACTAGTTGCCTCTTCCCCGACAACAGTGCCAAAAAGGTATGAAGAATTTTCCCACACCGATGAGGACATCCTCTACTACTCCAATTGGTTTTGTGAATGAATGGTCCGCAAGTTGAATCTACATTCCAAACTTAATTAGGTCTATGAGGCCTAACCTTTGGGCTAACATGAGAAACATTAAACTTATTCTCACCCCAGATCTGCTATACCTTGTCTTAGCTTGGTATCCCTTACATTGAATGGGATAGTAAAGGATCCACGATCTTTTTGCTTGGTCGACATTTTCACTTGGACGAAGGCACTAGACGTCTTAGCAAGTCAAGCTTTTTTGATTTCACATCCTCTCCATCTCTTTTTTATCAGGTTTTTGAAAATTTTGGTATAGGTTGGCATTTCTTCGATCGCATCAAGTAACAGGATATCCATATGTAGTTTCTTCAGAGCTTCCATAAAAAAAAATCATTTTATCCACCTAAATCACACGTCCAAAAGGAGTAGATCTAGAGTAATCAGACTTTTAATGTATAACCCAACACTCAGGCCCTCGTAATGACAATGACGAGGTTCTATGTAGCATATTGGGTCAAACACAAGGACAAGGGTGGTAAGTGTTAAGATCCTTTAAGGCTTAGCTTAGTAACATCAATCAAAAGAATGAGGTAAACTTAGTGTTCCCAATGGAATAATGATTCCTCAACCAGGAAGTAATAAGAAAGTAAAACAACTTAAGAAGTATAGTAAAAGAACAAGTGCATCAAACAAAACATATCAAGTATGGAGTGGGAAACATGGATTGGTTTTCACCATCTAAGATCTTTCACCAACATGTAGCACTCAAATCCATTGTAATCCCTTAGCAAGTTTACAAACATTCATCATAAGTGTCTATTCCCTCCTCTCATAAGCGTAGGATAGATCTAGATTATAAGGTTGTCTCTCTCTCGAGATGGCATACAAACCATCATAGTAAAACCATATTATGAAAGCTAAAGCATTTCAACATTCTCATGCATCCATGCAACCCAATAACACTTGGATATAGGTTAATACTACTTTTTTGAGGTATTAATAAATAAAAAACACAAGATGGTATCTAATCATGCAAGTGAAGCATTAAGAATAAGAGCATGTAGATAAACATTTCTAGGAGCATATATTAACTATAAATAAGCATTTACATGTTGGGAGAGCCTTAGTGGCTACTCCAAACCCAAGTTAAACAAGTAGCCACTCATAGTGGTGAGTATCATGGAAAAATTACAAGTATGGTTAGACATAGAGATGGAAGGGAACGAAAGGGAATGAACATATTTGAAGAAAAAGGAGAAAAATACACCAACAATGACCATGGATTGGTCAAGGTCAATGGAGAGATTCTCCACTCTAAATCTGGCATCATCAGAGAAGATGGTTGCTCTATCTTCCTCCTTCCCTCGAAGAAGGGACCTGGAGCTGCTCAGAAGATATGGGAGTTTACTGCTCCTTTGACTCTTATTCTTGGATATCACTAATCGATGGGTTGAGGGGGATGGTGATGGAAAGATGGCATAGTTGCAGCACTTCATCATCTCCCTTGAGTGGCCACCTTCTCTCATTTGCATGAGGTATCCTATTTATAGCTCACGATTGATGCTTCTAGGTTCTTGAGGGTGTACCTTTGCTTGCACCGCAAGTTTTAGCATGTTCCTCGAGGCATGCACTTAATGGTTTGAATGACCCGTGTGTCTAATACCGCCATCAGTAGGTGGGTCATTCAAGCCAATCATTGTCTTCCTATCCATCAGTTGAGGTTCGGCAGGAAGACCATCTGGTGTTGTCACTCACTGCCATTTGTTGCCTTCTCCAGTCCATCCATTAGGCGAGATCAGACCGGCCATCGGCAAATGCATCACTAGTGGGACATTGGTAGGAAGACTCATCTTCCCATGGGTCTAGTGTGGCCATCAGTTTTAGGGAATGATGGTTGTTTTGATAGGAGGTTCACGCTGGCCATCAGTTCTAGGAAATTGATGGTTATCCTGACTACACCTTCTGATGAACACATGGGTTTTGTTGGGGGGCATTGGTTTAGAAACTGACGGTTGGTCAGCTCGAAGGATGGCTTAAATCTGAGGGTGGACGGTCATCATCATTTGTGAAAATTGATGGGGGGTTCGCATAAGGGTTGAGGCCATCATTTGGTGAGTCAACTACATGGAAATGAGTAGTTACCTTTGAGACAAGGCATAAATGGTAAACATGAGTAAAATGAGAGAATGTTAAGGTAACTCTACATAAAGATAGTAGATTAATGGTAAATTTAGGCATGAAATATTCACAAAATTGGATGTTATAACCTAGGCAAGATTAGAATGTTCAATCGGTCTATTGGACAAGATTAACCCATATGATTGACTGGATAAGATCAACCTGGATGATTTACTAGAAAGTCCACTCAATTAAAGAAACATTATCACTCAATTCACTAACTAATTCTATAATGTCCTGACCTTGTCCACTCAATTCAATATGTTGGTCAGTCATCCGACAGGTGTATCCATGAATGGTCGGCTAAAAACTACTCTTGGCTTTTTTAATTATTATTTTCTTTTTAGAAACTCTACTCACTTCCTCCCGTATTTGAAGGGGAATGACTCCTATAGTTAGGGTGACATTCTTCAAAACATGAACCCTAGTTGTCATCACTGACAAGAGACAGAGAAAGAGAGAGAGATAAAGAAAAAAATAATAGCATGCTACCAAGTCAAAGGTTGCTCCTTCCTCACCAGCTTTAGTAGTGCAATGTGGAGTTCCTGTCATGTATGTGGATTACATAGACGCCGTAGATTGTGTTTGGAGAACATTGATGCATCATAAGAATGTCATTAAATTTTTTTAATACAAGGTATATCCCATTATCCCTCATTCCCAATATATAATTGTTGACAGGATTTGCTCATCAAAATATGGAATATTTTTCATAATGACCAGTACCCTTGGTTCCCTTTTCCCATCTAACCAACCTAATCTAGACTCATTTTCCTCAGATGATGCTTTTTTTGAAGAAGTTACCACTACTCCTCACTAACCTCCTCAAAGGACAAAGCAGGCTACTCCACAAAAGGTATGATCTCAAAACCCCGCTCATGGTCTTCTTCATCATTCTCCAGTTATTAATCTTTATATTGTTATTAATCCTTTATATACTCATCCTAGACTAAATAATGTTCTTCTGTCTTCCCCAATTCCGACTAAGTCTTGGTGTAATAAAAAGAAAATTTACAACATAAAATAACAATACAAAATTTGGATTTGTTTTCATTTTGGTATTTTTTTTCATTAATCATATAGTTGTCAAAGAGACCCTTTTCATGCCAATTTTCATTTGCATAATCATCCCTTTTCAATATGACAAAAATGAAAAAGTTTAATAATGAAACCCAACCTTTTGTTATTCTCAAAAACCCATTCCCACATATGGCTTAAACTGAAAAGCATAGTTCCTTTCACAACTCCCCTTCCAATGCAGCCCCTTCCCCTACCACCTTCTGAAATTCTCTCTCCATATCTAATGACTGACAACAATTTTATTCTCCAACATCGATCCCCTTGTCTGCCACCCAATGCCACATATTCTCCCACCCTCTAAACATACATTCCCCATGCATGCCAAACACCCTACCAATCTAGATGGGTCCACTTCCTTACACCCCTCTATGCACTCTACAAACATCATTTCTAAAAATATTCAATACAAGACCACACATGGTAACCTCTTCCATCCCCTTGTCTCCCTAAAAATACACCATCTTTACACCCTTTCTGCCATCATAACACCAATATTATCCCACCTGTCAGAAAGTGTCATAGAAGATACAATTGCCACTGTCCAACCGCTAAAACAAATTTATACATCCCTCTTCTACTTTTCCACTAAATACACCATCCTATTATCCTCTTTCTTCCAAAATCCCACACCCCATTAGCATGGACCCTATTTCTCAACCTAACTCTTTTCTCAATACTAAAACCCCAACAACTAAAGCCTACCTTAAACCAGGCCCGAATTATGATTTATGTGTCATTTTTTCCTTTGTGGTCTTCTAGTAGGCATGATTCCTTAGGTTAAGAGTAATTTTTGTTCACCTTGACATTGATGTTGGGAATATATCCTTGGTTTACTTCCTCTACATTATCCAAAATGTATCATCCTTCCTTTACAATTGAGATGGACAAACCAAAACCCATTTCAACAATGAGTTCCATTATACCCTTAACTCAACTAACAATGTGGGGAAGATAGTGGTCATATCTTTCTTTGTGGAATACATCTATAAGAGGGTGGAGTCTCATATTTTCTATTAGGACATTGCTCTTGGAGCCTCCACTGCCCAATATATGACTTACATCATCTTCTGGCCTCCCAAACCATCGTTGGACCTATGACATTTTCCCAAAACGATGGCACACAACTAGGATGCCCCCTTGCCATTGTTGTTAAAGATATAACCTCCCCATCTGAATTTCACAATGCATAGTAGCCTTAATTACGTCTCTAAAATTTACCTACCCACACTCTTTCAACATCACATGAGGGACATTTCATATCATATCACAATTTTCAGCCTCAGTGACCCCTATAACAAGACTCTCTTCTGTTTTGATAATCATATCCATCCTATTATGTGGAATTTAATATCATACCAACAAATCTTCTCATGCAACCAAAGCTACTTATGCTCCTCATTGTCACCAAGAAAAATGAAAGCCTTATGAAATTCACAACATTCTAAAATATAAAGCTTCTAAATAATTTACCAAACTAAACTGAACCCTAACCCCACTCCCTCAGGGCATAAAAACTTGCACCTAAACCCATAAGATTGATGACTATTACCCTAAAGCCACCTTAAAACTCATCTTTTACACATCAAACACTTTGAATGTGTTTGATACTTCCCCCTTCTCTAAATATACATTCTCCTCACAACTTTCCTCTCACAACTCTCCCCCAGCCAACACATGTGATTGAAGTACATTCTTTTTCTACTAGAAATTTTCTTAATATTACATCTACATATATCCAAGGTGAAAGAAACAGACTGACCTATTTTGGATAACTAAGATGGCATGGTTGTGGACTCTCTAACCCTCTTAGCAGTTGTTCCATTTATTGATTCACAATCACCATGCTTCATAGTGGAAGGTTTGACTATCCCATCCAGACATATATGTTATAATAAGTTTACAGCCCTAGAGATCAACCAATACCTCCCAAAAAATCCACCCTTGTCATATTTTCCACAAAACGTATATCCTCCAATGCATAGCCACCACACAACATATGTCCCCATAACAATTGCTTTCTTTGTCTTGACCTAGAATAGTGTTTGGGTTTTTACGACATGGCCTAATTTTCTTTATTGAGGATGACAAAGAATTTCATTTCACTTTCACACAAAGATCTTATCAATCATAATCTACTAGACAATGAGTACTTTAGTGTGCATTTTAGTTGCCTTTGCATTAATTAGTTATTTTATTTGTCTTACCCTTTTAAGTTGAGTTTTACATTTAATTTCTCTTGGAATATTAATGGATTAGTTTCCTACAATAGAAAAAGAATTTTATACATCATATAAACTTTAACAAAATTTACATCATGATAGAAAAAGAAAGAAAAACTCATCTCACATCCAGACAAATTTGTGTGTTAAAGGGTCATAAATACATGGATCTAACTCCTGGACAAGGGTCTTAACTCTGGAATAATTCTTGGTTGGAATAGTTATCACTCACCCAGCATGACCACACCATCTAGTGCCACTCTCCTAGATGACAAAATCAACAACATGTGGAGCTATTGGGCTTATATGGTAAAACATTCTCAAATAAAGTGTCTCTCTCAAATGAACTCACATACCTTGGAAGCTAGTTTTCCTCTTCCCATTGGATCCTTGTAGGAGATTTTAATATACACATTTTTCTAAGGAGCTCTTTAATATACATCATAATATCTCTTCACATATGCCCTTCTTTAATGATTTTATCACTGACTATAACCTTACTGACTTCAAAACCTCTAGCTATTTTGCATGGTCTTATGATAGGAATCCACAATCCTTTTTAGAATCATATAAATAACTAAGTAATATGTCTTGGATTATCTTTTATGTTATTTGATATTTTTCTCTTGGACTAAAGTACATATAGAATCAAATCTGATCATCCTAGACACTAAAAACTCCTTTTGGAGTCCTAAAACTTTGAGGTTTGAGTGCTTCACACTTAAACACCTTTATATAACAAAACCATTATGAAATTTTGATCCAACTCAGGTACTGACTCCCTAATTCCAACCAAGAACCTCAAATCATGCCACTCTACTATTGATATATGGGCCTCAAAGATCTTTGGCTCTTGCTATAAAAAAGTAAATCATCCATCCAAAACTTTCAATGATATTCGTTTAGTTTATCCTTCTCATTCTGAACCCATCATACATATATCCCTTAGCCAATCCACCGTATGTTGGGAGTTTCTCCTAGAACATCCAAAAATTATTTAGAAATAATACTTCAAAATAAGACACTCACGGTGGTGAAAAAACCACATCATTCTTCAAGTGAATATTCTCTACACGTAAAAGATACAACACAATCAATATACTCCTCATCAATAACAGATACATTCGACACAAAATCACTATTAAAAACCACATTATATCACACTTTAAATTCATCCTTAATAAATACCAATTTAACAATAATCTCCCTCTCTTTCATTTAAATCAATCTTAATTTACACCATTTTGTGTTATAGATCTCTTTTCTCTCACAAATCATCTCACTCCGTAGGAAATCTATCCCATCCTCATACAAATTAGCCCACACAAACATCCTATAACTTATGGTTTCTTCACATCATTTTAAACCACTGACTGCCACATATTTAAGAGCCCACACAAATGTCCTATACCTGATGGTTTCTTCGCATCATTTTAAACCACCAACTGGCACATAATTTAAAAACTTCTTTTTGAACATTTTTAATGTCATTCACTCATACTAATTATATATATCCCTCCTAGATAGGATTAGTATTATATACCTTTACCTTATATCAAAATTAAAAACCCAAACTCAATCTTTGAATATCGACCCATAAACCTCCCAATTGTAGATATAACATTAAGAAAAAGTTGTTGTCTCTAGACTCTCTGCACGCATAAACCAGATATATAGAAACTAATTTAATTTTATTAAAGGAAGGTATCGACGAGATGCCCACCTCACAGTAAGTAAAATAATCCACCACCACCAACTCAACAACATCACTCCAAACATCCTCAAATGAGACTTTTAGATAACTTTTGACCACATCAAATGGCCCTTCCTTTGGATAATTTTGAAAGGTCATAGCTTTAACACAACTTAGTGTAAATGGATCAAAGTATATGTTTTATCTGCATCCATCTCTATCTTTATTAATTGTTTCCCTTCTGGGTACCTCAAAGTAACATTTTTTGAAACAAGGTCAACCCTTATCACCTCTCCACTTTATCCATGCCATCCAAAGTCTTTGCCAAATTATTTTCTTAGCAATCTCATCGAATCTTTTAGATGTTATGAACATCGTCTCTATAGCATTATACAAGTCTAACTTTTTTTTATTATGCCCTTCTTTCCATCAAGCCAACCACAAAGAATATTATAAATAAAAAATTGTTTTATACATCCTCCAACATAATGGATATGAAGATTAATTATAACAAACCTTCTCTCCTCATTTGTCACACCCCACCATGACCTATTGTTCTATTCAAACATCTTTAAATGTAACATAGAATCCTTCCTCATATAATATGTTGTCATAAAATTAAGTAATCCATCCACATAATCAACTAAGGGGAGCTCAAAGCTCTCTAGTTGGTATAGCTCACTCCTATCCTTACTGGTTGGTTAATCTTGGTTAAATTTGTCCTTTTACATTGTCTACTTACTTCATTAGCTGTATCTACATAACAAAAAATAGTCAACAACACTAACAAATTACATATTGAATTTGTAGCAAAATATAAAAAAAGTGAATCACATCTCCTGGAGCACCCTATGCCTCACTAAATGGGAAGGTGGATGGGGAATTCATAACTTGAAATCATTGGTTCTCCTTTACCATAAATAAATTATCTTCTCTCCTTCCTAAATATGATGTCGCTTGATGCAAAATTATTTTCTCTGAACTCCAAAAAACCTCTCATCCATGGAGATATATGCTAAAACCTAATTGTTCTTGTGCATGGTGGTACATTTCTAGAAAATAAAATATCATGGAACACATTATGTTCTTCACAATATGTGATTCCTTTCCTTTATCTTTTTTACTTGATTTGAGGTTTGACAAAAAATCATTAAATTGAATCTGCAATGTCAACTATATATCAAAACCTAGTATTATCTTAAAGTCAACGACAAGTCTTATCCTTAGTGAAGGTTGAAACCCCTTTAACATATTGCATTATGCTTATCATTATGTTAGTACTCCTCAATAGTCTAGTTAACTTCATTAGTTCCCCCACAATATAATCTATGCATCACCTGACCCTGGGTTGATTATTCTATATACAAAATGTATAAAATATCTTATCTGTCCTGATAACACCCAAAGTCATGCAATATTACTTTGTGTTTTACCTTATATTTGTTACCTTCATTAGCCATGATATGCTCATATTATTTTATTCACAATGTTTTTGTAATTTGTCCTTTTTCTAAATAAACATGCTTAATAAATCTAGTTTTTATGCTTGCAGACACCACAACTAAAATTTATTTGTTCCCATTAAATTATATTCATGTCAAGGTGGTCATGGTGATTAAAGGAAAGAGGCCAATCAACATGCCATCCTATGGAGCTCCAAAGGCATATCAACCTCCTAAGGTATATCAACCTCTGAAGGCATATTGACCTCTGAAGGTCTATCGACCTCCAAAGGCATATCGACCTCTGAAGGCATGTCAATCTCCAAACACATATGGACCTCCAAAGGCATATTGACCTCTAAAGGCATATCAACCTCCACGCATTGCCAAGCTATCGATCCCACCACTCGATCAGTCCAAATATGGTCTATCCCATCTCCATTAATTCCATGGATTTACAACTTTCCGATCAATCCTAAGGATTCCTATCTTTTCACATAAATACCAAGGAGTCACCATCAAACAAAAGGTCCAACCACCTTCGTATCCAAGTCCCACCTCTTCACTTTTCTCATGCTATCATGACTTGTATAAGTTGTAATCAGATTCCTTCTTGCACCATGAGTGGCTAACTCGATAACTTGTGTTGGCAGTGGGTCTCAGGCTCTCCCAATCATTTAATCTTTCCTTCTTATGTTTAATACATATGTTACATGGTTTTGTTTTTAGACTTCTATGTGTTGCTCATTTCCTTATCTACCTTTCTATGATTTTTGATCTAGATTAATTTGGGAGAACAAGTTCAGTAAGATCTGGAGTATGGATTAGTAACAAGACACGAGAGTGATATAACAAAAGTCATATGTTTATCCTTGATTTGTTGCTTATCATCTTGAAAGAGAGATACCTTTAGATAAAAATCTAATCGATTCTCATGAGTAGGAAGGTTTAGATGTCTTGTATGACTGCTTGTAAAACATGCCAAAAATATATAATTTAGAAGATAAGGTTTTACATGGTTGAGACTGGTCCGATTGGTCAAACCCAATCTAATTTCCCTTTAATTATCCTCATTTTTTTGTATTTCCAAATTTATATTTGTTGTTGTCATTAGTTTAATTTGTTCCTCAACCTGAATACCAAATTCACTCCTTTTAGTTTGACTAAACTAAGTCAAGATTTCCTATTCTTATTTTATTGTTTTTCCTTATCCTTGTGTTTGACCTCATATTACTACAATAGATTTTGAATTGAGTTGAGAACATCTCTTAAAGTAAAGTATAAATTTAAAGTATGATATCTTTGACTAGGCAATCGTGTGCATAACTTTGACCCACAAAAAAGAATGATCAACTTTTAGCATTATTTCCAAGAATGACACAACAAAAAACCACTAAAACTTGAAGTCTTAGTCAGTGTTATTAAGTTTAGAAATAGACTTGATTACACATTTTTCCTTTTATTTCTTTCTTTTCACTATATTGATTGTAGCCACAGATCTAGTCA
This sequence comes from Alisma plantago-aquatica, assembly GCA_963693085.1. Taxonomy (NCBI): domain Eukaryota; kingdom Viridiplantae; phylum Streptophyta; class Magnoliopsida; order Alismatales; family Alismataceae; genus Alisma; species Alisma plantago-aquatica. Next base: position 1,034,854,796 of record OY856412.1, read on the forward strand.
CAGCAAGGCAGACCATCTTACCCACTTTCTCCCCTGATGTTTTCTCTAGTCCAGACTGTAGGGAGATCATAGAGAACTATGCACTTCAGTTGGTGTCCTTGCATCAACCTCCAACAACTTGATTTACGTTCTCCATTTCTACTACATCTCATGTTGGGGTTTTAACCCAAGATCTTATGAGAACAACTTTCGATGCAAGATAAAATATTGACTCATTATCTTCCTACTTCTAAGATCATGTAGATACATATTCATCCATTATCAAGAGGCGGGAATGCATGAGCCAAGAATTGATAGATATGCAAACCTATAATAGACGCATCATATACGATGGTGAACCGAGATTCACCACCACACACCCAGTCTATACAGTTGATCAACAATCAGTATATGCACATGAAGACTTCAGCCATCACGCCAGTCCACTAATCCCAATAAGGAATTCCTTTCATTTTCCGACTCTGACCTTTTTTGGACTCACCGGGGATTTTAGTGAAGATTCCCCTATCCATGAGGACCATTCATTCCACCCCTTTGATCTAATGTAAACACTAGAAAAGGATTTACAATATCCTTACATGGAATTTGATGATGGAGATATAGACATACCCTTGGACAACCAAGAAGCCATGTATCAACCTACTAATTATTTTGATAACTTGCTTGATTATTCCACCTTGTTTTCTATCCCAACCAGAGCGACATTCACATGTTTAGGATTTTCATTCAGTTACTAGCATATCATATACTTTGGGATGGAACAATTTATATGATGATGAGGAAAATGATTGCCACACATTTGAGGAATGTGATCTTAGTGATGATGACAACCAACTAAATTCACACAATTCTACATTCACTTCACCCAACTTAAATGGTGATGACAGTATGGGGGATGCAGTTTTCACAAACTTCTAGAACATGGTTGCAACTCATTAGAGCATCCTACCCCCCTTGCTCATTGACAAGCTTGGGGTGAAGGAATTACAACTTGATTCACTTAAGATTTCCCTAAATCTATATTTTTAAGGATATCCTAAGGATGTTATGCTAAGGTATTGATTTCAAGATCTATACGAAGATGAAGTCACCACTTTCATTGATTTTATAGTCCTATTTCAAACTTGGAAAGATCCAACACTCTTTACATTCTACTCATGGTGGATCCAACATGTAAGACACAGGTGACCTTTCTCCCAAAACATAGGAATTGGGATCCAAGTGTTAGTATTATTAGGAGACTCTCTTCCCTTTTCATATCGTTGGGAAATAGATGATTAGATGACTACAATGCAAGCCATCTCTACTATCCTAAGTTAAGGATTTGGTTAAGGACAAGCAAACTTTAAGCGTGGGTGGTAGGATAGTATGACCTTCGATATATTATATCTTTGTTTTTCATTTCATGCATGCATACATGTTTCCTTTCTAACATTTGTAGTACTTTGTTGTGTAATTTTTAGACTCTAAAATTGTGTTTGTGTTGGTATGAAAACCAAATTTAGTTCTCATCTTGTGTTAAATAATACCATCTTTATTATATTTTCTTGACCTTTATCTTCATTCATCTCATCGACTCCTTGCTACAAGTTTGGCAATGGATCTAAGGTTACTTGTTGCTACCCACATTTTAAAATTACTTGTCTGCCTATTTCATGTTATGATTGATGAATCAAACATTTGTGCCCGATTGTTGGATCTAATGTAAAATCAAAAGTATGAGCGGTGTGTTCATGAATTTGATAATACTCTAAGGATTTTTCTTGGATTGTATAAAATATTTACACTAAAGTTTGAGCGTGCGATGATGAGTTTTTGAGTTTAATAAAGATGCATTGTTTCATGTTAAGATCTTCATGTTTTCCCTCGTTATATTTAGTCAAAAATCTCAAAATTTAGCAAAAGAAGCTTGTGTCGTCTGAAAATCCCAAAAATAATTCAAAATTCTATAAAATAAATATTCCTGAAAAATAATTAACACCCATACCCAATTAATTAGAATGCGATGTTAAAATTCAAAAAGAAAAAAAAAATTCATAAGTGGTTTATTTTCCTTTTTTAGGAGAGTTGAGGATGACACACAACGGGTGTATAAATGTGCTAAAAATGTGGTTATTTCATGCTTGGTAGTGTCGTCTAAAACTCATTAGAAAGTTATTTAGGAACATCTATATGACCAATGAAACCTTCCCAGTAGCAGGGTTGGTTTGAGCATGGTACGAGGAGTTCATCCAACTACTTTTATCCAATTGGCTTGGATTAGAGGGACCATTGTACGTTACATAGACTAGTATGATGTAGATAGGGAACCTCATAACTCATTAGAGTTTTTCCCTTTATTTTTGTATTTGGAAAAAGAATCTGTGGGAGGTTTATTGTTGTAAGGACCCTGACCCACGTTTTGGGATAACCATGTTTGTTTAGCTCAAGTATGTTGCTTAGCACATTGCTCTAATCATCTGAGATGTAAATAGGGCATGTTGGAAGCTTGACGTTTCTTGTTTGATCTTGTTTGGTTGATGCTTGTGTTTTGTGGTAAGGTTTTGGTGCAAATTGCAATTTACCCAGATCAAGGGTTGATGTGCAAGATTTCCACCTCTTGAGTGTTCCTTCTCTCTCTTTTCACCCTCCAGAGGGGAGAGAGAGAGAGAGAGATGGGCACTTTGTTTGGGTCTAGGTTGTGTCGTGACATCCTTGGTGATGTTTTGGACACATGTTTGAGGTGTGCCTTGCACCTAGATGTGTTGTCTCGAGCTAGAGATCCCTAAAGAGGTTGTCTATCATTTTGTGAGTGTGTAGGGTTGCACCCTATTGGTTTGTAAGTGTGTAGGGTTGCACCCTATTGGTTTGTGAGTGTGTTGGGTTGCACCCTATCAATTTGTGGATGTGGTAGGAGATCGAGTGGGTGATACCTTGCCTAGACCTTATCACCATGTCTTGCATGATGTTGTGCATGTGGCTCTTTTTGTGGACAAGTGGTACCTAAGACCCCAAGGTGGTGACACCTCTTCCATGATCCCTCTCTCATCCCTCTTGTATATATACTCCTTTATCTCCATGCAAGAGGATCCTTTTGGCCATCTTTGCTTTCCATCTTCCTTGGTGGACGACCTCGAGAAGTTTGAGGAGATAGAGAATCTCTCTTGGAGCTTGGTGGATGAGTTTCAAGTTGTGGTGTTCCTTAAGCATCCTTCCTATTCTACCTTGGTAAGCTATGCTTCCTTGCTCTCTTTTCTTCTTGATTTCCTTCTCAGCCATGGATCTTGGATACCACCTTTCCACCTCAAACCATCATAACCTTGGTATCATCTTATTTCTTGGAGGTGTGGTGGTGACCAAGTTTGGTGGATCATCTTCTACCTTGAGCTCGTGAGCTTGGATCTTGGATCTTGGGGTGATCTTGAGGCAGGTTATATAACTCTTAACCTCCTTTGTTATTTACACTCTTCATATGCTTATGTTGTTCTTCATTTTGAGATCGTTCATCTCTTGCACACTAGTAGTTGTTAATGGTTATAGAATTATTTTGATGGTGGAATTTCATTTATTTGCTCTTTGTGTGTTAACCTTCTTGCTATGAGTAGTTGATGGACAAGTGGGCGATCTTTCTAAGGTTGAAGACAACTAGTCCGCACACAAACATGCAACATAATGAGGATTGGTTGTCATGCCTTGTAGTGCGACAACCTGATACCCTATGTGCCCAAGTCGTCATGACTTGGAGATGCCTAGGTCGTCATGCCTTGGATATGCTTAGGTTGACATGTGCTGAGAAGGTTAGCTCACTTTGGCTTATGGTGGTTGCTAAATCAATATGGTTGATATATCTTGAGAAGATAGCCCATCATGACCTAGAAGTACCTAAAATGATATGGGATGGCTAAACCGTCATGTGAGGAAGGTGTTAGTTGTAACATCCCGGGACTTGAGGCCTCAGATAACATGATCTTAAATGGAATGATTGGACTACCCATATCACCAAGGTGCACCTCCTTTTCCGGGAGCACATCACTAAAAAACTCCATAGTTAAGTGTGCTCAGCTTGGAGTAGTACCAGGATGGGTGACCAGTTGGGAAGTTGATCCTGGCTTGCACGTCAGTGAGGACAAAGTCTGCAGTGAAGGCTAGTGATGATCTATGGGGCCAGTCGTCATTCCTAAAACTCTACTAAAGCCTTGGGCAGTGGGCCCAAGTGTTACAAATGGTATCAGAGCCAAAACCCCTCTAGTAGGTGGGGCCCACATAGGCATGGCATGCCAGTCTTGAGCCGTGCGGTCTAGGCATGTAGGAAAGGGTTGTCCATGGTTGACGTAGCCACCCTTGCGCTGGTATTCCATGATCGGGAGCTGGGTGTCCATGGGCCATTGTGGGTCTGCTCTAAAATGGGGTCAGATTATGAGGCCATATAGTTGAGCCTTGACAAGGACGTCAAGAGTCTAAGTAGGGGAGATTGTAATATCCCAAGATTTGAGGCCTCGGATAACATGATCTTAAATGGAATGATTGGACTACCCATATCACCAAGGTGCACCCCCTTTTTCGGGAGCCCATCACTAAAAAACTCCATAGTTAAGCATGCTCATCTTAGAGTAGTACAAGGATGGGTGACCACTCGGGAAGTTGATCCTGGCTTGCATGTCAGTGAGGACAAAGTGTGTAGTGCAGGCTAGTGGTGATCTGTGGGGACATTCATCATTCCTATAACTCTACTAGAGCCTTGGGCAGTGGGCCCAAGTGTTACATTATTAGTCATGCTCTTGAAGTACCTATAGAGATATGGTGTTTCTCAACCGATATGCCCTGGAAGTGTTAGCCCGACATGGCTAAGAGAGTGCTTGTAGAGTTGGTTTGTTTTGAGGGCTATTCGTGATGCTCTGGTTGGGTGGAGGCCAACATACCTCTAGAGTGATTCTACCTGATACACCTTAACCCGTGACATCCAGCCAAACCCTAACCCTAACATCCTATTACTCCTATTGTTGCTCAAGTGTTACAAATGGTATCAGAGCCAAAACCCCTCTAGTAAGTGGGGCCCACATAGGCATGGCATGCCAGTCTTGAGTTGTGCAGTCTAGGCATGTAGGAAAGGGTTGTCCATGGTTGACGTAGCCATCCTTGCGCTGGTATTCCGTGATCGGGAGCTGGGTGTCCATGGGCCATTGTGGGTCTGCTCTAAAATGGGGTCAGATTATGAGGCCATATAGTTGAGCCTTGACGAGGACGTCAAGAGTCTAAGTGGGGGAGATTGTAATATCCCAAGATTTGAGGCCTCAGATAACATGATCTTAAATGGAATGATTGGACTACCCATATCACCAAGGTGCACCTCCTTTTTCGGGAGCCCATCACTAAAAAACTCCATAGTTAAGCATGCTCATCTTAGAGTAGTACAAGGATGGATGACCACTCGGGAAGTTGATCCTGGCTTGCATGTCAGTGAGGACAAAGTGTGTAGTGCAGGCTAGTGGTGATCTGTGGGGACAGTCGTCATTCCTAAAACTCTACTAGAGCCTTGGGCAGTGGGCCCAAGTGTTACATTAGTAGTCATGCTCTTGAAATACCTATAGAGATATGGTGTTTCTCAACCGATATGCCCTGGAAGTGTTAGCCCGACATGGCTAAGAGAGTGCTTGTAGAGTTGGTTTGTTTTGAGGGCTAGTCGTGATGCTCTGGTTGGGTGGAGGCCAACATACCTCTAGAGTGATGCTACCTGATACACCTTAACCCGTGACATCCAGCCAAACCCTAACCCTAACATCCTATTACTTCTATTGTTGCTCAACATGCCTACGATTGCTCATCACAACTTAGGTGATGATGCCCATCACACTTCAGGGTAGAGCTGCTCGATATGGCTTGGATGCCCAACACCCTTAGGTGGTGTTAGCAGATACACCATGGGGTGGTGTTGCCCGTCACAAATTAGATGGTGTTGACTTTCACACTCTCTAGAAGTGGTAAAACATTACACCTTTTGTGATTTTACCTCTTGTGCCTTGCATGGTGGTAGTTGACATGTTGTGATGAGGACAAGTGGACACCCTATGGAAAGTGTCACCTGATACACGAAGGTGGTTTAAATCGATATGCTACATGTTATCCCCAACCGATATCTTGTGATGATGGCCATATTAGGTCATGTTGATGATAAGGTTACATGTTATGATGATACCCTATGGGTTGGTTGTGTGAATGATAAGGAGTGTTGTTTTCTATAATCTTCATCTCATGATATGCCTTGTAATGATGATGGAAGCAATGATCTAAGGGTGATTGTTGATCCAACCTCATAAACCCTAATTGGTTAAATGGAAACCCTAACTATAATGAGGTAATGTGAATGGCATGAATCTTATGAGATGGTAGTGTTGATGATGTATTGTTCTCCTTGTTACAAGTCTCTGACCATGTAGGTAACACCAGTTGATAAGCATAGTTAGGTATGAGTTGTGCTGCTTATGATATGTTTGAATGGGCCTTGTGAGGCATAAGTGTTGTTGACATCCTTGAAAGAGGAGGTAAATGGTTGTATGACCTAATTATGGTTTATTGCCTTGTATGAGATAGTGATTTCCTCAGTGATGAGAGGAAGTCTTGTTACCCCAAGATGTGTGGTCCTTGTGATAAATGACAAGTATCAAGTGATTAGGTGATGAGATCACACCCTATGTGCTCAAACATATTCTGGTGATGTGTTATGCCCTTTCTTATGTAGAATTTGTTGAGAGGTTGTACATTGTAACTTGATTGATGATGAAAGATGATTAAATGACCTAATTAATCAAGTGGAACATGATCTTGTAGTTTGCCATGTTCCATAGATCCATTCAGTGTCAGTACTTGCTGAATGGTGAAACAAGTTTAACTCTCAACGCATATTTTTGAATATGCGGGGGTAAGGGTGAAGATGCTCCAGGAATATGTAATACATGATTGGCTGCAAGCCAAACCTAAAAGAGTACATTTTGGACCGTAGCTCCATGAAATGCAATACAGGATTGGCTGCATGCCATACCCTAGAAGAGTGTGGCTTGAGTCGTAGCTCAGTTTCACTAGCGTCGTGACCTGTACCAAGTTGGGCTAAATCTATACAGCTGGACTATATGTTGTTGGAAGCAGTTGACTTATAATGTCACTGCATGTTTACTTGTACTGGCCAAGGAAGGTGAGGTTGTGGATACCGGATCTTCCACTAGACCTTGTATGGCATCAATTTCGACTTAGTAGTGGTCAGTTGGATTTGGGTGGTACAACTCCAATCCTTGGGGCATAATAAAATATGTAATCATCTGTGTAGTATGTTTGTATAGGATCAAATACAGAAACATTGGATAGTTATATCTCCCACTGAGATTTGGAATATCATCCTGTGGGTATCCCACATTCTTTTTAGGTGGTCTTTCATGAGGAGGTGGAGATCGTGCAGTAGAGGTTGAGCAGTAGCAAGAAGAGAAGTAGTTGACAAGGTTGGAAGTGTTGTTGGGTGCCTTTTGTCCATAAAGTCTTAGAGTCATCCCTGTACACTTGGGTCCTTGGGGATATTTTATAGATGTTTTTTGGACGTGCTTTGGATATGTGATTGGCTTGTGCATCCTTTGGTATACAGCTATAGTGGATATATGTACATATGTTCTAGAACAGGTTCCCTAGTAACAGGTTGATGGCACACACAGTAAGTTCTTTGAGCCATGAAAGGACTCGCATGTAAAGGTTATTGTTGTTTGATAGTTTTACGAAAGGAGTTTTAATTTTTAGTGTTCTTCAGTAATCTATTTGTTTAATATTTCTTCCGTGATTTTGTTTTGAGTATTCTAACTTTGTGTGGCGTGGGGTGTCACTCATGACAGGTTGGTATTAGAGTTTAAGGTTTACTGAGTCTACATGTACCTAGGAGTAGGGTTTGTGACTGTTCTAGTGTCCTCCAGTTTGTCTTATAGTGACTTCTGCTTATGCAGAAGAAGAAGAAAGCTTAAATATGTCTAGAGAACACAAAGAACATGATGCTGAGAGTAGTGTTTCTACACCAGGTGGTGGTGCAAAGAACTAGGCATGAGAAGATAGGGTGCCTGAAGTCCCCTAGTTTGACCCAGCCATGGTTGAAAACCCTACCTTTTAATCCCTTTTCGGGAATTTTATGGCTACTATGACTCATATGGAGGACATGATGCCTGCACCTCAGCATAGGGCATCAGTTCCCCATATTGAATCTTCGAGTACTAGGAAGACTTTTGAATGGCTTCACTATGTTGGAGCGGTAGAGTATGTTGGGATGGCTGATATGGTGGTTGTAGATCTGTGGCTTACTGAGCTTGAGAAACCCTTTAAGATCCTTAGTATCCCTAGGGAGGATAACGTGAAGCATGCGGTATACCTTCTGAAGGGGATTGTTGGCCATTGGTGGGCCATAGAGTAGGAGAAGAGGCCATGTGTCATGATCAATTGGGAGGAGTTCTGACGTGAGTTCATTACTTGATACTTTCCTCAGACATACCTTGATGAGAAGATCAGCCAGTTTGAGAGGATACAATAGGGATACATGACGATCAATGAGTATGAAGCAAGGTTTATAGAGTTGTTGAGGTTCTGTACTCACATGGTTTCTATGGAGGACAAGAGGATTCATCATTTTGAGAAGGGTTTAAATGCTGAGTTGTCTACCCCGGAGGCTGCTTTGGAGAATCAAGAGAGGTTTTTCATGTTTTTTGATTCTGTTCGAATGATAGAATGATCTATGAAGAAGAAATGAGAGGCAAGTACCAAGAAGAGATCTACACAGTCCCAGGGGCAGTTGTCGGGGAGCTTTAAGAAGCAGAGGTTTTCTACACTGCCAGCATCAAAAAGGTTTAGTTCTTCGACACAGTGGTCACCTAGCAAGGGAAGAGGTCATAGTTTTTCACCTATAGGAGCCCAAAGTGTTGCATCTGTATTAGTGACAGGGATGTCTAGGCCACAGTATGGGAACTGAGCTTGCCACAAGTGTGGGCAGATGGGACATATGAGGCTAGAATGTCCGATGAGAGGTGATGAAGGGACCCAACAACTGAGGTAGAGTCAGTGGGGCTTGTAGAGATAGTAGAATAGTGTTGTAGGAGGATGAGGACGTGACCAAGAATCGCATGTTGGATAGTCTACTCAGGGAAGCAGAGGATGGGGATGGTCAGAGGAAATGACTAGATTCTACGCCATGAGTCATCTAGAAGTGGTGGTCAACCCGCGAGTGGTGATAGGACAGATGGAGTTATTTCATTCTTTTTTTTGGGAAAAGTCAGGTGGTGATTTTATTCATCTTTCCCACCTCGTGCAAGCCCACTCAAACTTGTACTACAAATTTTGGTAAATTGCATAGAATTAAATATAGTAGTACTACTACCATTACAAACTTCGCCTAACATATTACATGATTTTATATCTGGAAACTTATGATATTCACAGTTACCAGTGTTATTTTTAAGGTGATACTTAGCTAGAGAATCTGCAAGGGTATTGCCTTCTCTCATACCAAACTATAACCGATTGGACTTACATCTATCCTGCTGCATAGCCCATATTTGTTTAGCATACTTGGGATTTCTCCTGTGGTCCTCTTTAATCATAATTACAGCCTGTTTGCAGTCAGTTTCAATAGTTGTATTCTTGAGATTGCAGACAATACATATTTTGTAGGCAAGCTCCACATCTTGCATCTCCGCTTCCAATGGGGAATCTACCTTAATTAACTGTCCTATACCTCCTAACCACTCACCATGATGGTTGCGAACAATAGCAGCAATAGCACTTCTTTTCCCTTTGAAAGCAGCGTCAGTATTGATTTTCAAGAGATCTTGAGTTGGTCTCCTCCAGGCCACCTTGTTGTTTCCAATAGCTTGTTCATTCTTGACCTCCCATGCTGGGTCATTCAAGCGCATTTCAGTGATAATCGACAGAACTTGGTGTTGTGCATTAGTTTCTTTCTTCTCAAAAACCCACAAGTTCCTTTGTTTCCAGATATACCAACAAGTTATCAAGAATTTTTCTTTATACTCTTTTGTAAATTTCAAATTCAGGCTTAACCACCTGCCCAAATCAACCTCTTCCCAGAAGTTAGGAGGGGTATTAGATCTGAACAAACCCATCCATATAGGACGAACTTTCCTATAATCTCTAAGGGCATGCAGAGTGTCCTCCTCACATATATTGCATCTGCTGCACGTAGCATCTGTAGTCATGTGTCTTCTCTGTCTATTTCTATTATTGAGAATGACATTATTTCCAACTAACCAGAAAAACATCTTAATCGGGGCCGCAACTTTGGTCTCCCATAAAATACGCCAGTGGCCATCCCTTTTGATCTCCTTGTTAACTCGCAAGGCTCTGTAGGCCGTAACAACTGAAAACCTGCCTCTCAGTTCTGGTCTCTAGACTCGTATATCCTCGCCTCCCTGTTCAGTAGGCGTAGGTATGAATTCAATCTCCTTAACGATATCCTTGGGTAGACAGGTATCCAGGAACTCCAGGTCCCACTTATTCTCCAGGTCAATTAAACTACTTACCTGCAGATCCTCAATAGCAGCTGGTATTCTTTGTTTCACATAGTCCTTTAAGCATTTCCCGCTAGGCAACCAGATATCTCTCCAGAAATTAATAGCATTTTCGTTGATAGGAGACATATAGGAGTTGGATTCAACAAAGTCCTTATTAAGGACAACTGACCGAGCTAGACCAGAACAGTAAGCATCGGATGTGTTAGGATTCCTCTCTAGTCTTGCTGCCATAGTTGTACTCCATGTAGTTTGTCCATTACTCATGACATCCCAAGTGTGTTTCATGATTAATGCACTATTCCAATCCCTCATGGCTTTAATACCGAGCCCTCCATTGGATGTGCTACTCACCACCCTTTCCCAGGCGATGAGGTGCACCCCCCTCTTGCTCCTGCCTCCACTCCATATAAACTTCCTGATAGCTCTATCTATTCTATCGCATAACTGAAGTGGAAGCTTGGCAGTCTGCATGACATAAGATGGGATCGCAGTGAGTGTGCTCTTCGCCAAGCACACCCTTCCAGCCATGGAAAGGATGTGGGCTGCCCAAGAATTCATTCTTCCATTCACCTTCTCTAAAACTTGACTATAGGTATTCTTGTTCACTCTGCTATGCAGTAGTGGGACACCGAGATATTTCCCCAAATCCTGGGTCCTTGTCAATCCGCTTATCTCACAAATATCATCTGCTTCCGCTCTGGTGATTCTTCTGGAGAAGTAGATTCTCATTTTTTCCATAGAGATAGCTTGTCCTGACACCTTCTCAAACTTCCTGAAGCACTTCATAATAGTTTTGATATTATTTGCATTGGCCTTGGCGAAAAGAAGTATGTCATCAGCAAAGCACAAATGTGCTATACATGGCCCGTTCTGGCACATCTTTAAAGGGTTCCACGTTTTTTCAAGGACTGCATCTTCGATCATCTGGCTCAACCTTTCAATGCACAAAACAAAAATATAAGGGCTCAAAGGATCTCCTTGTCTCAAACCCTTGGTAGCTTTGAACACATCCGACGTTTCCCCATTCCAAGTGATGGTTGTTTGACCCCCTGTGATCTAATTCATCATGTACATTCTGATGTTTTGAGGGATTTCAGTTTTCCTTAGCGTATCTTCTATGAATCTCCAGTCCATCATATCATAAGATTTTGTCAGGTCAATCTTTATGGCCATAGCTTTGGTAGACGTCTTCTTCCTCATCGTGTGTATGAGTTCTTGGGCAACTACAATATTGTCAGAAATTTTGCGACCTGGAACAAAGGCGCTTTGCGTAGGATTTATCCACTTTGGAAGACAGTCCTTTAAGCGCTCCACCACAACCTTAGAACATATCTTCAGGATGGTGTTATTCAGGGATATAGGTCAAAACTAACAACTCGACACAGGCTTGGAGACTTTCGGTATTAGGATGATAGTGGAATTACACATCCCTTCTTCCAAATAAGAACAATGGACAACTTCATTAACAACCCTAACTATAGACTTTCCCAAAACATTCCAGTTGGATTTAATAAAGTGAGTAGTGGATCCGTCGAGTCCTGCTGCTTTGTAAGGGTTCATTTTTTTCAATACATCCTCTACTTCAGTTTGCTCGACTTCTTTAGCTATATTTGCACATGCCTCCTGATGTGTAGACGTAAATCTCGTAGGGGTGCTATCGAAAAGGTTTTGATGAATCCTATTGGGCGTAGTACATAAATCAATAAAGTACTTTGACACTATGGTAAAGATTTCTTAGGCATCTGTAGTCCAACCTCCGGAGGGGCGTTTAATGGCAGTGGTGCGATTAGACTGATTTCTTTATTTGACATAGGCCTGGTAGAATCGGGTGTTGCTATCTCCTCCTTTGAGCCAGTTCACATGGATCCATTCCTTCCAGACTTCCTCCTCCTCTAAAAGGTATTGAGATAATTCTGCCTTCATATCGATGATTACCTTGTCTGTAATTCCATCATACCTGGTAGCCATATTCCTCTGCAGGAAATCTATGTTACGATGAAGCCTCTCTTTGTGAGCCCTCTTGTGTTTAGCTCGTTGTACTTCCCAAGTTTTGATTCACTTTTGGGCATTGCTAATAGCACATGTAAAGCTGATATTATTGTTCCAGTAGTCCTTCAACATGGGCAAGAAAGTTTTATCCAGATTCCTTGATGCTTTGGTAGAGAATCGTCTAGGAAGTTTGTTCTTTTTCACTGATCTAACCAATAGTGGACAATGATCAGATTCAATCTTAGGTAAATGAGTGACAGTCACGTCCCAGTATTCCAGGAGGAAGGCTTCGTTGGCCAGAACACGGTCCAACCTACTTTGCTTCAAGCCATGACGGTAGGTAAACTTCTTTCTAAGGAATCCCATGTCTGAGAGCCCAGCTTCTAGAATAGTTTCAGAGAAAATGATAGCTTCTGAGTTATTGAATGATGGGTAACCCATAGTTTCCGCCGGGGAGATAACAACATTGAAATCTCCAGCCACAATCCATGGATCCTTGAACCGGTTGCCCATGGCAATGATGTGTTTCCAAATCAAATTTCTAATATGGCTGTGAGGATTAGCATATATGAATGTAGCAAAGATAGCATTATTGATTTTACAAGTCATAAACTGTCTATGAGTATTGACAATCTCTACCTTGATGCAATTTTCATTCCAGTAGACCCAGATTCCTCCTGAGAAACCCCTCACTTCCGATCTGTGAGAATTTAGAAAGCCAAGGCTTTTGATAGTGTCTCTTGCCTTGTCAGCACTTATGCGAGGTTCCAAAATAATGGTAATCAAATGTTTATACATAGATATGTAGTCTCTCAACACTCTACAAGTGTCTCTGTTGCCTATGCCTCGGATATTCCAACACAGAAAGTTTAGCATGGGAAAACTTAGATTTGTCTGATGTGTGGTCTACTTCTAATTAACAAGTTGCTGGACTTTTGTTCTCCTTGTTGTCTACTTCATTCAACGCTTCTATAATGGCTTCTTTGGTGTGCACTCCTCTGAGTCGGGGGCTCTTACTCCTCCCTTCTACAGAGTGAATACGTTTGGAGTTTCCCTGCCTTTTCATTTTTGTTCCACTTCCTTTTATGTTCTTACCTGAGGTTTCTACCCTTGGTATTGTTACAGTTGCACAAGAGGCCACCTTAGTCGGGTCTGCAATATTTTCTTCAGTTCTGGGGCTTGCTATGTTGTTGTCCGCTCTCTCCTCTGTGTCTACTATCAGTTCAACGACCTCATCTATGTCTGGATTCACTGTAGTATGTCCATCTGTGTTAGCGTGATAACCTTTCTTATCCCCCTGGCCTGTATGGTTCTGCCTTAAATTGGTAATGTCCCGCATTGCTTCCTCATTTCGAGAATTCTTCTCAGTACTACTGTTCACCTTCTTCTTCCTCCAAACCTTTGGTGTTGTGAAGTTCTGTAAATTCCCCTGCACTACATGATCATTCAGTTCTCCTTCTTTACTCACTGTCTCCTCTGCATGATCCTCCCCCAACTCCTCGAATTGGTTTTTTGTGGATGTCGAATATCCATATTGCTTCTCCTGATTTTTTTCTCTTCTTTGATGCGTGTTTCTCTGGTTGGATTTTCTCCTTCTTTGTGTCTTCCATGTTTCTTTTTCTCCCCCCTCTTCATTTCCTTGTCTTATAGCCTCGTTGTTTCCTTGTGTCTCCTTGGATCGATGTGTATCTCTCCTGCAATTTGTTGACGTATGACCCTCCACTCCGTAGATCGTGCAAGCAAACGGAAAACCTTCATATTCAATTTCATAGTCTATACCATTGATCAGGATCGAGGGTACTAGTTCTTTATGTGTGTCTATCTCTATTGCAAGCCTCACAAACTTGCTTCTCGTTCTCTTGATTATGTGTTCATCTACCTTCACCAGTCTTCCAACTGATGTGCCTATGCTGGTGAACATCATTTGGACATACAGATGTAGAGGCAGGTTGAGAACTCACACCCAACATACTATATGCCTAGGTAAATCGCTAGAGGGAATAAAAGTAGAGTACCAATCCCACACCACCAGATGACACCCGAATATTTTCCATGGTCCTCCTACCATGGCCATATCATAATCCCTTCTGCAAGATAGCTGTGCAACAAAGTGATTGAGATCCAGTTCGTATATGTTGTATCTTCCCACCAGGCTCCACATGGCTCTTAATCTGTCTCTGAGAGTCATATATCCGATCTTTGTGCCCAACGCTTTGACAATAACCATGTACTTCCATGGCTTTATAAGAAGCTCCTCCTCCATAGGGTTGATGATGATAGATGGTTTTCCTTCGAATTCTCCCATGCTAACAACTTCTGGTTCTAAGTGTTCTTCGAACAGTTCGCTCAGGAACATATTAGAATCTGTTCTCCTCTTTGTGACTTGCTCAGATCTGACGTTTTCAAAATCCCAGTAGTGCTGGTTTCCTTCCGTCTCCTTCCCCTGTGTCATTGCGACTTCTGTAATCAACATCAGAAAGTTCCTATCCATATCTCCGACCGCATCTACAACTGGATGATCTTTGTCTGTATCCCCTTCCTTCGACTTCTGAGACTCTTGTGAGATTCCTCTCATTCCTTCGTAGTGCAGGTTCATTCCCAGTTGTGTTATTATCATGTTTCCTGTATCTTTCTATCTTCCTTGTATATCTCCTTCCCTGGTTGTGCCATTGGTATTACGATGAGTATCTGGGCTCTGAGATCTTGTTCTACTACAGTCCTCTTTTCCAGCATCATGGCCTTGTGCTTGTCCTCCACCCCTATCATCCCTTCCCCTCTCTGACTTCTCGTCTTCCCCCGGATCGCCAGCCGCCCCTCTCCGCTCCTCTGCATCCATAACCCTAAGTCTTCCACTTTGCCCTCTCTATTAATGCACATTTCATGGAGTTATTTCATTCTGATTTGTCTTCTTCTTGCTTTGTATCTATTTTGGTTGACCCAGGTGCAACACACTCTTTTATTGATCGTGAAGTGCTTAGCAGTTGTCTTTTGCCTGTTAGTCATAAGAAAAATAGTTTTTTTTAGAAACCCTGTTAGTCGATTTCGTAGTATTGTAGGATGTGTGTCCTTCCTATGTCCTCTCCTTTTCAGCGCACAACATTCAAGTGGATCTCATACCATTTGATATGCATGGATTCGATGTGATCCTTAGAATGGATACCTTGGTGAAGTACATAGTGCTCTTGGATTGTAGTTCCAAGCGGGCGACGTTCATAGATGGTGATGAGACGTGGATCTTCCAAGGAGATGGGAAGATTCTTCCGACGTGTCTGGTATCAGCCATGGTAGCAAGGAAGCTTTTGAGATAAGGTTGTGAGGCATTCTTAGCACATGTGATGGATAATAAGGTGAGGAGTCCTAGCATTTAGAAGGTGCCAATTATTAGAGAGTTCGAAGATGTGTTCCCTGAGGAATTCCCAAGTGTTTCCCACCCTGAGAGATTAATTTTGAAATCAATCTGGTCCCCAAAATGCAGTCGATAGCTCAGACACTATATAGGATGGCACCAACAGAGATGACAGAGTTGAAGAGATAGTTGCAAGAATAGCTTGACAAAAGTTTCACTAGGCTGAGTACTCACTGTGGGGTGCTCCAGTGTTGTTTGTGAAAAACAAGGATGAGTTTATGAGATTGTTCATAGACTAAAAAAAATTGAACTAGGTGACAATAAAGAATATGTACTCCTTATTGAGAATATATGACATGTTTCATTAGTTGTGTGGCACGATAATGTTCATACAGGTAGACCTTAGGTTAGGATATCACCAGTTTAGGATCAAGGAGGATGACATACCTAATTAGGCCTTCAGGACAAGGTATGGTCACTATGAGTTCGTGGCTATGCCGTTTGGACTGACCAATGCACCCACAACGTTCATGGATTTGATGAACAGAGTGTTTCGGCCATTTCTTGATCAGTTTGTGAAGATCTTCATAGATTCCAACTTGATATAAAGTCATGATAGTCAACAGCATGAACACCATCTTTATCATGCGTTGAATGTGCTGGGACAACACCAACTTTATGCTAAGTTTAGCAAGCACGAGTTCTGGTTGAAAGAGGTAGCTTTCTTGGGGCATGTTATATCTGCCGAGGGAGTATGAGTGGATCTTAAAAAAGTGGAGTATGTAACAGAATGGGAGCAGCCTAAGATGTCGACAGAAGTGGGCAGCTTTCTAGGTTTGACTAGCTATTACAAGAGGTTCATCAAGGACTTCAGTGCTATCACCATACCCCTAAGTAAGTTAATGAGGAAGGATGTGTCACTCGTTTGGGACGACACATGTCAATGTGCTTTTCAAGCATTGAAGGAGAAGTTGACAAGTGCATCGGTTTTGATCTTATCTGAGAAAGGGAAAGGATACATAGTCTTTTGTGATGCATCCAAGAATGGTTTGGGTTGTGTGCTAATGCAGGACAAGCAATTAGTTTCTTTTGCTTCTCGAAAGCTTAAGAAACATGAGGAGAATTACCTGACCCACAATCTAGAGTTAGATACTATGGTTCATGTTTTGAAGATTTGGAGGCACTACCTATATGGAGAGAAGAGTCAGATCTTCACATATCATAAAAACCTAAAGTACATCTTTTCATAACAGGAGTTGAATATGAGGCAGCACCGTTGGATGGAGTTGATCAAGGACTATGACTGCACGATTGATTATTATCCAGGGAAGGTGAACATCATGGTAGATGTGTTGAGCAGGAATTCTTCATCTTCACCTATGGATAAAGCCAAGTTGAGTTCTTTGATGTGCCACAAGAGAGACATGTTGGTCTCCTTGCATCATATGAATGTTAAGTTAGAGGTTCCCTTGTTAGAGGGTTTGTTGGCACATATACAAGTGAAGCCTATGCTAAGACAATAGATCAAAGAGGCACAACATAGGGATATCATGATACAATAGATTAGGTTAGAGTTTGGCAGCTAGAAGTGTGATGGCTTCTATGATTTAGATAATGGGATAGTTTGTTACCATGGTAGGATAGTGGTTCCTGTTGTTAATGACCTAAGGAGAATGGTGTTGGAAGAGGCTCATTCGTCCATGTATGTTATGTACCTATGTAGCACCAAGATGTATCATAACCTAAAGGATATGTATTGGTGGCCAGGCTTGAAGAAGTATGTGGTTGAGTTTGTTGCAAAATGTGATGTATGTCAACAGGTTAAAGTAGAGCATCAGAAGCCTGCAGGAACATTGCAACCATTTCCTATACCACAGTGGAAGTGGGATCATGTGAATATGGACTTTGTGGATGGTCTGCCTAGGACATCCAAAGTCCATGATTCCATTTGGGTGATATTTGACGAATTGACCAAGTCAGCACATTTCCTTCCTGTTAAGATGACGTTCATAGTAGAGAAACTTGCCCAAATATATGTGGATGATATATGTGTTTGCATGGTGTTCCAAAAACTATCGTGTCTGATAGGTGTCTCCAATTTACAATTTGCTTTTGGGAGTGACTGCAAATAGCTTTGGGTACACAGTTAATGTTTAGTACTACTTTCCACCTACAAATAGATGGTCAATCTGAAAGGACCCTTCAGACATTGGAGGATCTGTTGAGAGCCTGTGTTCTTCAGTTTTTAGGAAGTTGGGATGTACATCTCAATTTGATAGAGTTCACCTACAACAATAGCTATTAGAGTAGCATTGACATGGCACGTGTTGGGAAGGTGGCCTACATGTTGGAGTTTCCACTTGAGCTGCACAGATCACATCCAGTGTTTCATGTAAGTATGTTGAGGAAGTGCCATCCAAATATAGAGCTAATTCTACAACCTTTGGAGGTAGAGTTGGATGAGGATATGACCTATGAGGATGGTCCAGTGTTGATCCTTGATCAGAGAGTGAGGAATCTAAAGAGGAAGGACCTTATGCTTGTGAAGGTTCTTTGGCATCATCCTATTGTTGAGAAAGTTGTGTGGGAGCTTGAGGAAAACATGAGGAGGAAGTACCCCTCTATTTTCTCCTAGGATTTTAGGGGTAAAGTCCCTATTAGGGGTTTATGTCTTGTAAGACCATGACCCACATTTTGGGATAACCCTATTTGTTTTTCTTAAGTATGTTGCTTAGCACCTTTCTCTAACCACATGAGATGTAATTAGGGCATGATGGAAGCTTAAATTTTCTTGTTTGAGCTTGTTTGGTTGATGCTTGTGTTTTGTGGTGAGGTTTTGGTGCAAATTGCAATTTACCCAGAGCAGGGGTTGATGTGCAAGTTTCCCACCTCTTGAGTGTTCCTTCTCTCTCTTAGAACCCTCTAGAGGAGAGAAAGAGAGAGATGGGCACCTTGTTTGGGTCTTGGTTATGTGGTGACATCCTTAGTGATCTTTTGGACACATGTTTTAGGTGTGCCTTGCACCTAGATGTGTTGTCTTGGGCTACAGAGCCCTAGAGAGGTTACCTATCAGTTTGTGAGTGTGTAGGGTTGCACCCTTTTGGTTTGTGAGTGTGTAGGGATGCAGCCTATCAGTTTTTTAGTGTGCATGATTGCACCCTATCGATTTGTGAGTGTGTAGGGTTGCACTCTATCAGTTTGTGGATGTGTGGAGATGTGGTATCAGGCATGACCCTGGTAGGAGATCAAGTGGGTGAGACCTTTCCAAGACCTTATCCCCATGTCTTGCATGTTTTTGTGCATGTGGCTCTTTTTCTTGGAGAAGTGGAACCTAAGGCCCTAAGGTGGTGACACCTCATCCATGACCCCTCTCTCATCCCTCTAGTATATATACTCCTTTCTCTCCATGCAAGAGGATCATTTTGGCCATCTCTACTTTCCCTCTTCTTTGTTAGACGACCTTGAGAAGTTTGAGCAGATAGAGGATCTCTCTTGGAGCTTGGTGGATGAGTTCCAATTTGTGGTGTTCGTTGAGCGTCCTTGATCTTCTACCTTGGTAAGCTATGTTTCCTATCTCTCTTTTCTTCTTATTTTCCTTCTCGACCATGGATCTCGGATACCTCCTTTCCACCTCAAACCATCCTAACCTTGGTATCTTATTCATCCTTGGAGGTGTGGTGGTGACCGATTTTGGTGGATCATCTTCTACCTTGAGCTCGTGAGCTTGGAGCTTGGATCTTGGAGTGATCTTGAGGCGGATTATACAACTCTGAACCTCCTTTGTTATTTTCACTTTTCATATGCTTATGTTGTTTTTCATTTTGAGATCGTTCATCTCTTGCACACTAGTGGTTGTTAATGGTTATAGAATTGTTTTGATGTTGGAATCTCATTGATTTTCTCTTCGTGTGTTCACCTTCTTGCTATGAGTAGTTCATGGACTAGTGGGCAATCTTTCTAAGGTTGAAGACAACAAGTCCACACACAAACATACAACATAATGAGGATAGGTCATCATGGCTTGTAGTGCAACTACCGGATACCCTATGTGCCCAATTTGTCATGACTTGGAGATGCCTAGGTCGTTATGCCTTGGATATGCTTAGGTTGACATGTGTTGAGAAGGTTAGTTCACTTTGGCTTATGGTGGTTTCTAAACTAATATGGTTGATATATCTTGAGAAGCTAGCCTGTCATGACCTAGAAATATCTAAACTGAAATGGGATGGCTAAACCATTATGCAAGGAAGGTGTTAGTTGTCATGCTCTTGAAGTACCTATAGAGATATGGTGTTGCTCAATTGATATGCCCTAGAAGTGTTAGTATGTCATGGCTAAGAGAGTTCTTGTGGAGTTGGTTTGTTTCGAGGGATAGTCGTGATGCTCTGGTTGGGTAGAGGCCGACATACGTCTAGGGTGATGCTACCTGATACACCTTAACCTGTGACACCCATCTAAACCGTAACACTAATAGTCTGTTACCCCTAGTGTTGCTCAACATACCTACTAGTTTCTCATCACAACTTAGATTTTTATGCCCATCCACTTTAGGGTAGAGATTCCTGATATGGCTTGTATGCCAGACACCCTTAGGTGGTTCTGGCTGATACACCATCTGGTGGTGTTTCC
The DNA here is from genome assembly GCA_963693085.1 of Alisma plantago-aquatica. Classification (NCBI taxonomy): domain Eukaryota; kingdom Viridiplantae; phylum Streptophyta; class Magnoliopsida; order Alismatales; family Alismataceae; genus Alisma; species Alisma plantago-aquatica. The sequence goes on from OY856412.1 coordinate 1,034,875,280, forward strand.
CGTTACACCTTAGATGGTGTTCACCGTCACACTCTCTAGAAGTGGTAAGTCATTAATCCTTTTGTGAGGTTACCTCTTGTGCCTTGCATGGTGGTAGTTGACATGTTGTGATGATGACAAGTCAACACCCTATGGCAAGTGTCACCCGATACACTAGGGTGGTTTAAACCGATATGCTACATGTTAGCCCCAACCGATATCTTGTGATGATGGCCATGTTACGTCATGTTGATGATAGGATTACATGTTATGATGTGATACCCTATGGGGTGGTTTTGTGAATGATAAGGATTGTTTTTATCTATAATCTTGATCTCATGATATGCCTTGTAATGATGATGGAAGCAATGATCTAAGGGTGTTTGTTGATCCAACCTTATAAACCCTAATTTTTTAATTTGAAACCCTAACTGTAATGAGGTAATGTGAATGGCATGAATCTTATGAGATGGTAGTGTTGATGATGTATTGTTCTCCTTTTTACAAGTCTCTAACCATGTAGGTAACACCAGTTGATAAGCATATCCAGTTATGAGCTATGTTGCTTATGATATGTTTGAATGGGCCTTGTGAGGCATAAGTGTTGTTGACATCCTTGAAAGAGGAGATAAATGGTCGTATGACTTAATGATGACTTATTACCTTGTATGAGATGGTGATTTCCTCAGTGATTAGAGGAAGGGTTATTACCCCAAGATATGTGGTCCTTGTGGTAAATGACAAGTATCAAGTGATGAGGTGATGAGATCACACCCTATGTGCTCAAACATGTTTTGGTGATGTGTTATGCCCTTTCTTATGTAGAATTTGTTGAGAGGTTGTACATTGTAACTTGATTGATGTTGAAAGATGCTTAAATGACCAAATTAATCAAGTAGAACCTAATCTTGTAGTTTGCAATGTGCCATAGACCCATTCAGTGTCAGTACTTGTTGAATGGTGAAATGAGTTTAACTCGTAACGCATATTTTTGAATATGCAGGGGTAAGGATGAAGATCCCCTTACATCTAGGAATATGTAATACAGGATTGGCTGCAAGCCATTCTTGGAAGTACAGCTTTGGACCATAGCTCCATGAAATGTAATACATGATTATCTACATGCCATACCCTGGAAGAGTGTGGCTTGAGTTGTAGCTTAGTTTCTCTGGAGATGTGACATGTACCCAGGTGGGCTAAATTTGTACAGCTGGACTATATGTCATTGGAAGCAGTTGACTTGTAATGTCACTGCATGTTTTCTTGTGCTGACTGAGGAAGATGAGCTTGTGGATTCTGGCTCTTCCACTAGACCTTGTATGGCACCGATTTCGACTTAGAAGTGGTCGGTTGGATTTGGGTGGTGCGACCCAAATCCTCGGGGCATAATAAAATACGTAATCAGACGCATAGTAAATTTACATAGGACCAAATACGGAACATTGGATGAGGCCTTGCTTGATCTTTATACAATGTTGTGGGTAGGAATTATACATGTTCTTCATATTCCTTTTAAATTGTTAATATGTTTTAAAATTCAACAGTAATTGCTCAATCTGTTGATAATGATTATCTTCTTCTTATAATTGTATATTACTGTCGCTTTAATTATCTTATATGTGATAATAATAGAGTTGGTGGAGAGTTATATCTCCCACTGAGATTTGGGATCTCACCCCATGGGTTTCCCACATCCATTTTAGGTGGCCGTGCACGAAGAGGTGGAGATCATGCAGCGGAGGTTGAGAAGCAACAAGAAGAGCAGTACCTAACAAGGTTGGAAATGCTTCTAGATGTCTTTTGTCCATAGAGTCCTAGAGTCATCCATGTACACTCGGGTCCTTGGGGATATTTTGTAGAAGTTTTGTGGACGTGCTTCCAATATATGGTTGGCTTGTGTGCCCTTTTGTATACATCTGTAGTGGATATATGTACATATGTTCGGGAACAGGTTCACTGGTAACAAGTTAATGGCACACATAGTAAGTGCTTTGAGGCATGAAAGGACCCATATGTAAAGGTTCTTGTGATTTGACAGTTTTATGAAAATAGTTTTAGTTTTTAGTGTTTTTTAGTAATCTATTCGTTTAATCTATTCTTCCACGATTCTTTTTGAGTAATCTCACTCTGTGTGGATCGGGACGTCACTCATGACCGTTGTACTTGATTGGTTGACATGAATTCTTGATGACATCTCACTACTCACATTCATCATTTTTTCTAATTTCCTAAGTGACTGTGCTTCAATGCTTATATATATGATTTACATCCCTATGAATCTTATTGGGATGCAGTGAAATCACTTAAACTTGTATGATAGTTCTCTGGTCTTACATTAGTAGGTTTGTTTGTATGATGGAGGTTCATTTTGAAATAACATGTCATGAATTTTTTTTGATGTGAAGCATTTTTCCTAACCTTAGTGTTTATTTCCAGGTTCAATTTGGATAATATAATTGGATCATCAAGTTTGACTCTTTCTTGAGGACAAGAAATTTATATGCTTGGGTGGTTGATAGCACCCATAATTCATACAATATTACTATGTATTTTACTTTATCTTTTGTACCTTTATTAGCCATAATATGCCTTTAATTGTTTAATTAATTTGTATTTTTTGTAATTTTTCCTTTTTGTAAATACACATATTTATTAAATCTAATTTTTTGGTTTGCAAACATCGCAAAAAAATATTTGTTTCCATGAAATTATTTTCATGTCAAAGTGGTCATGGTGATTAAAGGAAATATGCCAATTGACCTTCTAGAATATCAACCTACCAGCCTATCGACCTGCCAGGCTATCGACTAGACAACTTATCGACTTACTAGGATATTGATCTATCATCCTATTGACCTGCCAACCTATGAATTTTCCACCCTATCGACCTACCAGCATATCGACCTCTGAAGGCATATTGACCTCCAAAGGCATATCGACCTCCAAAGGCATATCGAACTCCGAAGGCATATCAAACTTCAAAGGCTTATGAATCTCCAATGACATATCAAACTCCAAAGGCCTATTGATCTCCGAAGGCATACCGACCTTTAAACATTGACAAGCTATAAATGTCGATGCTCAATCAGTCAATATATAGGTTGGGTCCAATATGCATTAGTTACACAGTTTTACAACTTTTTGACCAACCCTAAGGCTTCCCATCTTTTTCCATAAATCTAAAGCAGTCGCCAAAACTCAAAAGGGTCCAACCCCTTTGGATCCAAGTCCCACTTTTTCTCTTTTCTCTTTCTACCATGACTTGTTTAAGTTGTAATTTTATTCCTTCTTACACCATGAGTGGCTAAAGTCAATAACTAGGGGTGGGAGTATTCGTCATGCCCTCCCAATCATGTAATCTTTCCTCTTCTGCTTACTACATATGTTCTTATAGTTTTGTTTCTATACTCTTATTATAATGTGTGGCTCATTTGATTAGATACCTTCTTGTGATTTTTGATCTGCATTAATTTCAGTGAACGTATTCAGTAAGATCTAGAGTATGGATTCTTAACAAGATACGAGAGTGAGGAGTTACTATAGAAAAAGTCATATGTTTATCCTGGATCTATTGGTTATCATCTCGAGAGAGAGAGAGAGAGAGAGAGAGAGAGATACTTTTAGATAGAAATATACTCAGTTCTCCATAGAAGAAAGTTGTAGATGTCTTTTGTGACTAATTGTAAAATAAATCAAGAATATATATAAATTAGAAAAGAAGGTTTTTCATGGTTTAGGATGGTCTAATTGGTGAAACACAATCTAAGTTCCATTTATTATCCTCATTTTTTCTGATCAATATTCATTTAGATTTACTATTTTAATTAGTTTAATTCATTTCTTAATTAGAATATCAAATTCACTCCTTTTAATTTGAATAAACTAAACTAAGATTTCACATTCTTATTCTGTTATTTTTCCTTATAGGTTGTTCAACCATGTATTGCTACAACAAACTTCTTATTGAGTTGCGTACATCCCTTGAAGTCAGATATAATTTCAAAGTCTAAAATCTATGACTAGGAAATTGTGAATGAACTTTTGACCTACAAAAAAGAGTGATCTCTTCCATGGCCTATGTCTCCTTTTACATATGCATCCCCTCATTTAAACTAAATTTAATATCCTCCTATTTATATTTTCCATTTTCTCAAATAAACTACTTTTTGGACATAAATATAAAAAAGGTCCATTCACAATTTTTTTCTTTCATGCTATGTTGAGACTAGATAGTAAATCTCATCACACTCTTTGGTAATATGCCCTTTTGGTACATCCATTTGGCATCACTTAAAAACCCCCTTCCCACATAGGATATTCATTTACACGGGGCTCATCTCAACACAAATAACTTAGTTCTCTTTTTAGTTTCTCTTGGCAGCCAAAAAGTCATCTATGTCTATGGTGTATCATAAAGAAATCAAAGGCACTTTTATAATAGTTAAGTTGCTCCATGTAATATGATTTTAACCTTGCAGTAGGTTTTTCTTAACCTTTCTATGTAGGATTGCCAAGATTATTATAGGTGTGGTTGACATCACCCTACAAAAAGATGTCCAACTCCTGGCCATGTCCCTAATCATGTTGCACCAATCTTGCATCCATTGTCCCCCATGAAAAAAGATAATGACAAAGGATTCTTCAGTGTCTACTTCAAAAATATTTCTACTAATTGAATATGTTGGTTTCATTGAGATATCTTGGGATTGTTTGTGGAGTTCCCATCCTTATAATACAGAATTACCTTAGAGTGCTCCCACACCTCTCTGCTTTTATATAATTTTGGTGTTTGAACACCTTACCTGTGATCAGTGGTGGAGTTATGTTGAGGCACATGAGGCACATGGCTCACCTATTTTTTTATAAATAGAACTATATAGTTGGAGACCATACTTAGTCACAATAATGGAAATGAGCATATCACATGTGAAGGTAGCATAACACATGTTTCAAGTGTGTATGGGTGGTGTTCTCATGTGGATTCTTCAGATGGGACCAGTAGACAGGTGGTTTTCACATGCCAGTTGGGATGAGGGTGGTTGGTGCATGAAATGTGTGATAGGGGAGCGAAGCAAAGAGAGAAAAGAGAAAAAGGAGGAGTGAAAATTTATATCGCGTATAACTTTCAATCTGTCATGTACTTTTTAGAAAATAAAATTGTTAGATTCATTACAAAAAGTACAATCTAATAAGACCAATGTCTATATATTTTATGAGAAATAATAGATGCATAAAATTAATGTGTGCATTATGATGATTCCAATGATATGACAATGATGGTAATGATGAAAACCGTTAGATTCATTACAAAAAATAGAATCTAATAAGACCAATGTCTATATATTTTATGAGAATTAATATGATGCATAAAATTAATGTGTGCATTATGATGATGTCGATGATATCACAATGATGGTAATGATTATAATGATGATGATGATAATAGTGAAGAAGAGGCTCATCACACTATTAAGTAAGCACACTACATTACATGCTAGACGCGTTCCATTACAAATTGGATGCAATACATGTGAAACGGTGTAATCACGTCCAAACTGAGCACATTCAAGTCAAAATTGGACGCTTTAAAGTCTAAACTTGGTGCAATCAAGTCAGAACTGGACGCATTCAAGTTTGAACTGGGCACATTCAAGTTCAAACTAAGTTTAATTAAGTCCAAACAGGGCACAATCTAGGCGCATTCAAGTCCAAAATGGGCGCAATCAAATCCAAATTTTGCGCAATCAAGTTCGAATCATACGCAATCAAGTTTGAATTCGGCACAATCAAGTATGAACTTGGTGCAATCAAGTTCGATCTGGGTACATTCAAGTCCAAACTTGACACATTAGATTGATTGTGCACAATCAAGTCTGAACTGGGTGCATTCCAGTCTAAATTTGGCGCAACCAAGTAAAAATAAGGCACATTCAAGTCCAAACTCTGCACAATCAAGTCTGAATTGAGAGCATTTGTGTCCAAATTGGGCACAATCAAGTCCAAATTGGGCACATCATGATGAAGATGATCACCATCATCAGCAACAACAACATGATGATGGTGCACTGACAAGTAGGCATATTACAACACTAACTAGACCAATTATGTCTCACATAGGTGCATTTAAGTCCAAACTGGTGCGATCAAGTTTGAACATGGCTCAAATCTAAAATGGGCACATTCAAATCTAAAATGGGCACGTTCGATTGATTGCGGACACGATACATGTTAAATTAGACGTAATACATGCACTTCCCTCCTCCAGGATCTTCCCTCCTCACTCCTTTTGTTCCCCTTTTACTTCTCTTCTCTCTCCTTTTATATCCCTTTTATTTCTTCTATTTTTATTATTCTTTTTAAAAATATGTAGATATTGATACCGTCAAAAAGTACTTTTATAGGGATCCTAATGGTTTTTATTTCTTAAAAAACTCATTACATGTTAAAAATTATAAGCAAAATTAAAAAATATATATGAAAAAAATAAAATAGCTGCTTAAGAAAGAGAGAGTGAGTGGAGGAAAGAAAGGAGAGGGGGCATGTAGTTAGCAGGGAGCGTTATACCCGCATGTGAAACACATGTATAACCCCATGCAGATCAAGGAATCATTGTTATAAGTCATGAGAGAAATGATATTGGTCACTGAAATAATCGGTAAATTGTGTTATTTGAAAATAATTGGGTTGTGTGACAGGCACAAGGCAGTGCTGCTGAATGGCATGCGTGTTAACTTTACCTTTAACATCCATTTCTTTCCAGTATGAACTGTGTGATAGAATGACTGACCACTTCAGTTACATTTACAAGTTTTGGACTCACAATTTTGGACTCTGAGGGTTTGAAGTAAACATTTATTAGAGTTTGTACAAATTTTGTTATCTACTAGGACTAGTTATGTCACATAATCACTTAGATTGTTTAATTAATCAACAGTTTAGAAGAAAGGCACTAGTATAGACATCGTCTTTAACGTCGGTTAAATAAGACTTTTGATGTCGGTTTCCAAACGACACACAGGTGTGTCGCACTAAAAGTAGATGTCTACAATGTCAGTTACAAAACCGACGACATAGAGTCATCCCTAATTGTAACTAAAAAAAGAACTATCAGCAATGGGACCATAGGCATCGGTTATTCATACAAAACCAATGCAATTCTCCATCCCAAACAAAAAATTGGCCCCCGGTTAGAGCATAGTTGTCAGTTTTCTATAAATAACTGACTTCGTTGACCTCAACTTATTGATGGTTTTTATGTAGCCAAAAAATAACCGACACCATTAGAAAAAAAGTCGTCAGTTTACTATAATTAACCGACAAGTTGGACATTCATTGTTAGTTTTTTTCAATTAACCGATGACTATATTTTGTTTTTTCTTATCAGCTTGCAGGCCTGCTGTCCCGCTCGTCAGTAGGATGCAGAACCTACAGTTTAGTTCTGAACTGTAGGTTTACATCATCCTCTGATTTCAGCCAACAACAGGCCACAAACCTGCAATATTAACAAGATGGACAATATTATATATAGATCATGTGATTCACACTCATGTATAAGCACATTTAATTCATTCATATGATTCACACACATGTAGAAACTTGTAGTTCCATTCATTCCTCCATTTCATATTCACACACATGTAGCAACCTGTAGTTCCATTCATTCATCTCTTTTCACATTCACACACATGTAGAAGTACATTCATTCATTCATCTTCATATTCACACACATGTATATAGATAAGACAATTCAGAAAAAATCATTCAGACATGTATATATAAGTGTGTCTTTTACAGTTTAACATGTCATCAAATATAGAAATAATATTATGACATCATAGTTTAGAAATGTCATTCTTTATCATCATTATCATCATCATCGTCGTCATCAGTACTCTAATAATAATAAAAAATTCCCAGTGCTTCTAAGGCGTTTGCCCATTGTTCTCTTATATCATCTAATTGTTCCATCGTGTAGGGACTATGTACATCTAATAACTTTTCACATGTAATGAAGTCACTAGTTTTAAGCACCTGCAAAGAGAATGATGTATATATATAATTAATAAGATTGATATATTTCATATTATCTAATGAGACTATATAATATATATAATTAATAAGATTGATATATTTCATATTATCTAATGAGACTATATAATATATATACCTGTTGTATGTTATCGATATCCAGTGCAGCATTTCTAAAAATTAGGTCCATATATCGCATCACATAGTATGCACATACCCAGTTGTTGTCTTGTTTAGCACACTATAAATTTCAACATATGAAATGTTAATAAATAAAAATAAGCATAGTTCACATAAATAATATATACATTACAGTCAGGAAACTACATTCACATCCTCCCAAACTAATGGTTTATTCTTTATCTTGCACACGTTTCCTCCAACTTTTCTAAAATCTTTTAAAGCCCTACATGTTAATGTAACACATTAAATTGCATTACTAAATAGTAATGTAATAATAGATGTTAACTGATATAAATATGAAAAATTTTTCAGGTGAATAATGGCCTTTTCATTACATATCCATGCATATCTAATTACCTCCCCTCAGGATCTAGATAATAAATAGTGAACATCTTGGGGACAATAACCAGTAACTCCCAATGCTTACCACTAGAGATAAGAAAGTTAAAAATATATAACTCAAAGTCCACAATAAAATGTAATATTGAATGGATCTATTATCGCGCTCTTCTTACTTAACATTGAATGGATCTATTATCACGCTCTTCTTCTTTTTTACCAAAATATTTGAAAGCGACAAAGCAGTATAGGGTAACTGATGAAGGGTCTTTATCTATAAAGACTAATCAAAGATGGAGTTAGAAATCTCACATGGGTAAATGAAAATTCTTTACAGATCTTGTGTAAGTGGCTGCAAGACATATATTATGTATGCACTAATATATAAGAAACTAGATCATCATATATAAAACAAGGTATATAGATATATAAACAAGATCTTACCATATCCATAGCTCTATCATAGATGTATTCATCCAATCATACCTAAACAACTCCAAAATATCTTGTATAAATATAGTGTTATTGTATGATTGGCCCGCAGCACCCTCCAGAATATAAACATTTATAGGACACTATTTGTTATGTTTGCATATCCATAATGCCATACCCATACAATTAGGATCTATAGAGTCATATAGGTCCTTTGGAAGCCAACTAGGTACTGCAGGAGGAGGTGGAGGTCGAGGCGGAGCTGTAGCATGTTTCTTCCTTTTCACTTGTATATATAATTTCATATCAATTGACTTGTATATACACGCTAACAAATTAACGTAATGTAAATTTATCATACAAGATCAGTATAGACGACATCCGTTTTGGGCCACAATATCGCTCTGCCTTCTGCTTCACCAAGTGTGTCAGTATCTGGGTGGGCATATGGCAATGTATGTTGCGTCCAATGAGGGAACACAAGCCTCAGACTCACACGAACATAACCATCGGGTACTAAAGTGACATGAATCGTGTGCCCTGGAAGGCATGGGTAAGCCTCAGCCTCTGCAATAATGAATTATTTGAATCTGAGATGACATGACCTCAACCCCTACAAATTTACATAGAGTATGTTGTATACATATATACATAAATATATCATCTTGAAAAGACTAGCTACTATCTCATAAAAATACTTACAGCAAACGTCCTAAGTGGTGGGTCTACATAATATCTTCGAACCACCTCTACCATAGGGGAAGAGCGGAACGACACATGTACTATCTGAGTGGCAACCCAAGTTGCCTTCCACTTACTCATTGCTTCTTGGACTCTCCTATCAATTAACTCATCTCCCTATACATGGAAAAAAGAAATGCTAGCTTTGATTATTGAATTCCCTTTGCAATAACATTCTTAAAAAAGAATATGTTACCTCAGCTTTTGAAAATCCCGATTTTGGGACATGTTTGCACTGTGATGGTCCAAAGAACATTTTAATACCCACACCAGTGCCTGCAACCCTAACACGTCCAAGATGCTCTGGGTTACCAAGAACAACAGTCAATTCATCCCTTGTGCCCTTAGGGATGAGCTTCCCTTACTTCCTATACTCGTGAAGCTCCCGCTAATCGCCATAAAGAGAAGTTGGTTAGTAAACATAACAATCATCAATATCGATTGCTCTGAGAGATAAATTTTACCATTTTTACAGTCGCCTCAGCAGTTGCAGGATTGGTGATATCTTCTTTCTTATTTTTCCTCCCAGCTATCCACACAGCTTGGCGAGACAGAGGTGCAAGAGTAACAGTAGAGGACTCACCAGTCTCCTGAGTAGTACCAGACTCATTAGCAACATCATCTAGTACTTTTTGGCAAATGCCTACATAGCCACTTGGACCCATCATGTGGTCAGGCACATTCAGTGCATGCCTAGCTCTTTGAGCATCACTGATAGCCTTGTGAGTAAGCACATTGAATTGGTTAGTAACACTAAATGTCAATCGTGAATAGGTGAATTCATAAGAATTGGTTAATACCTTGAATTCATCGGTATTTTTCTTGGCAACAAATGCCTCCCAGTCCTTTGATTCCAAGTAGTTCCATTACTCAGTGGCTGACTTCTTCCTGTTCTCAGAATCTAGAATGTATAGTCAGGTGAGATTTCTCCTATAGTTCCTTAGGACCCTCCCACAACACTGCATCACCTTTTTATGATGTAGGCTTTCATCCAGTTCAAATATACTCTGCAAAATGTCATATATTTAATAGACTAGTATATCCTAAAAATTAGTATTCTGCAAAATAGAATTGTAAATGATAATAACTCACACATAGTTCTTTCATTATTAAGTCTCTCTTCTGTTTAGGAACATTATGCCAAGAACATTCTAAATGAGGACTACAATGGCTATGAGTAAGAACCCCAAGATATGAAATAGATGAGTTGAGGTTCACTCCAGCTGGATTTCCTACATTATCAAAATTCACAGCCAGTTTTGGTCCATTGCCCCTTAGTTGTAGTAACTTGTTCATCATAGTGATGCCCCTCGCTTTTTCAAAAAAATTTGCTACTCATCAAGTGTCACAAGTTTTTCAGGGGGTACATCCTCAACCTAAAAATTGACAAAAAAAACATTTATAGGATATAACTTATAAATGGACATATAGGTAGAAATATAGGATATATTTTAAAACATACATTGTGAGGCGGCGCCTCATTGATATCCTCACCCTCACGGTAATCATCATTATGATCATCATACGCATGGTCAGCCATCTGAAAGTGTCATTAAAAAAATCATACATTTAATTTTTAACATAGCTAGAAGATAATATAACATTGTAATGTTCACATCGATATAAAAAAAATAAAAAAATAAAAGCATGCCTCTAATACTGTGATCTTTTATCAATTAACATTCTATTAGTGTGATCTATGCACACATATAAGTCATCGTTAGCTTCAATATTTGGTGTTGGAAACCCAACTGAGAATGGACTCGAGTCATCATACTTATCATAGTACTCTTCTTCATCTATAGGATCTTCAATGAACTGTCTTTTACCATGAAGAACAACCAACCATTTTTCATTTATAGGATCATCAATATAAAATATGTGTTTCGCCTGTGATGCCAATATGAGTGGTTCACCCTTCTCACCAATCTTTTCAAAGTTCACTAATGTGAAACCCAATTCATCCACTATAACTCCTTTGGTGTTATCAACCCAATTACATTTAAAGAGTAGAATTTTGAAATCTACGTAGTCAAACTCCCATGTCTTTAATGACACCGTAATATGACATTTTAGCTTCACGTGGACTCTTATCCTTTGTACTGGAAAAAAACAATGAAGACGCTTGAAGGGTTACCCCACTATTTTGGACGATGCTCTTATCATCTTGACGCTTTGTGTCATATGAGAACCCATTGATGTCAAACCCTTTATAAGACATAACGTTCATTTTTTATTTAAAGGTGAGGCATTTGATATTTTCAACAAGATTATTTGGTGTTTGAGATAGTAGATGTAAGACTTTATCTTCAAACCACTTAATAAATGTCTTGTTATGCTCTCTAGCAAGCCACATTGAATTGGTTCAAGGATTTTTTTTCTTGATGAAATTGGTATGTTCCATGATATAAACACTCATTTCATCAAAGTTGTGTAAAATATACAAATGAACTTATTCCAACAGCTCATGGTTGATTACTTTCATCGGTGATCCTAATATCCCTTTGCTAGAATACTCCTCAATATTCTTGTCATTTATAGGAGCGACATTACCACTGAGAAAGTGACACGATTTTACCGTGCGTATAATGCAAGTGCATGTATCGAAGTAATATAGGCCTTGTGAGGCCCGAGTCAAACTCAGGGAAATGTAAATTGTAGTAGACTGCTACTAACTGGTCACGATCAGCTAGACCGATTGGAAAAGTTGATTGTTGAGTTTAAAACAAAAATAAAAATAGAACAAAAAGAAACAAAAATGAGGTATGATTAAGTGTTTAATTTAATCAAATGGAATGGGAATCCTTAGGGTTACGGTTTCACCGTGAGGTATCAATGTATGAAATTCTACACAATTATCATAATTCACACCTTATCCCTTATTTTGGCCTGTAATTAGAATTGCTTGCTTCCGCAATACAATTCACTACCTAGTTCTAGGTCAGTTCCATGTCATTAGTAACTTATACCCTAGATCTAAATGCTTTAATGAATTCTCTAGGTATCCACCATTAACCTTACATTACCTTGTCTAAGGAATTTATTAGTTAATGTGTTAATCGTGCCTTTTCAACCACTAATCCTCTATCAAGAACAATTAATAGTATTAGAAATTAACTATGGGGATCAATCATAGCAAATTGCGATAGAAACATGATAACATATCAGGGAGATTGAGACAAATTATGATAATTATTGTAAACTTGTCATACAGCGATTCCCCGAGTTATTCTCGGTCGTAAGGACAATGGGGATTAGCCCCGCATGTTCATCTCAACAGTACACATGGAGAAGAAAGAGGAATACATGGGGAAATGAGAGAAAATATGATGTAACCCCTGAAACGGAGAAGATCTGGGTGATCATCGGTGCGAGATGAACGATCTGCAGCCTTCCGGTGGTGAAACCATCCGTCTGTAGCTCTGGAATCTCCCGGGGCATAGCTCTGGGCTCCGTTCTTCGCTCTTCTCCTTCTGGGACTTGTGCGACTGATTGCAACGTGATCCTCAGGTCATGTTCATCTCTTTCTTAGGTATAGGCATGACTTACATCCGCCAAAAGATCACAGTCATTCGATCGTGGCAATTCTAGGCGCAACTCTGATCTGACGGTGTCGGTACCATCGATGGGGTGTCGATGGTATTGACACCTTAAGGTGAACTTTCAACACTAAAAACAATGGAATCCATCACTAGAACCTGGTGAACTCTCGATACTATCGACGGTGCTGTCGATAGTATTGACGGGCTTGACTTGATTCATGTTGAGACAATCTCAAGACCATCGATGGCTTTGGTTGATGGTATCGACTTGGATGCTCTCCCTCCGGCTTGGGTATTTATGGCATGTCAATGGTATCGATGGGTCCAGATATACAAAGTACCTGAAATAGAGAGAGGAAAACAAATTAAATCCAAAAATTCTGATAATTTAAACAAAATAAGATAAAATAAACTGAATTTGATTCATATAGTGATTATAGGCTAAAGGAAAATGAATCATGCTATTATAGTCATAAAATGACACATAAACACATAAAACAAGTATGAAACCAGCCTATAAATGTGACTCAAATTCACTACATCAAGCTCCCCTAAGCTTGAATCTTGCTCGTCCTCGAGCAACAAAACTTAAAATCTGATTGAGAGGGTCAACTAAAGAACATAATCACAAAATTGATATCTCAATATGATTCCCACCTGCATTTCACATATCGACGCTTACCAACCACGGAATGATAACTACCCTTCAGGTGACAATAATAAATAATAAGAAGTGTCTACCCCACGATCAACGAACACTATCAAATAAGGTAGTTAATATAATAGAATCTTCAGGTTCAGGCTTGGTGCATCTTGTGATCTCCTATCTACATTGCTCATTTCCTAATGGTCATCTAAATGGAAGAAAATCTCCTAATATACATGAATGAGGAGAATGTCATGGGTGCCCTACCACTTAGAGAAATGGGTGGATGGAATGGGTGGCTATGGAAGAAAAGGAAGCACAATATAGTCGATCATGCAAAAACCAAAAATAAATGACCTATCATGATGCGAATGCAAATGAAAATATCCTAATGCTACATTTTTTGTGGAATGATGCATGCACTATCATTCTATCTAAAAGTGAGATGGAATATCTAAGAAAACTATACCATGTGCTTATTCTTCTTAATATGTGGGTGAGAACATGTTCCTCTCCCTCTTATTCATACTTTTTTTTTCTTTTTTTCATTCATTTTTTCAAGCCCTCATTTTTATAAATGGTAGTGGATTATTTGTTGGGCTTCCTTCTCTTTTTTCCTAACTGGCACATTTCATGCATTCTATTTGGATGGTATGGAACAAGTTCAACACCTTTAATTTTTCAGAAGAACATACAACACATGATGTACAACTATATGCTCAAAAGATGTGAATGCACTTCATTATGACAATTATGCAACTAAACGACATGCACCTAAGGATCATGTGCATGTATAACTACTCTATATATTTCTTTTTCCATTTTTATGCAAAACATGCAAAAATAATTGTAATGCATGACCTATCTATGTGGGATGCAATCAAAGAGTGAAAGACAGTAATGTGCTCCCAGTTCTTATGGTGGAGAATGAATGAAATTGCAGTGGATCAGATCATAAGACTAATTGACATAACCTTCAGATAGATTTATATGTCCCTCCATACTGACTTGTGTACTAATTAATCAAGGGGTTTCTCTCTCTCACTTCAAATTAAAGTCACGTTATCATTTGGTTAGTTTAGGCTCAACATACATATCAATCCTCTTATCATGAACCATACAGATACACAATCATGTTCATATGTTTTTAAGTTGACCTACCCAATGAGTTTCACAAGCAATGTCCTCAAGTTCTCACAAGACAAACTTATAATTTCTTAAGGATTTTTCATTAAAAATCATTTTCTCACAAAGCCCCAAGTGAAAACAAGATGACATGCAATTAAATTAGACTCCACTGATCACACTAAATAGATAGTGGATCCTAGAAAGCAGAAAATCTAGCAATTGAGAAAACTAAGATAAAGAAAGATGAAAATTGCAAAAATAAATAAAAGATCAAATAAAAAAAATAAAACTAGATAGATGTTGTTCCACCAACCCCCCTAAGCTTGAACTCGACTATAGCCTCATAGTCAAAATCCTAACTTAAGAGGTGGAACAGCGATACCCCTTTATTGCTCCGGTGGTGGGTGTGGCGGGTACTGGTGGCCACTAGGATCCCAAGAAGGATAATGCCCCTGGAATGACATATCATATGGGGGCATCGATGGTGGCTGTGGGTATCCTCCAAAAATGTTCTGGCTCTCGTAGTGGTCATAAAATGGCTGCTGTTGCATCTCCATCCTATGCAACCTGTTGTGGATGGTTTCTTGGTTGATGAAGAGGAGGCGCTCATTCTTGTAGATTGCTTGTTGATTCTTGATCAACCGATTTGTTGTTTCTTGAATTCCTGCAAAAGAGGCGGTATACTGGTGTTGCGTCTGATGAATATCCTACAGCATTGTATACATCCCATGCATTGAATAGACATCCTCTCCACCTTGAGAAGGTTGTGGTGACAGTGGCTGGGATGAAGAGGAAGCTCCATAGTTTCGTGGACGCTTTTGCGGAGCAACCCTTTTTCGAAGAGGAATGGTGGCTTCCTCCTCATCTTTTTCATCATCGTCTCCATCTTGAATTTTCACTTCTTCAGCTTGTTCTTCCTCATTCTCATTAACATTAATGATAGGCCACTTGTAGCTTTGGCTAGGCCTGATGTTGAAAGTAGGGTCCGGCAGTTCCCTCCTCTGAAAGACTCCTGCCATGTGGTAGGTGGCGTAGACGGATCCATGACGGGCTTCAACGAGGCCCGCATTCACAAAATGGCTCAAATTGAGCGTGTTCTTGTACTCTAGCTTGGGTAGCCCGGACAGATCTAGGCCTAGGTACATTGCAATCAGCGTAATTAGACCTCCAGAATAAATGGGGGGCCTGCGAGAAGTGTTCCTCTTAACCACCATTACGCACATGAGGAAGAAGGCTCCAAAATTGATGGGTGTCCTCTCCAGCAGACTATAGAGGAAGAACAGGTCTATCTCCTAAAATTTTCTTTGAGATAGCTTCGATCTTCCAAAGAAGGTGTTGGAGAGAATCTTGTGCAAGATCTTGAGAAATGGATGCTCAAAATCATCTATGGAGGCATTGTGCCAGCTGATCGAGTACCTCATTGGTACAGTAACTAGCTTTGCAATCATGGCATCATAAACTGCATTGTATACTGGCTGGAGGAGGTCGCTATGGGTCCACCCATAAATCGCGTTGAACTCATGAAGGGTCATCGTATAGTCCTTGTTGTAGAGGCGGTAAGAAGTGTGCCCCTCTTTCCACTCTGTGTGCGTCGGTATTAATTCATTGGGAATGACACAAATGTCTAGAGATGCCATGAACTCGATGATGATCTCCTTCTAAGTGGGCCACCTGCTAAAGAATGGATGACTGTCGGTGTGGTCACGACACAACATAGGGGACACACTCAATTGTCCCTGCAGCACATAGGCCATATTGGCCTCAAAACCCAGATCCTTGATCAACTTCCGGTCTCCATACCGGGTCAGCTCGATGGAGAGCTTCCATAGCTCCTCGTACACCTTTTTAACCTCTGGGGATGGGTGGACTAGCCTCGGGCGAGGGACTAATCCTTATGATGGTGCAGGTAGGGCAGGTGGGGTAGCCCTGGATGATGAAGCTCCCAATCTCACCATTGTTGCATGGCTCACGAGTGAGAGAGAAAGAGGTTTAGCAATAGAGCTCGGAAAATATTTTTCAGTGAAGATCGAAGAAGATAGAGATCCACAACATCGATGGAGATGCACGAAGAAGACTGTCGGTGCAGATTTCTTAAGCTTTCAGGTGCTCGAGGCTGCTAGGGCTCGAAGGTGGAAGAGATGGCTTAAGAGTGTGAGATTTGATTGAAGAATTTCACTCCCTTTTATAAGGGTCAGACACCGCTACTGTTGGCGCATCTATACCATCGACAGATCCGTCGATAGTATCGACGGGTAGCAGAATCCATTGCTCACTGGTATCGATGGCTGTCAATAGTTGGATCACAGCCTAGATCGTCAATGTGTCAATGGTAGCAATGGGGTGTCGATACCAATGGCACTACCCTCGGATCGTCGATGTAGACCATTGATGGATATGTGTGGATCATTGACGTGTCCATCGATACCATCGAATGGGTGTCGATAGTATCGACACCTATGTATACTTATGATCCTTGCGAGGGTTTGGTGGTGCTCTTTCTGATGGTGTGACGATACCATCGACAAGGGTGTCGATGGTATCGACTTTACTGAGAAAAACTGGTCTGGAAATCTTCAGACATCTCGCGACCATCGACAATACGGTCAATACTATCGACCTTTTTCTATGTCGATCCTCTGTTTCGCTGTTCCCATGTCGATACTATCGACGAGGCTGTCGATACCATCGACAAAATGGAATCTCAGCAGCTACTTTTCTATTACAATCTCGATACTAGTGATACAAGTGTCGATAGTATCGACTTAATCTCAGTCCTACATACTCAACAAGCACATCAGGGTATCATTTTTATAGACTAACTACAATGGTAATAAAAACTACTT
Source organism: Alisma plantago-aquatica (assembly GCA_963693085.1). Taxonomy (NCBI): domain Eukaryota; kingdom Viridiplantae; phylum Streptophyta; class Magnoliopsida; order Alismatales; family Alismataceae; genus Alisma; species Alisma plantago-aquatica. Next base: position 1,034,893,141 of record OY856412.1, read on the forward strand.
AGGAGGATGAAAACTAAAGAAAATGAACATGCAATCTACCAAGGTTGGGTTGCCTCCCAACAAGCACCCTTCTTTAACGTCTTAGGCTAGACGATACAGATACCTTAACCTGGGTTGTCAAAGGATGTCTCTAATGATTCACTTGGCAATTTAAATTCAACTATATCTTTACCAATCACTAGCGTCAAGTAGCCTCGAGCAATAGCAGTGATTACATCAGTCATAGCTTGGAACAACCTTCCCAATAACATCTCACATCCTTCCAACTCATTCATGTCCATTACTACGAAGTCAACAGGGAAGATGAATTTGTCAACTTTGATTAGCACATCCTCGCATATACCATGTGGCTTCATAATGGATCCATCTACCAACTCGATTGTCATGGAAGTTTGTGTTGGCTTCTTCAATCCCAGCTTTTGAAAAGTGGCAAGTGGCATAAGATTAATGCCTGCTCCTGAGTCACACTATGCCTTTGGAAAATGTTGACCACCTATGGAACATGGGATGTAGAAATATCCTGGATCTTTCCTCTATTTTGGCAGTCTTCCTTGAATTATAGAACTCACTGTTTCGTCGACACATACAACATATGTATCTTTGATCTGCCATTTCTTGTTGATGACATCTTTCATGAATCTTCCATATGAAGGAACTTGCTCGATAGCTTCCACCAACAGAATGTTGATGTGGAGCTTCCGGAAGATCTCAAGAAATTTCTTGAAGTGCCTTTACTCATTCCTCGGCTTCAGACTATCTGGGAATGGCACGCTTGGCTCCTTTATGCGCTTGTGCGGTGGTATATATGGAACTTTAGGGGTCTCCTCCCCTAAGCTCACTTTAATTCCACCGTTTAGGATTGGATTTGGTACATCATCTGTGGATGGCATGACTTTTGGCCACTTCTCTATATTGCTAGTGGTTGCTCCACTCCAAAGTACAGCTTTCACCTACTCTTATGGACTAGGAATCTCTTCAGAAATCTGAGAATGGGCACAATAGTGGTGGAATCTTGGAGTGAGCTGCATGCATATAAGCTACGAGGGAATGGAACTTTGGGTTTGTCCTCCAAGTCTATACGCATGATACTCTGCTCATGTACCTCCTCAACAGGAAGCTTTGATGCTTTGCAGACTGAAATATATTTAACTTGTTGAAGTGGCTGAGCGGGCTCCACATTCTCAGCTGGTTTTTGTTGAATGATTTGCTTCATCGCAGCCACCTCAGTTGAAATTTGAGTCATGGTTCTCTCTAGAGTCCTCAGTTGTGCACCATGACTCTGTAGAGTCTGACCAAATTGGTTCGGAAATCCCCCCTATGACTAAATTTGCTTGCCGAATGTATTCATCAGCTCTTGGTTTTGCTTTATTACTTGATTGAGCAACTCATTACTCTTGTCCTCTGCACTTGGTTGTGGTTTTTGCTCCGGGTCTTATAGAAAATTATTTGGATCCCTCAATGAATATTTCTTATCCTTTCTCCAAGAGTAGTCATTGCTCCAATAGCCCTGTTGATGCATATATTTTACATATTCTTCCTCCTCAGACCCACTGCTCTCCTTCTCTAAGAGGTTCTTGGCCAGTAGGTCCATCTTCTCATTTAATTCTTGAATGTCATTTGCATAACCTGCAACTTTGACCTGTTCCGGTGGGTCTCTTTCACCACAAGACTATTTCTTGGCCATATTGTTCAAAATTTCTCGACACTTAGAACCTTTGTTATTTAGAAAGAATCATGTTCCAGCTAAGTCTAGAGTACTCCTATCATGCTCATTAAGAGAAATAAAAAATCTTCGCTTGGGTTTCTAGATCAAGCCCATGATGTGGGCATCTTCGCAACATGATATTGAATTGCTCCCAAGCCTCCGAGTATGTCTCGCCAGCTTGTTGTTTGAATTTATGGATCCTTCTGAAAAGATCAAATGTCTTCTCGAGCGGGAAATACCTCTCAAAGAACACTTCTATCATCATGTCCCAAGATTCAACATATTCGTCGTCCAAATTGTATAGCCACTCCCTTGCATTTCCTGCCAGAGATGATGGAAACAGTTTTAGGTACCTGTGAAAACCTTTCCACCTTCACCATGTCATAGTTCTCCATAAACGTGCTAATGTGGGCCACTGGGTCCTCATTTTTAAGCCCATAGAAAGCCTGCGACTTGACCAACTTGATCAGCCCTGGGTCAATCTTGTAACTGGGTATGTTGATAGCCTGTTTCTTGATTGGCCCCTTCTGCACAGAGGAAGAAGAAGCTTTAATATTTTCCCAAATGGCCTGCTCTTCGGCCATTGTGAAAGTCGCAAGTTCTTCTTCAATGTCTTTGGGTGGTGTATTTATCTGCTCGTATTCAGATCCCGAAGGTGGAACCTCAGGTGCCGACTGTGCATAGTCCGTACTACGCGTCTTCACCATGCACTAGTACCTGAAATGTGGAAAATTGAGTAAGTACAATGCTATACGAATAAAGAATCTAAAAGATAGACAATTAATCTCAATAATTAAAATTGCAAATAAAAAGAAAAAGTGTCCTATAGTGTCCGCTTGCAGCACTCGTAGTGCCAAAATTTAGTGTTTCCCCAGTAACGGCGCCAAAAATTTGACATGATTTTACCGTGTGTATAACGCAAGTGCACGTATTGAAGTAATATAGGCCTTGTGAGGCCTGAGTCGAACTCAGGGAAATATAAATTGCAGTAGACTACTACTAACTGGTCACGATAAGCTAGACCGATTGGAAAAGTTGATTGTTGAGTTTAAAGCAAAAATAAAAATAAAACAAAAAGAAACAAAAACAAGCGATGATTAAGTGTTTAATTTAATCAAATGGAATGGGAATCCTTAGGGTTATGGTTTCACCGCGAGGTCTCACTGTATGAAATTCTACACCACTATCATAATTCACACCTTATCCTTGATTTTGTCCTGTAATTAGAATTGCTTACTTCTGTAATACAATTCACTACCTAGTTCTAGGTCAGTTCCACGTCAGTAGTAACTTATACCCTAGATCTAAGTGCTTTAATGAATTCTCTAGGTATCCATGATGCGATGATTTTGAGTCGCATTTATAGACTTGTTTGATATGTGTTTTATGCATTTATTAGTCATTTTCATGGTTAATGTTGCATAATTCATCTATTTTGGTTTATGCTACTTCTTTATGTCAAATTTCCCTTATTTCAGCATTTTGAGTATAATTTATCAAAAGAATACATTTTGTGTAGACTTATGTGGTTTCATGTGTTAATTTCAGGAAAAACAAGTTTCTTCTACCGTCGATACCATCGACGGTGGTCGATACCATCGACCGGACCACATGTTTCCAGCCGCAAGGACCAGACGAAGGTCGATACTATCGACACGAGTGTCGATGGTATCGAGATACCATCAGGTTGCTAGAGAGAAGTGAGTCAATACTATTGACCAAAATGTCGATACTATCGACTAGTGGAGTTACAGCGACACAAAATGACAAAACCGTCGCTACAGGTTCGTCGATACCATCGATCCACGTCGATGGTATCGAGATGAAATTAGGTGCACAGACGAAAGAAAAGAAGGATTGCCGCTATCATGCTAGGTCAATACCATCGACCCGCGTCGATTGTATCGACACCGTCAGATATTAGTTTGTTTCAGATTAATCTTAATCGGATGGTTGTGATTAATTGACGACCTAATTTGGGAAATATACCTAATGACGGCACCCAAGAGGGAATCATCACATCATTAGTTGTTGCACACATCCTGGAGAGCAAGGAGAGAAGAACGGAGCACGAGAGCACACCCCAGTCGATCCAGACGTTGAAGAAGACGAACTCCACCACCAAAAGGCGGGAGAACACGGATTCCACGCCAAGGGTCTATTGGACCTTCTCCGTTCAGGGGTTTAATCACTCAATCACGTTTTCCTTCATGTTTCCCTTTTTCTTCTCCACAGTGTACTCTAAGATGAACATGCGGGGCTAATCCCCTTTATCTTTAGGACCGAGAGTAGACCGGGGATTCATTGTATGATGATTTTATAATAGTAATTCATATCTTATCTCTTAAATCCATGGTATAATTTCATTTTCTCCAATATATTGTTATGCTTGATCACCATAATAATAACCTAATGCCCTTAATTGCTTTGAAAGAAGAATTAACGGTTGAAAAGAGATGGAATTTACATTAATTGTCAAATCCCTTGAACAAAGTGGTGTAAGCTTAATGGTGGATACCGAGAAGTCATTCCTAATGCACCTAGTTTAGGGTATAGGTTACTACGACGGTGGAACTGACCTAGACGTAGGTAGTGAATTGTACCACGAAAGTGGGCAATTCTGATTTCAGGCCACTACCCGGATAGAGAGATAAATTTGGATGACTTAATAGAATTTAATACAATGAAAACCCGTGGTGAAACTGCAATCCTAAAGATCTCATTTTGAATTGATTAAACCAAACATTTAATCGATTTCTTTGCTTTGTTTTATTTTTATTTTCTTTTAATTTTAACAACAACTCTCAACTATTTAATCGGTCTAGCTGATCGCGAGTAGTTAGTAGGAGTCTCCGACAATTTCACGTATCCCTGAGTTCAACTCGGGCCTCACAAAGGCCTGTACTACTTCGACGCGTTCACTTGCGTTTCTGTGCACGGTAAATTATCGTTAATCCACCATTAACCTTACATTACCTTATTTAACGAATTTATTAGTTAATGTGTTAATCGTGCCTTTTCAACCACTAATCCTCTATCAAGAACAATTAACAGTATTAGAAATTAACTATGGTGATCAATCATACCAAATTGTGATAGAAACACGATAACATATCAGGGAGATTGAGACAAATTATGATAATTATTGTAAACTTGTCATACAGCGATTCCCCGGGATACTCCCGGTCCTAAGGACAATGGGGATTAGCCTCCATGTTCATCTCAACAGTACACATGGAGAAGAAAGAGGAAGACATGGGGAAACGAGAGAAAATATGATGTAACCCTGAAACAGAGAAGATCCAGGTGATCCTCAGTGTGAGATGCATGATTTGCAGCCTTTCGGTGGTGAAATCGTCCGTTTGCGGCTCTGGAATCTCCCGGGGCATAGCTCTGGGCTCCGTTCTTTGTTGTTCTCCTTCCGGGACTTGTACGACTATGTGCAATGTGATTCTTAGGTCTTGGCCATCTTTTCTTAGGTATAGGCATGACTTACAGCCGCTAAAAGATCGCAGTTGTTTGATCGTGGCAATTCTAGGCGTAACTCTGATCTGACGGTGTCAGTACCATCGATGGGGTGGCGATGGTATCGACACCTTAAGGTGCACTTCCGACACTAAAAACAATGGAATTCGTCATTAGAACCTAGTGAACTCTCGATACTATCGACAGTGTCGTCGATAGTATTGATGGGCTTGACTTAATTCCTGCTGAGACAATCTCGAGACCATCGATGGCTTTGGTCGATGGTATCAACTTGGATGCTCTCCCTTCGGCCTGGGTACTAACACCATGTTGATGGTATCGACAGGTCCAGATATAAAAAGTACTTGAAACAGAGAGAGGAACACAAATCAAATCCAAAAATTCTGATAATTTATACAAAATAAGATAAAATAAATTGAATTTGATGCATATAGTGATTATAGGCTAAAGGAATATGAATCATGCTATTATAGTCATAAAATGACACATAACCACACAAAACAAGTATGAAACCAGCCTATAAATGTGACTCAAATTCACTGCATCAAACTCCCCTAAGCTTGAATCTTGCTCGTCCTCGAGCAACAAAACTTAAAATCTGATTGAGAGGGTCAACTAAAGAACATAATCACAAAATTGATATCTCAATAAGATTCCCGCCTGCATTTTGCATACCGACCCTTACCAACCATGGAACGATAACTACCCTTCAGGTGACAATAATCATTCATAAGAAATGTCTACCCCAAGATCAATGAACACTATCAAATAAGGCAGTTAACATAATAAAATCTTCAGGTTCAGGCTTGGTGCATCTTGTGATCTCCTATCTACGTTGCTCATTTCCTAACTACCATCTAAATGGAAGAAGATCTCTTGATATACATGAATGAGGAGAATATCATGGGTGGCCTACCACTTAGAGCAACGGGTGGATGGAATGGGTGGCTATGAAAGAATAGGAAGCACAATATAGTCGATCATGCAAAAACCAAAAATAAATGACCTACCAGGATGCAAATGCAAATGAAAATATCCTAATGCTACATTTTTGGTGGAATTAAGCATGCACTATCATTCCGTCTCAAAGTAATATGGAATATCTAAGAAAACTACACCATGTGCTTATTCTTCTTAATATGCGGGTGAGAACATGTTCCTTTCTCCCTCTTATTCATACTTTTTTTCCTTTTTTTCATTCATTTTTTCAAGCCCTCATTTTCATAAATGGTAATGGATTATTTGTTGGGCTTCCTTCTCTTTTTTCCTAACTGGTACATTTGATGCATTCTATTCGGAGGGTATGGAACAAGTTCAACACGTTTAATTTTTTAGAAGAACATACAACACATGATGTACAACTATATTCTCAAAAGATGTGAATGCACTTCATTATGACAATTATGCCACTAAATGACATGCACCTAAGGATAATGTGCATGTATAACTAATATATATCTTTCTTTTTCCATTTTTATGCAAAACATGCAAAAATAAATATAATGCATGACCTATCTACGTGGGATGCAATCAAAGAGTGAAAGATAGTAATGTGCTTCCAGTTCTTATGATGGAGAGTGAATGAAATTGTGGTGGATCAGATCACAAGAATAATTGATAGAACCTTCATAAAGAATTATATGTCCCTCCTTACTAACTTGTGTACCAATTAATCAAGGGGTTTCTCTCTCTCACTTCAAATTAAAGTCACGTTATCATTTGGTTGGTTTAGGCTCAACATCCATATCAATCCTCTTAACATGAACCATACAGATACACAATCATGTTCATATGTTTTTAAGTTGACCTACCCAATGAGTTTCACAAGCAATGTCCTCAAGTTCTCACAAGACAAACTTACAATTTCTTAATGATTTTTCATTAAAAATCATTTTCTCACAAAGCCCCAAGTGAAAACGAGATGACATGCAATTAAATTAGACTCCATTGATTACACTAGATAGATAGTGGATCCTAGAAAACAGTAAATCTAGAAATTGAGAAAACTAAGATAAAGAAAGATGAAAATTTCCAAAACAAATAAAAGATCAAATAAAATTAAAAAAAACTAGATAGATGTTGTTCCACCACCCCCCCTAAGCTTGAACTCGACTATGGCCTCATAGTCAAAATCCTAACTTAAGAGGTGGAACAGTGATACCCCTTTATTGCTCCGGTGGTGGGTGTGGCAGGTACTAGTGGCTACTAGGATCCCAAGAAGGATAATGCCCCTGGATTAACATATCATATGGGGGCATCGGTGGTGGTTGTGGGTATCCTCCAAAAACATTCTGGCTCCGGTAGTGGTCGTAAAATGGATGTCGTTGCATCTCCATCCTATGCAACCTGTTGTGGATAGTTTCTTGGTTGGCGAAGAGGAGGCGCTCATTCTCATAGATTGCTTGTTGATTCTCGAACAACCAGTTTGTTGTTTCTTGAATTCCTGTAAAAGAGGCGGTATGTTGGTGTTGCATCTGCTGAATATCCTACAACATTGTATACATCCCATGCATTGAATAGACATCATCTCCACCTTGAAAGGGCTGTGGTGGCGGTGGCTGGGAAGAAGAGGAAGCTCCATAGTGTCGTGGATGCTTTCGCAGAGCAACCCTATTGAAGAGGAATGGTGGCTTCCTCCTCCTCTTTTTCATCATCGTCCCCATCTTGAATTTCCACTTCTTCAGCTTGTTCTTCCTTATCTTCATCAACATCAATGATAGGCTACCTATAGGTTTGACCAGGCCTGATGTTGAAAGTAGGGTCTGATAGTTCTCTCCTCTAAAAGACTCCTGCCATGTGGCAGGTGGCGTAGACGATGCCATGACGGGCTTCAATAAGGCCCGCATTCACAAAATGGTTCAAATTGAGCGTGTTCTTGCACTCCAGCTAGGGTAGTCTGGATAGATCCAGGCCCATGTACATTGTAATCGATGTAATTAGACCTCCACAATAAATGGGGGCCCTACGAGAAGTGTTCCTCTTAACCACCATTACGCGCATGAGGAAGAAGGCTCCAAAACTGATGGGTGTCCTCTCCAGCAGACTATAGAGGAAGAACAGGTGTGTCTCCTGAAATTTTCTTTGAGACAGCTTTGATCTTGTAAAGAAGGTGTTTGAGAGAATCTGGTGCAAGATCTTGACAAATGGATGCTCAAAATCATCTATGGAGGCATCGTGCCAGCTGATCGAGTACCCCACCAGTACAGTAACTAGCTTTGCAATCATGGCATTGTAATCCACATTGTGCACTGGCTCGTGGAGGTCGCTATGGGTCCACCCATAAATCACATTAAACTCGTGAAGGGTCCACTAGTACATAACTGGCCTTTAGTGTCGTTTATTTAAGGCCTTTAGTGTCAGTTTTTAAGAGACACCTATGTGGGTGCCGCTAAAAGCCCAAGTGTTATGCATCGGTTCTCAAACTGATGCCACAACCCTTCGCGCACCACCGAAAACGTGCCAGCAGGGGGTATAGGCGTCGATTATTAGCTTAGAAACTGACGCCATATACCTTCGCACCATAGAAAGAGCACCATCTGGGGCACTATTGGCGTCGGTTTATTAGTGATAACCGACGCCATCTCACCCGCTGCCATGGCCGTGCTGACCAGCAAGGCCATGGTGTCTGGTCCGCTGCCACGGCTGTGCTGGCCGGCACGGCTGTGGTGTTTGGCCTCATTAGGGAAATCGACATCGGTTACTAGTAGGGCAACCGACACTGTAACCATATGTCGTCAGTTATATACAAATAACCGACGTCTATTTTATGTCTGGTCCACTTCCACGGCCGAGCTGGACAGCACGTCCGTGGTGTCTGGCCTCATTAGGGAAATTGACGTCGGTTACTAGTAGGGCAACTGATATTGTAACCATATGTCGTCGATTTTATACAAATAACCGACACCTATTTTATGTTTTTTTCTGTCAGTCTGCACACCTGCTGTGACTAGTCGAAGGATGAGAAACCTGCAGTTCAGTTATGAACTGTAGGTTTTACGACATCCATTGATATCAGCCAACAACAGGCCACAAACCTGCAAAATTAACATGACAGACAATATTATATATATGTGATTCACACTCATGTATAAGAGCATTTAATTCATATTATTTTTTCATCACACGCATGTAGAAACCAGTAGCAACCTGTAGTTCCATTTATTTCATCTCTTTTCACATTCAGACACATGTAGAAACATTCATGTATTGATGATTTTCACACACATATGACAATTCATAAAAATTCTTTCACATTCACACAAAATTAATTATGAGAACAAAGTTATTCTTTATTCATCATTGTCATCATTGTCAACAAAATTATATTTAAAAATTCCCACTCTTTGCAGGGCTTTTGCCCAATCTTCTCTTACAAAATCTAATTCATCTCTCGTATAGGGAGCATGTACATCGAAATGCTTTGCACCTATGTTGAAGTCCTCAGTTTTAAAGACCTACAAAGAGAATGACGTATATGCATAATTATAATAATATATAATAATATTCATATATTTCATATTATCTAACGAGACTATGTATAATACTTGTTGTATGTTATCGATTTCCAATACGGCATGTTTGATGATTAGGTCCATAAATCACATCACATAGTAGGCACATGCCCAGCCGTTGTCTTGTGTAGCACACTATAAATTGAAACATACAAAATATTCAAAATTACAAATAAGCACAGTTCACATAAATAATATATACATTGGAGTCAGGAAATTACTTTCACATTCTCCCAAATGAGTGTCAGATTTTTTTTTCCTGGGGACCTTTCCTCCAGCTTTTTTGTACTCTTATAAAGCCCTATATATGTTAATGTAACACATTAAATTGCATAATTAAATAGTAATGCAGTAACAGATGTTAACAGATATAAAAACATAAAGTATTTCTCAAGAGAATAATGGCATTTTAATTGCATGTCCATATAATACATCCAACTCATCCCCGCAGGATCTAGATAATAGACGGTGAATGTCTTGGGGACAATAACTAATAAATCCCAATGCTTAGCACTACAGGTAAGAAAGTAGAAAATTAATAACTCAATATCCGCAATAAAAATGAAATTTGCTTAAGTCCAAATTACAAGCAAAGTAAACTTACTCGACATTGAATGGAGCTATTATCACCGTCTTATTATTTTTACCAAAATTTTCAAAAGCATCACAGCAGTATGAAGTAACTAAATACGGATCTGTATCTACAAGACTAATCAAAGATGGAACCAAAAATCCCACATGAGAAAACCCAAAATCTATACATGTCTTGTGTAAGTGGTTGTAAAACATGTATTACGTATGCATTAATATATAAGAAACCAGATTGTCATATATAAAACAAGGTATATGGATGTATAAACCAGATTGTCGTATGCATTAATCTCACCATATCCACAGCTCTATCATAGATGTGTTCAGCCATTCATAACTAAACAACTCCAAAATATCTTGTATAAATATGTTGTTTCCGAATGTTTGACCTACATTAATACGTATCCAGAACTTCTATTATGTATGCATTAATATGTATGTTAAACTTGTATAAATAGATTGTTATCGTATGATTTACCTATAGCATTCTCCGGAATAGTAACATTTATAGGGCAATTTGGATTATGTTCACCGATCCATACTGCCACACTCCTACAATTAGGACCTATCGAGGCGTGTAGGTCCCCTGGAAGCCAACTTGGTATTCGAGGAGGTGGAGGCCGAGATGTAGCGGGTCTCGTCTTTTTGACATGTATATATAATTTCATATCAATTGACTCATATATATACACACTAACAAATTAAAGTAATGAAAATTTATCATACAATATCAGTATAGAGGACATCCGCTTCGGGCCACAGTATCACTCCGCCTACTACCTCACCAAGTGTTTCAGCATATGGGTGTGCATGAGGCAGTGCAAGATTTGTCCAGCCAGGGAGTATATGTATCGGGCTCACACGTACCATGCCATCTGGTATTGGACTCCCATGAAACATGCACCCTTTAAGGGGTGGGTAAGCCGATGCCTCTGCAACGATATATCCTTCACTTTTTAGTCGGAATGGCTTCAACCCCTACAAATTTACGTAAAGAATGGTATATGCATATATACACAAACATATCATCTTGAACAGACTAGCTATTATATATGCCATAAAAATACTTACAGAGGACGTGCTAGGTTGTGGGTCTATAGGATTACTCCCAACCTCTGCAGTACGAGCAGTAGGAGAAGAGAGGCTCGCCACAGGTACTGTCTGAGTGGCAGTCTGAGATGCCTGCCACTTGTTAATTTCTTCATGGAGTCTTTTATCAAGTACTTCCTCGACTCTCCTATCAATTAAGGAATCTACCTATACATGGAAAAAAGAAATGCTAGTTTCTGATTATTGAATTTCCTTTCACAATAACGTTCTAAAATAAGAATAAGTTACCTCATCTTGTGAAAGTCTCACTTTTGGGGCAGGTTTGCACTGGGATGGCCCAAAGAACGCTTTGATGCCAACACCGGCGCATGCACCCCTTACACATCCAGGATGCTCTAGATTACCCAGAGCAACTGTCAGTTCATCCCTTGTGCCCTGAGGGATGAACTTGCCTTCCTTCCTCTGCTCGTGCAGCTCCCACTAATCACCATCAATAAAAATATGTAAGTAAACATAACAATAATCAATATCGATAGATTGCTCTAAGAGTTGATTTTTACCATTTTTGTAGCCGCCTCAGCGGTTGCGGGCTTCGGTATCTCTCCCTTCTTGTTTTGCCTCCCAGCTATCCACATAACATGATGAGGCAGAGGTGTGGGAGCGGCAGTAGAGGACTCTACAATCTCCTGAGTAGAAGTAGGCTGAGTAGACTCAGCCTGTAGTCTTTAGCAAATGCCTGCATATCCTCTTGGACCCATTGTGTGGTCGTACACATTCAGTGCACGCCTTGCTCGTTGAACATCACTGATAGCCTAGTTAGTTAGCACATTGATTTGGTTAGGAACACTAAAGGTTAATCTTGAATAGGTGAATACATAAAAACATATTTTAATTAAATTGGGAGTGGCGCTTAATACCTTGAATTCATCTGTTTTTCTTTGGATAACAAACTCCTCCCATTATTTGGGGTACAAGTAGTTCCATTGTAGTGTGGCTCCCTTATTCCTATATTTATTTTTCAAAGATAATACAAACAAAAATTATTAGTGTAGAGTTAGTGAAATATTGATCAATGTCTAGAATTGGAATCAATCAAGAACCTATTCTCAGCATCGCGTATGTAATCTTAGGTGAGATTGGTCCTATAGTTCCTTAGGACCCTCCCATAATGTTGCATCACACACTTACGATGCAGCTTTTCATCCAGATCAAATATGCTCTGCAAATTAAATAGAATTGCTATTAACTAGTATCCTAAAAATTAGTAATCTACACAAATAGAATTAATAATAACTCACGCATAGTTCCTTCCATATGTGGTCTTTCTTCCCCTTAGGAACTTTATGACATGATTCTTGGATAGGACTGCAATGGCTACGAGTAAGAACCCCAAGATATGAAACAAATGAGTTGCGGTTCACTCCATATGGATTTCCTACCTGATCGAAATCTACAACCAATTTGGGTCCATTGCCCCTTTGATGTATTAACTTATTCATCATTGTGATGCCCCTCACTTTCTCAATTTTCTTTTGCTGCTCATCAAGTGTTGTAATTTCTTCAGGGGGTACATCACCAACCTAAAATTTGATAAAAAAACACTTACATAATATAATTATAAATGAACATATACATAGAAACCTCAGGGATATATTCTTAAAACTTACATTTTCAGGCGGTGCAAGCACGTCCTCACCCTCACGGTGATCATCAGCACGGTCATCATGGGAATGCTCAGCCATATGAAAGTTCACATTCAAATTATAAATTGCACATTGTAAAGTAACACTAATTGTAAAGTTCACATTGTAAAGTACACATTCACATTATAAAGTAATTCACATTGTAAAGTTCACATTCACATTGTAAAGTAATTCGCATTGTAAAGTCCACATTCACATTGTAAAGTTCACATTCAGAAAAATAAAACATAATAAAAATATAAACATCCATGCCTCTAATATTGTGATCTTTTATCAATTAACAATCCTTCATTATGATCCCCGTGAACATACAAGTCATTGTGATCCCCAGCTTCAATGTTTGGTGGTGTTGGCAACCCAACTGAGAATGGACTGGAGTCCTCATACTTATCATAGTACTCTTCTTCATCTATAGAATCTTCAATGAATTGTCTTTTACCATGAAGAACAACCGACCATTTATCATTTGTAGGATCATCGATATAAAATACTTGTTTCTGCTGTGATGCCAATATGAATGGTTCACCCTTCTCACCAATCTTTTCAAAGTTCACTAACGTGAAACCCAATTCATCCAATATAACTCCTTTGTTGTTGTCAACCCAATTACATTTAAAGAGCGGAATTCTGAAATCTACATAGTCAAACTCCCATATGTCTTCAATGACACCGTAATATGACATTTTAGCTTCATGTGGACTTTTATCCTTTGCACTTGCAAAAAACAATGAAGACGCTTGAAGGGTGACCCCACTGTTTTGGACGACACTCTTATCATCTTGACGCTTTGTGTAATATGAGAAACCATTTATGTCAAACCCTTCATAAGACATAACATTCAATTTTGGTTTAAAGGCGAGGCATTTGATGGTTTCAGTAAGATTATCAGGTGTTTGAGATAGTTGATGTAAGACTTTCTCTTCAAACCACTTAATAAATGTCTTGTTATGCTCTCTAGCAAGCCACATTGAATTGGATCGAGGATATTGTCTCTTGATGAAATTGGTATGCTCCTCGATATAAACACTCACTTCTTCGATGTTGTGTAAAATATACAAGTGACCTTGCTCCAACTGCTCACGGCTGATTACTTTCACCCGTGATCCCAAAACTCCTTTGTCAAAATGCTCCTCAATATTCTTGTCATTCACGGGAGCGTCATTACCACTCATAAAGTCATTACAAAAATCCATAACCTCTCTCGCCACATAACCCTCAATAATACTCCCTTCAGGCCGATAACGGTTTCGAACATCACCTTTAAAAATGCTCATGTATCGTTCAAAGGGATACATCCAATGTAAGAAAACTGGTCCCAACATTTTCACTTCCCTAGTCAAGTGGACAACAAGATGCACCATGATATCAAAGAACAAAGGAGGAAAACACATCTCAAGATGACATAGGGTAACAACCACTTCTCTTTGCAATTGGTCCAGAGTATCAGGGTCAATAACTTTGCTGCACAGACTATTGAAAAAGAAACAAAGTCTGGTGATTGCAAACCGTACATGCCTCGGCAATACAGATCGAATTGCCACGGGCAATATTTGTTGCATTAGAGTGTGACAATCATGAGATTTAAGACCTATCAACTTTAGATCTTTCATTGATACCAATGTACGAATGTTGGATGAGTAACCCTGTGGCACCTTAACATTTACCAAGCATTCACAAAATGCTTTCTTCTCCTTTCTAGACAACGTGTAACAAGCGGGGGGTAAGTATGTTCTTCGATCGCTACTAACTACTTCTGTTAATTCTATCCTTATTCCCATTTCATGTAGGTCCATTCTGGATTTTATCCCATCTTTAGTCTTACCTGGTATATTCAACAGAGTACCGATGATGCTATCACATACATTTTTCTCAACGTGCATGACATCGATACAATGCCTGACTGTCAAAGAACTCCAATAAGGAAGATCCCAAAATATCGACTTCTTCTTGAATAAAGACTTGTCACTCCTTGTGGCCATCGTACATTGTGATCTCTTACCAAATCCATTGGCTATGTCTTTCACTCTTTCATAAACATCCTCCCCTGATATAGGTTTAGGTGCACTACGTTCCTCATTCCGTCCATTGAATGCTTTGCGCAACCTACGATACGGATGAAATTTTGGAAGAAACCTTCGATGAGCAAGATATACAGTCTTTTCACCGTGTTTTAGTCGTATTGAATCAGTGTTCTCTTCACATATAAGACATGCTTTAGATCCTTTGACACTATATCCAGACAAATTCCCATATGCTGGAAAGTCATTCACAGTGTAAAACAACATAGCGTGCAAACAAAATGTCTCTCTTTGTGAAGCATCATAGGTCATCACACCTTCACCCCAGAGCTTCTTCAAGTCATCAATCATAGGTTCAAGATAAATGTTGATATCATTTCCAGGTTGTTTAGGGCCCGATATCAAAGATGACAACATAACATACTTATTTTTCATACACAACCAGGGAGGAAGATTGTATATAACAAGCATAACTGGCCAAGTGCTATGTTGGCTGCTCAATGTCCCGTACGGATTCATCCCATCTATACAAAGCCCAAGTCTTAGATTCCTGTCCTCTTCACCGAATTCAGGGTACAATAAATCAATCTTCTTCCACTATGGGGAATCATACGCATGTCATAGGATCCCATCATTATTTTTCTTAACATCTGCATGCCACCTCAAATTCTTCGCATCTATAAGATTGGAAAACAAGCGTTAAAACTATGGTATTATAGGTAGATACCACATCACCTTGGCGGGAGAACCAGTTTTGGACTCCCCTGAAGTCGTCAATTTATACCTTAACGCACCACATTTCAGACAATCTTTCAAATCCACATAGTCCTTTTGAAATAATACACAATCATTCTTGTATGCATGTATCTTCTTGGCCTCCATTCCCATTGGGCACAACAATTTCTTTAACCGGTATGTTGAGATCGGTAGCTCGTTTCCTTCAGGAAGAATTTCTTTCAACAAAGACAACAATGACGTGAAGCTTTTGTCACTCCATCGATTGTTAGCTTTCAGTTTATACAATCTCAACACAGCACTAAGCTTCGTAAACTTACAATCCGTGTATAATGGTATCTCAGCATCATGCACAATGTTTTTAAACATGGGAGGTGGACCAGTTTTGGTGTGCTCTACCCCACAACTATCCAGCATCGCATCAACGATGTCTACTGGAACTGATTCGTTCACATCTACCTCATCGAAGGCAATTTCTTCTTCCACACAAGCACTCTATCGACATCCACTGGTTTCGGGTTTGAAATCTCTCCATGCCAGTGCCATTCTGTATAGCCTTGTACAATCCCATTGCACATGACATGACTTCTGATTTCGTCACCAGTACTGACTTTCAATTTGTTACTGCAATGCCTACATGGACAGTAGAACCTATCTCTAGGTTGTTTCCTATGTTCCTCGGCAAATCTAATAAACTGATCAAGACCAAAAATAAACTCTGGGGTGCAGCGATTGCGAATGGACATCCATGATCTATCCATTCTATGATCAAAGAGAAAATAAGTATATATTACAACAAGATTAGGGTCTAGGGTAAACAGATTAGAATTTATGGTTAAAACTTTAGGGTTTTATACATGTGATGTCGTTCTTATATATAATAAATGTGTACCACCTATCCCATTCTTGAACACCTAATCTCATTAGTAAGTGTATAATGTGTATTGGGTTTTCGAGAAAATTTCAGCAGCATTTTCCCACTGTTCTCTAAGTACATATGTACTTGGAGAACAAATGGGGAAATTCTACCAAAATTTTCTTGAAAACCCAATACACATTATACACTTACATCCTAAGTGAGATTAGGTGTTCAAGAACAGTCCCAAACCAGGGACTATCCAAGATTTACTCCTAATGAGTAAATCTTGGATGGAAGTCTAGGCCAACATAATATAGCACCAGTCCCTTGTTCACAACCCCATTCAAAGCACAATTTTTTTATAAAAACACTTGTGGACAGCCATAAAAACATATCAATGATTCCTAAATTAATCAATGTATTATTTTATAACACAAATCGTGGTGGGTATAACATAGCAAAAAACTCAACATGTCACAATAGAAACATGTCATTAACCTAATATACAGATATTTGTAACAAAACTCATGGTAGCTATACCATAGAAAATTAAGTAGCATGCCCAATATATAACAAAAGCAACATTTTTCCAGATTGTTATAACAAAAGCAACATTAAGGTTATTCATAACAACTTATGTAGTGGAGGAAACTCGTGGATGAGCGATGGTTTAAAATCTTGGTCTAATCTTTGTGTAGGTATGGATGTGATTTGACTAGGGGACAAAGTGATATGTTTCTAAGGTTGTGATTATTTACTAATATTTAAGACAAAAGCTAGATTGATTGATTATTCTCAGGTTGTGATTAATAAAAGGGTTGAATTAAATATTTATTGTTCTAAAGTTGTGATTAATAAAAGGGTTGAACTAAATTATCATATGAAAGTAACACATGTTGTGTTATGACCCACTCCATGAATAACTAATAAATACCTTGAATTACGTGAAGACATCTCAATTAGTGTTGAGTATCAAATTACATATCATGGATAATCAAAATAAGTTAATATGTGAATCAATAGTTGAGTTTGAATCACCTGAGGCGACTAATGATATCAATGTTGATTAATTAGTTAATTAAGTTGAGTTGAGTACTCACTGTTGCAATTAGTGATTTGACCAGTTGTGACAAGCTAGTTAACATAATTTTATGCCTTGGGATGATAGAGAATCTCGTGCTTGAGAGTTTGCAAGAAGAATCATTTGAATCGGACCCTCGAGGAAGAACTTATATCCTTTTTTAGTTTTCTTGGACTTGGATGCAATTTTACCATTAATTGATTTTGTTTTAAGTGGGTCGGCTACCCTTTCCTTTATTTCATTTCTCGCTTATCCGCTTTCTTCCTCACGCAATGAATGGAACAGGACCCTGCGCAGTGGCGCCCAGGTCCAGGTCGACCGACCTGCGATTGAGGTTGAGGGGGGCGGCCGATTTAGGTTCCTATACCTCCGTTTAGCTGCGCCCAACCCTCCTTGCCGTTTTCCTCTTCTTCCCCTTCCATTTCCTTTCTTCCTCATACCCTAGCGGCACCCTGTAGCAGACCGACCTGCTAGGGCGGCCGACCTGTTGCAGGTGCGGCACCCAGCAGTGATTGCTCGACCACAGTGGAGGAAGGACGACCATCTAGGGTTGGAAAGGAAGCAGCGCTCACCTCTATCTCACCCAGCCATCTAAGAGCGGCGCCCAATAGCAAGCTGATCGAGTGGCTGCGATTGGCAGAGAAACGGGAGCTCTTGCTCCGGCCAGCAGCAAAGCAGCTGCAGCAATGGCTGGGAGCCACCTTGGCATGAGCGGCGGTCGCCTTGCCTCTGCCCACCTTCCATCTCCTCCCTCCGTAGCCTGCAGCTGAGCTTCATGGCCAAGCGGCCGATTTGTAGCCAGCCAGCTACTACAGCAGTAGCCGGCTAGGTCGCCTAGGACATGCCTTGCAGTAGTAAAAGCTGCTCTCGAGCTCGACTAAAAGGTTAGGATACAAATCCTTGGCAATTAGTTCAATTTAGCATTCGATTGAAGCTTAATTAGATTTACAGTTAGATCAGTTATCAATCGGCCGAGTTATACAGTGATTCGGCTGAGTTTCTTTATTAGGATTAACGAACAGTGTTTTGATCGGCCGAATTGGGTATGATTCGGCCGAGTTTCCCTTTATAGGAAATCAATCAGGGTTTGGATCGGCCGAGTTGCGGGTGGATCGGCCGAGTTGTCAGTCGATCGGCCGAGTTTCCAGTTTGGTCGGCCGAGTTTCAGTACAGTGAGTAGTAGTTCATTTAGTAATCATTAATTAACTCAATTTAAATGTTTAATTGTTTCTGTATCAGTTAGTATAACTTCTAAACAGTGTAGTACATACAATAGAGTATGTTAGTTTCATTGGAACTTGAAATACTTAAGATGCTTAGTGAAAATGATGAAATTTCCTGTATTATAGTTGCAATGTATGTGTTGATTTAAAAATAGATGTTTAGCATTGAATGTGGATAAATGATATTGAATCATGTTTAATGATGATAATGGATTTATATTTGCTTCATGTGTTATTCAGATTGTGCAATATGCATGAAATGTGATATTCCTGTTTAAATGTTTATTTGTTAATCAATTATTAGACTTAGGTGCCCTAACACCGTAGAACCCCTAAGAGGTATCTGCAACTTAGGGGTGAAACTCGTGTTGCAACACCATCCGTGCTTGTGTCACGGACAAACGAGGAAAGAGAGGCAGTGTCCAACAACAATCGTGCTTGTGTCACGATGGCACTGGGAAAAAGAAAACTTGGTTATCTAACACCATTCGTGCTTGTGTCACGAAGGTAACCCTGTGAGACTCTCCGCCGGTGTACTCAGGTTAAAGGAGAAGTCTGGAGCACACGTGGTTGTGCAGCACACGTGGTTGTGCGTTGAGGCCGTGGAGCCTGGGTCCTGTGCAGACCAGGACGAGTAGTCAGACTTAACACTTCCCGGGTGTGTCGCTAAGTCTTGTACGGTGGGACCGTAGCATGAACTTGCTGCGGATCTTTATATGCAGAGTACACTTCATATATTTAGGGCATAATAATAAAATGAATAAATAATCAAGTAGGTTCACAGTAAATTTATATAACTGTTCATTTACCTGAAATACCGGTTGATGCTTAGAAATGTGATTATTATCTGTATATCTGCTATGTCAATAGAACTGCCCTGCTTGAACTGTATATCTGTTTATTTTCAGTTAATAAACCTGACGAGTTGTTTAGTGATAGCTAAGTGAAATGCTATTCACTGAGCGAGTAGGCTCATACCTCTACTCAAAACATTTTCAGGTTATCATCAGCAGCAGGAAATCTGAAGGATCGTTTCATCCTAACACCTAGTCTGTAGAAGGAATATGTAGTTAGTAGTTAGAGGTCTCTTAGTCCTTTCCCCTCGATCTTTGGGATAAGGTGTAAGTGAGAGAGTGAATGTGTATTAAGATGTAAATTATCTGTTATGCTTTATTTTACGTCGGACAATGTAATATGCAGTAGACTCTGTTTATATTGCTAGTCAGTTAATAAAGATGCATCCGCAGTCTATTTAGTTTCATTTTACAGCATAAATCAGATTACCCTATTAATGTCTTTAAAATGTTTTAATAAGTGAAGAGTGCTTGGCTTATGTGTAAATCCCATCCTGTTGCGTCCTAATCTCGTGGTTTGTGGTTAATGTGAGATTGGGGCGCGACAACTTTGGTATCAGAGCCCTTGGTTTGAGTACATAGTTACTCAAGGTCAGGGGACGATAAGAGACCAATAGGATTAAGGTTTAGGTGTCTTTCTTCTATCTGTAATTTTCTAACAGGAAGTGTTCTGTTATATTATTGCAGATAGCAGGAAGAGGATGTGGTCACGAGAATCAAGTAATGAGTTTAAGATGAGTCGTTAAGAATCATTAAGGTCAAAAGATAAAGTTATAAGTCAGGCGAATACTAAATGATGAGTTTTAGCTCTGGAAGGTCTGAGTGTTTAGATACCCTGGCCAGGTGTCTGAATACTTAGATTGACCAGTATCAAGCTACTCTGTCTGTTCTTCTCTGGATGCCCTGGCCAGGTATGCAGAGGAAGGATAGGCTAGAGAGAAAACCCTAGAAATCTTAGGGTTAAGAGATCAGAAATTAATAAAGGAATAAGAGATTACATATAAGATGCGATTCAACTCTTGTCTATCATTGTTTATTTTATTTAAAGATCACTTGAAATGCTTTTATATGTATGAAATGAAATTTTCAGTTTATAAAGTAAACATGATTCTTTTATATTGTTGTGTCATGAAGTGAATTGTTTAATGTTTGTTTTCTTTGTATTAAAGTAGACCCGAAATTATATTTAATTGAGTTGCCCTAAGTGGATATTCTTTCCACATGTTTAAGGTTAATAGGGGTTGATTAATCTCGAGTAGCTCTTGGCTTCAGGACTACAGGTTCGGCCTGGTCCGGCTGGCAGGATGCGTTACTGGGATCTAATGACTCCTATTAACGGTAAAATAAGAATAGACTCTGGATGATTTAGAACCGTAACATAGTGATAATATATATACATTAGGATGTTTTAACTACGATAAGAAGTCTAAATGTTCTTTGTTCTTAAGAATTAAGGTTTGAGAAGCATAGACCCTAATCGGCCCAAAATAGGGTTTTGATGATACATAAATACAAAATTTGATAAGTAAAGTGTCTCAGTAAATTATTTTTGGTATTTCATGTGTAACTCTGATTTAGCTCAAATTTGGATATGATTTGGATATATAAAATTTAGACAACATTGGAAAATATCAGAATTTTTGAATAATGTTTTAACTTGTTTATCGGCCGAGTTTCAAACTCGACCGATCACATTTCCTGAATGATATAGCAGTGTGGTAATTGAATTTTATCTTTTTATTAGTATATCCAAATGATCTCAAATTTTAACTGTTCTTGAAAAACACAATTTTAGACACTCTGTAAAATTGGATTAATTTTTGGATGACTTTTGATCTCTACAGTGAGGGTGTTGGCCGAGTTTGTAACTCAGCCGAACCTGCTGCAGACTGCAATATAGCAGTGCACTGTTTCATTTTTAATTAATTATTGGTAACTTTAAATGATCGGAAATTTTTACTGGAGGTCTGTAACATCATTAGGAACAATATATAAAATTTCCATAATTTTTGGAGCTTCTTTTAGCTGTTTAATAAATGCATTACAGAAACTATTATGAAAACTGAATTTTCTGCCAATATAATTAAAGTTGAGTGTTGGGTTAATATGCTATTGACCCAAGCAACTCAAATTGATTTATATAATCGACCACACACACACAATAATGCTATGTTATTAATAAGGATCAAACCCTAGAATAATTAAAGTTGTAGTAGTTTAAGGGATCACGATAGTGATTAAACCTTGAATACTAGTATCTCTGTAAAATAAGATCTTCAGATATGTTCTATGAAAAGTAAACTGGCTCTGATAGTGATCTAGGGTTTTGAGGTAGATAATCTGAACGGTACATGAGCAATATGTAATGACTTAGAGAAAAGAGTAAGACACAAATCTAATATATAACTATAAGAAAGTAGCATAGAAATCGGAGTATTATCCGATATATGATATAAAGATAGCTGATGAAGTTCATGTTTTTAAGACATGGCGTCACTATCTTTATGATGTGACAATAGATTATCACCCTGGTAAAGAGAATATGGTGGCTGATGCTTTCAGCAGAAAATCAAGTTCAACAGTTAATGCATTCTCTATGGCAGGTTTCAATAGAGACTTGTTAGTAGAAATGTGGAAGTTAAACTTAGACTTAGGGGTGACAGCACAGAGTGGTTTGATTGCACAGATGCAAGTCAAGCCTACATTTTAGGATCAGATCAAGGAACTACTATAGGGTGATAGTGAGTTAAACCAGACTATGCATGACATGTTGTGTGTACCTCGAGATAGTGTAAAATTCTTTTAAGGGGAAAAGGCTGAAAGAAAAGATTTTTTTATGGAAGTGTATGTATTGATGAATGCTATGCTTTCAGGAAACACTAAGATGTATATGAATCTCAAGGAATTAAAACAGATGGTCAAATAGGCAGAAGGATGTAGCTGAGTACGTGGTTAGAAGTAGTGTGTGCCTATAGGTTAAGGCTGAACCCTAGAAATCTATAACTACCTTGTAATCTTTTTCTATGCCTGAATGGGAATGGGAATTTATCACAATGGATTTTGTGGTAAGATTTCCCAGGACACCTAGAGGTTGTGATTTGATATGAATGATTGTGGATAGAATAATTTAGTCTGCTCGCTTTCTTCATATTAAGTCAACCTTTGGTGTCTCGAAACTTGACTAAGATACATGGATAAAATAATTAAGTTGCCTGGTAATCCAGTTTCAATCATATAATATTGAGTTTAGAAATGCACCACTGATAATGGTACGGTTTGAGAATGAACCCAGAAAACACAGATTTAGTAAACCATTAGATGTATGATTTCAAGCTAGCAAGACAGCATTAAAATATGTAAATAAACCTAGTTGCATGCTTCCTGTTATGTTAATGTGTATGACCTAGCATTTACATGAATTGGCACATTTCATTGAGATATCATTAGAAACTCTCAAGTACTAATAATTATTTTTGATATGATACGTAAATAACTCTTAATTGAGTTATGTGATGCATAAATTAGGAATTTGGTTAATATGCACGTACTTCGAGAAACTTCAGATAATTGATAAATATTATAGATGGTTTCTTATAGGTGAAGTAAATTACACTTATTGGTGTAATAAGATGTGCAATTACATGAAATTCAGTATGTATGTGCCAAAATTTATTTGAGTTTGGAATATTTATGAATTTTTAATCTGTCTGCATGCATGATATAAAGATTACTCAGTAATTACAATGATTTAAAATATACTGTTCTGCCAGTTTTAGAATGATACCGTATTGTGATTTGAATTGCAATCAAACAGATGAGATAATGGAAACCCTAAGAGTAGGGTGTTGCCATGTGATTAATGAATGAGATAACCCTAAGAGTAGGGTGTTGTCATGTGATGAATGAATAAGGCAAATGAAACCCTAAGGATAGGGTGTACGATGAATCAAGTACTTTGATATCAATTTTCATTATGAGATGTGATGATGTTTAAACATTTAAATTGCATGATTTAGTTTTAGTACCAAATTGACATGCATTCTGTTTATTTAAGAATTTTAGTTTGTCTACATGTAGAGTATGATAATTTCTTGGTAATTACCATAAATTGAGATACTGTTATAACAGTTCTGGAAAGACAATGTTTTGTGGGTCGATCTGGAATCAGATCAGATGTGGCCTAGGTTAAGGGACCTATGCAGATGGTTGATCAGAGGATCAAGAAACTCACAAATTGTGAGGTACCATTAGTGATAGTTTTGTGGAGAAATCTTAACTTAGAAGAAGCCATGTGGGAACTTGAGTCTGAGATGCATAACAAGTCTCCTTTCTCTTTTAGGAATTTCGGGACGAAATTCTTTTAAGGGGAAAAGGTTGTTATGACCCACTCCATGAATAACTAATAAATACCTTGAATTACGTGAAGACATCTCAATTAGTGTTGAGTATCAAATTAAATATCATGGATAATCAAAATAAGTTAATATGTGAATCAATAGTTGAGTTTGAATCACCTGAGGCGACTAATGATATCAATGTTGATTAATTAGTTAATTAAGTTGAGTTGAGTACTCACTGTTGCAATTAGTGATTTGACCAGTTGTGACAAGCTAGTTAACATAATTTTATGCCTTGGGATGATAGAGAATCTCGTGCTTGAGAGTTTGCAAGAAGAATCATTTGAATCGGACCCTCGAGGAAGAAGTTATAGCCTTTTTTAGTTTTCTTGGACTTGGATGCAATTTTACCATTAATAGATTTTGTTTTAAGTGGGTCGGCTACCCTTTCCTTTATTTCATTTCTCGCTTATCCGCTTTCTTCCTCACGCAATGAATGGAATAGGACCCTGCGCAGTGGCGCACAGGTCCAGGTCGACCGACCTGCGATTGAGGTTGAGGGGGGCGGCCGATTTAGGTTCCTATACCTCCGTTTAGATGCGCCCAACCCTCCTTGCCATCTTCCTCTTCTTCCCCTTCCATTTACTTTCTTCCTCATACCCTAGCGGCACCCTGTAGCAGACCGACCTGCTAGGGCGGCCGACCTGTTGCAGGTGCGGCACCCAGCAGTGATTGCTCGACCACAGTGGAGGAAGGACGACCATCTAGGGTTGGAAAGGGAGCAGCGCTCACCTCTATCTCGCCCAGCCATCTAAGAGCGGCGCCCAACAGCAAGCTGATCGGGTGGCTGCGATTGGCAGAGAAACGAGAGCTCTTGCTCCGGCCAGCAGCAAAGCAGCTGCAGCAATGGCTGGGAGCCACCTTGGCGTGAGCGACAGTCGCCTTGCCTCCGCCCACCTTCCATCTCCTCCCTCCGTAGCCTGAAGCTGAGCTTCATGGCCAAGCGGCCGATTTGTAGCCAGCCAGCTACTGCAGCAGCAGCCGGCTAGGTCGCCTAGGACATGCCTTGCAGCAGTAAAAGCTGCTCTCGAGCTCGACTAAAAGGTTAGGATACAAATCCTTGGCAATTAGTTCGATTTAGCATTCGATTGAAGCTTAATTAGATTTACAGTTAGATCAGTTATCAATCGGCCGAGTTATACAGTGATTCGGCTGAGTTTCTTTATTAGGATTAACGAACAGTGTTTTGATTGGATGAATTGGGTATGATTCGGCCGAGTTTCCCTTTATAGGAAATCAATCAGGGTTTGGATCGGCCGAGTTGCGGGTGGATCGGCCGAGTTGTCAGCCGATCGGCCGAGTTTCCAGTTTGGTCGGCCGAGTTTCAGTACAGTGAGTAGTAGTTCATTCAGTAATCATTAATTAACTCAATTTAAATGTTGAATTGTTTCTGTATCAGTTAGTATAACTTCTAAACAGTGTAGTACATACAATAGAGTATGTTAGTTTCATTGGAACTTGAAATACTTAAGATGCTTAGTGAAAATGATGAAATTTCCTGTATTATAGTTGCAATGTATGTGCTGATTTAAAAATAGATGTTTAGCATTGAATGTGGATAAATGATATTGAATCATGTTTAATGATGATAATGGATTTATATTTGCTTCATGTGTTATTCAGATTGTGCAATATGCATGAAATGTGATATTCCTGTTTAAATGTTTATTTGTTAATCAATTATTAGACTTAGGTTCCCTAACACCGTAGAACCCCTAAGAGGTATCTGCAACTTAGGGGTGAAACTCGTGTTGCAACATCATCCGTGCTTGTGTCACGGACAAACGAGGAAAGAGAGGCAGTGTCCAACAACAATCGTGCTTGTGTCACGATGGCACTGGGAAAAAGAAAACTTGTTTATCTAACACCATTCGTGCTTGTGTCACGAAGGTAACCCTGTGAGACTCTCCGCCGGTGTACTCAGGTTAAAGGAGAAGTCTGGAGCACACGTGGTTGTGCAGCACACGTGGTTGTGCGTTGAGGCCGTGGAGCCTGGGTCCTGTGCAGACCAGGACGAGTAGTCAGACTTAGCACTTCCCGAGTGTGTCGCTAAGTCTTGTACGGTGGGACCGTAGCATGAACTTGTTGCGGATCTTTATATGCAGAGTACACTGCATATATTTAGGGCATAATAATAAAATGAATAAATAATCAAGTAGGTTCACAGTAAATTTATATAACTGTTCATTTACCTGAAATACCGGTTGATGCTTAGAAATGTGATTATTATCTGTATATCTGCTGTGTCAATAGAACTACCCTGCTTGAACTGTATATCTGTTTATTTTCAGTTAATAAACCTGATGAGTTGTTTAGTGATAGCTAAGTGAAATGCTATTCACTGAGCGAGTAGGCTCATACCTCTACTCAAAACATTTTCAGGTTATCATCAGCAGCAGGAAATCTGAAGGATCGTTTCATCCTAACGCCTAGTCTGTAGAAGGAATATGTAGTTAGTAGTTAGAGGTCTCTTAGTCCTTTCCCCTCGATCTTTGGGATAAGGTGTAAGTGAGAGAGTGAATGTGTATTAAGATGTAAATTATCTGTTATGCTTTATTTTACGTCGGACAATGTAATATGTTGTAGACTCTGTTTATATTGCTAGTCAGTTAATAAAGATGCTTCCGCAGTCTATTTAGTTTCATTTTACAGCATAAATCAGATTACCCTATTAATGTCTTTAAAATGTTTTAATAAGTGAAGAGTGGTTGGCTTATGTGTAAATCCCATCCTGTTGCGTCCTAATCTCGTGGTTTGTGGTTAATGTGAGATTGGGGCGTGACATGTTGGAATGAATATCACCATCGCTACATATCATTCAATGTCTTACTGCATCACATTAAGCATTAACATATATGTTGAGGTCGGGTTAATCCACTTTTTGTGTTAATTAGAGTTAAAACATATAAAGCACCTATCTGAAGTTGTCATCAAGGGTTTAACAAAAAACGATTGATATGTTAGATCTTGAGTATCTATGATAAGTTTGGAGAGGTAAAGAATAACACCCCCTTTTCAAAGAAGCAAATAGTCATGTAACCTTTTAGGAAACCAGCCAAGAAACAAGCCCACAAAAACTCGACCATCACTCATCAAGTGAGAGGGGAGCATCAACAAATG
The DNA here is from genome assembly GCA_963693085.1 of Alisma plantago-aquatica. Taxonomy (NCBI): domain Eukaryota; kingdom Viridiplantae; phylum Streptophyta; class Magnoliopsida; order Alismatales; family Alismataceae; genus Alisma; species Alisma plantago-aquatica. The sequence continues at coordinate 1,034,920,474 of OY856412.1, forward strand.
AAAAAAACAAACAACAACAACCATATGTAGGAATACCCTAGAGGAAGAAGAGGAGGAAGAAGGGTACCTTGGCGGCGGCAGAGGAAAAGAGGAGAATGTGGCCGGCGGCGAGCAACAGCAGACGGCCGACGGCGAGCAAAAGCAGGTCGGTCGGAGCTGATGCGGTGGCGAGGCAGAGGAGAAGGTTCTGATAGGAGTAGAGGAGAAGGTGGCGGAGCAGAAGTAGGCAGTGGCGGCTGGAGCAATGAACGGTGGTGGCGGCGGCGGCTGGAGCAGTGAGAGGCGGCAGCTGGAGCAGTGAGCGGCGGCTGGAGCAGTGAGCGGCGGCTGGAGCAGAAATGATTGCCAGACCTAAGCGCGGAGGTGATGAAACAGAGAAAGGGGGAGATCCTGGCTCGCGCGAGTGTATTAAGTTAACAATAGGCGTCGGTTCATCAAAACAGCTGACACTTAAAATAATCAGTGTCGGATTTAATAAAAAACCAACGTCCAAAGGGGCTAAAAAATTTCGCGGGGACAGTGCGCGAAAACACATTGGTGTCGGTTATTTGAGGTGATTTTTTTCACTGGAAATTTTGGATTTGGCGGTCGATTTTAGGCGTCAGTTGTTTATAATGGAACCGACACTAAATAAAAAGTGATACCCGTGTCTGATCACTCTTCGCAGATAGATGTCGGTTTTTGTTATGAACCGACATTGTATGTATTAGGCGTCGGTTTCGTCACTACAAACAACTGGGCCATTATTCATGGGAGACTCCTGTCACAAACCCCTCTCTACAGGCCCTCAGAAATAGGGACGGTTGTGGGTCTGGCCCTCACAAATGGTCTGTGAAGAGAACTCACGTGACAAATACCAGTGGCCCTCACGAATACAATTGTCACGGAACAACTGACCCTCAAGAATGTTATATTGAGGGACTATTTAGCCTTCATAAATACATTTTTGAGGGACTATTTAGCCTTCATAAATACATTTTTGAGGGACTATTTAGTTCTCATAAATACATTTTTGAGGGACTTGATGGTCCTGGAGAATATATTTTTGAAGGATAATGCCTTCATTAATATTATTTTTGAGGGGCTATGTGGTCGTCATCAATGCAATTTTGATGGTCAATCTGGACCTTCATCAATATATTTATGAGGGACTACTGTAAATGATTTTGTTATTGATTATTGAATGATTTATTAAATGATAATTAATTGTTACTATAGTGAATATCAAATTTTAAATGAAAACTTTGTATACATAACCTCAAGCAAAATTTTTATACTAATTCACATGACATCATAAGAAGATTCAACACCAAAATGACACATAAAAATGTTAAATCACCTCAAACCAAATTTTGTTATTGAAGCAAAATATTCCATACATTGTGTGCTCAACGTTTGTATAAATAAAGAGTACATATGGTTTAAAATTTTGAGATTGATGACAATGAACATATCATGCTAGAAACTCTTAAGATCTATAATGTATATTCCTTCAAATGGTGTGGTGCTCTTCATCAATGCCAGGCCTCATACGGTTGGGTACTCATTTCATCTGTGAAGTTGGAATGTAGAGCATTTCCGACACTATCCACTATAGCAGATGTCGTCATTGAAGATCCAATACAAAGTATAGATGTGATTGCGTCCAGCCTAGTAACTTCATTTCTGAACATGAGCCTAGCATGTGCTGGATGAAATATGATCAGGAATCACAAACCGATAAACTTTCAGTATAACTTACAAAGTTTTGACATCGATCTGTAATAGGAAAACTGCAGCAACAAGGTGGCAACAGATACCACATACCTTGGGCGAGCCGAATCAAACTCTCAAGCATGCGAATAGTGGTTCTAGCTGCAAATTTACTCCAGTCGGTTTTTTTGATACTCGTGACTTAAAAAAAGGAAATCGGCAAACCTGCATTGTCAGCAGCCATCGTAACAATTGCACTACAAGCACGATGGTGGCTGCTGCAGCTGTGGTCGATTCAATTCAAATATATGCTTGCCCATGCCCCCTATGGCTGACATTCAATTCAATTTTTCTAGTGGAGTTTATAAACACATCAGAAATCTATTGAGTTGGCTACTATGTTGGCATACAACTGACCGAAACATGGAAAGTCACTCAGCTAGAAACTTCCATCAATCCTCTACAGATGGATGGAAAAAATAGTGTTGTCTATCTCCAACAAATAAAAAAATCCAACTCACAAGTAAATTATTGTGCCAAATCAATGTTTTAGAAGAGTAAATAGTCCATCAATGTTTTCGAAGAGTAAACAGTCCATCAAGTACATGACAACATGAGAAGGATGCTTATTTGCTTAGTGTCATAAGTAAATTATTGATATTCATAATATTAAGGTCTTGTTCTTAAATAGTTATGGAAGAAAGAAGCCTAGAAAGGGCTGAAATGTATTTATTGTTTTTGAGTTGTATCTTGTGCTCATTTAACATTTGTTGCAGTACTAGTTTGTGAAGCCTTTAGAAATAAGGGCTGAAATGGATCTTTTTGAGCAATGACAACAATGGAGAGGAAGGATTCAAGACTCAAACTGAGACAAAATGACAAGGTCGAGCAGCTTACTTTTAAGCAAAAATAAGCTAAACTAAGAGCAGCGTGATAGCAGGAATAGATACAAAAAAAATTAACTTCACGTATGGCACATGGTTGATAGCTAAACTAAGGCCCTAGCTTGCTGGTACAGGCGGTGGTGTGTTGGAGCTTGCTTAGATCAATGAATACATACTGAAGGTTCAGCTTAGTAGCTCTTCTTCTAGAGTGATGACAGTCGTGTGGCATTAACTCAGAAGATGAAGAAGAAAATACCTATGATCGCAGCAGTGCACTTGGTTGATTAGTGATGCAGTTGTAGAAAATTACTGCTGTCATTGGCTGTAAAATTGGCTGAATCATTAACATAGATAGAGATAGTCTGTAAATATTCAGAACCGTTTATACAAGAAACTCATTAGACATAATCAAGCAAGGGAAATAAGCTGCTACGTATTAATAATAATAATAATAATAATCATCTTGAAAAGGTCTGCCAATCTTGAGCTAAATCTCAATAACTTGGGAACTCGCTTTAGCAATTTAAAGGGAAAATTGAGATTTGCACTGATAACACATAGCATCAGATAATTGGTTATGCACTAATAACAACTTCGAATTCGCTACAGAAAAAGTTGATATGTGAGACCTAACGCCATCACAATTGTTTTCTATAAGAACAAAAGCACCAACTAATTGGTTATGCAACAAAACCAACCTGTTTATATTGACTCCTTCACTTTGACAAAAGAACAATCTGTTCATTCAAAGTCTTCCATGCACGAGCTTCATAACAAGCTTTTATTATTGAGATAACAACATCCCTGATTCCAGTAACATATCCAGCAAGCCTCATCTCCTTTTCTTGTTTCAAATATGACTCTATTGTCGCCTCCAAATTTTTTCCTGAAGGGTCAGATTTCATCACAGTAACGAGAAGCATGTCAACAAATATGGCCAAATAAAACTCAAGTTTACTACTACAACATTAGTACCAATTGACACCAATGGAGTTTTGGTGTAAGCCTGGGCCTGAAGCTGTTGTTTCTTGTAGGTAAAATACATCCTAAGACTCATTTCCATTAGAATGACACTCAACCACAAGCCATACCTACAGAACAACAATTACTTAGTACGACATCATAGTACTGTTGGTTCTGTAAACATAAAAAATAATGTCACCATGATTAAAATTTATAATTGCATATATTATACATAACCTTAATGGATAAATAGAGTTTAGAGTCTTAAAGGACACATGACTCTTTGAAGAAGTCAGCACAACATATCTTCCACCAAAGCAAACCCCCAAGTAGCAAAGCTATAGATCACTAACCTTCAATCCCAACCACCCCTGTTGCAGAAAAATTGTCCATATATAGCAAGGTAAAGCCAAAGGTTTCTTTAATAAAATAACCTCGCTCAAAGCAATACAATGAAATAAAGTGAATAAAATAAAGCCTTGCTGCTCCAGTGACAATCAGCGAACCACACTCAAGTTGTTGAACATAAACACAAGTGGCAAATAAGATAATGCAACTAACAATTCTAGGACGTTTATTATTTAAACCATTGATATACATGTGATTTGATGGTGTCAAAAGATTTTGTACTACATTTCCTAGAAGTTTTGCTAAGCGATTGGCATAATAATTCTAGGGAAGCTCACCAAGTTGTTTGATGCTCATTTGTCAGGTTTGGGAAAAGCAAATCACAAATATGCATGGTTGGGGATAGATTAGATACTGACATATTATTCGGACAGAATGGTGGCTGCAAAACTCTCCTCGTTCTATCAGGTTCTCTAAGCTGGGTAGTTGTTTGCATTTTTATACAAGGTTGCTTGAACTACTTAAACCAATATGGATTTGCTTTGACAGGTGTTACTAGTCTACAGACACTTCAGAGCCCTAATAATCAAATACAACCTGACTTTTACACATATCAGATATCAGACCTCCTCTCTGTCAAAGTTGTTGTTGTATAACTTTGGGGGCTCCTTTCATCGCCCCTTCATTTTCTAGTCAGTTAACTAGAAACGATCAGTGATTTGACATACTTATTCTAGAAAGTTTTGATTCAGTGTAATTGTCAGACTGTATTGGACAAGCTAGGATATGAAGATAGAACTAAATGTGTAAATTAGGGGGAAAATGACTTCCTCAGCATAGCAACACCCACTAGAATTCTAGAGGAAGTCCTTTTGGACAACAATGAAGTTGTTGCTAAGGTATACATTAGATAAACCAAGAATAAAGTTTTAACTTTCAGTTGTAATTCTTTGAAAATAGCTTGATGCCTCACATGATGTGATATAAACACAATGTAAATGTCATGATGTGTGCCTAAATATCATTTTTAAGTAATAGGAAGATCTTCTTACTCCTTGAGTATACACAATGATAACAAGTAAGTTTGATACTAAATATAAATCATAATTTATGCATGCAATTGTATAATTTTTCTAGCGTGTATAATTGCAATTTCTATGGAGGATATAGCTTATGTGGAATGAGAATGAAAATAAGTTGGATTTTTTTGCAAATCCAAAAATAGTTTATACACTACTGTGTTAATGCAAGCAGGCTCTTATATGTTCTATGAGGTCCTAATATAAATATTATAGGCACAATCCTATCTATTTTATGTGGAAGTCCTAATCTGAAAACTACATGAAGACTATAGAATCAAGTAAATTATATTGACATCCAGTCTAATCAATGTTGATGTGCCTCACACCCTATAAAACCTTTTTCTAATCATGACTTCTATAGTTATTACCTAATGTTTATTCTAATAATTGGTGTGGGAATACTAAGAATGAACGAATCTGATTGCAGGAACTTTGGGGCTCCTTTCCCTGAAAGTAATCGTTATAAACTTTAATTCAATCGTTAGGAATTCTCAAATTATTTTCATAATCAGAGCAGAATTGCATGCATGCATGCAAAGAAGACCTAAACCCCCAATTGACTTAGGAGTCACAATCTGACCCATGCCACTAATGAAAGTGAAGACTGATTTGCAGTTATTTTCAAGATAAATGAACAAATAGTTGCATCAATAAGATGGTAGAGAGATATGTGTAATATGGAGGTATGCATAGAAAATGTAGGGATAGATTGAAGAGCATCCTTGGCAAGGCACACCAATCCTGCAGGTTTAAAGTTTTCGATTCCCAACTCATAGTACGATTACTAATTTTATCATGCAAGTGATCATAGGTTGACTGTGTGATTCAACCACAGATGATAGGAACACCCTTCCAAGATCTGAGGTTGCTTTCACACTAGAAATAGAACATATTTGTCTTCTCAATGCATGAGGAACAAAAGTTGACAAGAAAATGGATCTTTTATCTATTGAGATGGCCTGTTGTGAATCCTGTATAAATTAATCAAAACAAGTTAATATCAATTGGATCTATCAAATGCCATCTCTTACAAATAGAATTATATCTTTCACAAAGGCTAGATGATAGAAAGTCAGTCCTTATTGAGATAGTTTTAAAGGTTCCAAAGATTTCAGTTTACAAAATCCCTGATTAGATAGCTAATTCTATTAAGACATAAGACAAATACATATGGAGACAAGGGATCCCCTTGACGAAGACCTCTTGATGCCTTAAAGCCAGGTAATCATTTTCTATTCCAAGAAAAGCAAATTGGACCGCCACAAATGTATTGAATTATATAGTTGATATGTGTGGGACAGAACCCTAATTTTGTGATATTATCTAGAATAAATGTCTAAGTGAGACAATCATAGTTTTTTCATCAAATCAATTTTAACCATCATAAATGGTGCAGACCGGGGCATTCTAATGTTATGCATTAACTCCTATATGAGAAATATATTGTATGATATTCTATTTCCAAGAATGAAACTATATTGCTCTTCACATATCCATGTAGACATGAAGGGTTTTGAACGATTCACTAGGATCTTCCATATCATTTTCAAGCAGACATTATTTAAAGAGTTGGGCAAAAGTCTATACATCTTCTTGAATTTTAGACTTTAGGAACTAGAACCATAGTCACATTGCACAATGTCGAACACAAAGGCATCCCTTGAAGTGCAAATGATGATGAACTGAGGGTAGAATAATTAATTAATTGTACTCCAATTAAATTGTCTGTTTGTTGTTTGAGCTTCATAATTAACAAAATTATCTCAAGGAATGAGATGTGGTTTAATAGAATACATGTCACTTCAAAAATCCAACTATGATGACCAAAGATTTTGTAAAAGATTTTTGAAAGAAGCATTGGTGTTTTGGCTATTCTTAGTCTTGAATATGTAGTTAAAGGGCCATCATTGAGAATTTAAAAATAAGATAGGGTTATGGTCTGAGTGTATACAAGTAAGATGATGAACGTTGAAGAACTAATCAGTAGAGAAAAGAAGAGTTTGCAAGAACCTGATCCAAGTGCTCATGAAGCTCGCCTGATTTATTAGGGTAAGGAAATCCTGAGAAGCCAAAATTTGAAAACCAGTTTTGAAAAAGGAACTCTTAGAATAATTGTGCTTCATGGAAGTTTAAAGAAGCATTACCTTTTTTCTTTAAAGGTGATACATTACCAAAACACTTTAAGTGAAGTGACTGCGGATTAGACAAAAAGGTGCAATGTTTTGAAATTCGGAAAATAACCAAACTACAGACTGGGTGTTACTTTCCCTGAGAAGTACGCCTGAAATATCGAGCAACTGAAACATTTTTTCTACCTTGCTTAGTATTGAGACAGCTAAACTGATTCGTTCTAGAGAATCTTCATCAACACTACAAATATCCACAGAAAGAATTTGATCCACAATAGATTGGTGAGCCTTCATAAAACCAATAACCTCTCTGACAACTTTGTTCTTGACCTATACGTTAATTTTAAACTAGCATTAAATAGTATCTAACCAGGAAGGAAACTAGCACCACATAAGAAAGTGAATCATGAAGAAGATAGAAAGTACAGCCATTTCTGAAACAGTAATGTATATTTCAAGGACATAAGACAGTGACAACTGACATCATCATCATCATCTAAGCCTCATTCCCAACCATGATGTAAAGGCTTAAACTATTTCCATATAAGCTATACCAAAGACAATGGCAACACCAAACTAGAAAATATAAATTTGCACGCGCGACCAAAAACTCAAAGTAACTTGGTAATATGATGCCAGGCAAGTATGAAACAAATCGCATTTAAACAGTAAACACAAGTTACACAACACTAATGTGACATCAGTAAACAAATTTAATAGTAATTGACAACATGAAGAAGTAACAAACTAGAAGCAATTTCAAACGGTATATTGATCAAATGCAGAAACTGAGAAACAAAGAAAGAATGGAGCTTTAGTGTACTCTCTTACATCTAGACTGGTTCTAGAAAAAGAAAGTCAGAGTTTCATTATTGGGGTGTGTTGGAGGCATTTTCTAGTGGACTCAAATGGGCAATCCGCAATCAGAGAGAGGGAATATGAGGCAACTCAGCAAGTGACATGGATGGTCGCTGTGTGTTGGTACTTGGTAGCCGTAGGGAATGCCCCAGAAGGAACTGTTCTAGTTTCTTGCAAAATCACTAAGCTATGAAGCTGCAGATATCGAAGCAAGAGTAGGCACAATATTACCAGAGTGATCATGGCAGACCGGGCGTACTATAATAAGGCTGTGAGCTTGAGATGAAACAAATGGCTTGAATAGTAGTACTTGTAGGAGTTAGACGGGAAGGGGATGAGAAGGCTTATGAATCCGAAGTCTGCTCCGGTGGTGGAGGCGCACTGTTTGCAGTCACAAGGAACCCAGAAGAGATCGCTGTCGGTGTCGAGTGCCGCCCGCCAGGAAGCTGACGTTGGGCGTGCCGATCGACACCCACGACTCGTCGCTGCTCCTCCTTCCAGTGGCCGCCGGAGTCGCTGCTGCAGTAGGCGGTGGCGGTGCTACTGCAGTAGGCAGTGGCGTCGCTGCTGCAGTAGTCGATTGGGGCCTTGATCAAGGTGGCAGAGTTGGAGCCTTGGAGGAGTGCCGCCACCGCCGCGTACAAGGTCGGGTGTCGGGGGCTAGGTTTCGGGGGGGTTGCGACCTGGGTGACACCGTGACGGGGGGGTAATGCGTGAAAGTAACAAGGCCGCCATCAATTTAGGTTGGGTGCCGCAGGAGGAAGAGGGGTTGCGGGAGGTGGAGACATTTAGGTTGAAAATTGGTTTGCGCTTCGGCGGAGGAATGATTATTTGGATAGGCAAATGCCCGCCATCAATTTGGGCCGGGTGGGAAGGGTTATGAGATGGAGGGAAATATTTGACACGGTATTTTTCACGAGGTGATTAGTGAGTAATGTATTTGTGAGGGATTAGTGTTCACATAAAAGGTCTAAGGATGTAAAAAACACGGTTGAGGGATTTGGTCCCATGTTTGAAGGATGATCCCTCACAAATAGACATCATTATTCACGATTTTCGATTCCTCACAAATGTTCTTCAATAAAGGCCAAATTTTTTGTAGTGTGTGTATGCAACCGACGCCTGTAAATGTGACTTTATAAGCCATTTCTGTAGTAGTGGTCATTGTATAGTCCTTGTTGTAGAGGTAGAAAGAAACGCGCCCCTCTTTCCACTTTGTGCGCGCCGGTATTAATTCATTGGGAATGACACAAATGTCTAGAGATGCTATGAACTCGATGATGATCTCCTTGTAAGTGGGCCACCTGATGAAGAATGGATGATCGTCGGTGTGGTCACGGCACAACATAGGGGACTCACTCAATTGTCCCTGTAGCACATAGGCCATATTGGCCTCAAAACCCAGATCCTTGATCAACTGCCGGTCTCCATACCGGGTCGGCTCGATAGAGCGCTTCCATAGCTCCTCGTACACCTTTTTAACCTCCGGGGATGGGTGGACTAGCCTCAGGCGAGGGACTAATCCTTCTAATGGCACAGGTAGGGCAGGTGCAGCAGCCCTGGATGATGAAGCTTCCGATCTCACCATTGTTGCATGGGTAATGAGTGAGGGAGAAAGTGGTTTAGCAATAGAGCTCAGAGAAGATTTTTCGGTGAAGATTGAAGAAGATGGAGATCCGCAACGTCGATGGAGATGCACGAAGAAGACTGTCAGTATAGATTTCTTAAGCTTTTGGGTGCTCGGGGCTACTAGGGCTCAAAGGTGGAAGAGATGGCTTGAGAGTGTGAGATTTGATTGAAGAATTTCACTCCCTTTTATAAGGGTCAGCCGCCTCTACTATTGGCACGTCGATACCATCGACGGGTAGCAGAATCCATCGCTCGCTAGTATCGACGGCTGTCGATGGCTAGATGACGGGGGCCCAGATCATCAAAGTGTCGATGGTAGCAACGGGGTGTCGATACCATCGACGATGCCCTCAGATCGTTGATGTAGACCGTCGATGGAGATGCATGGATCGTTGACATGTCCATCGATACCATCGACTGTGTGTCGATAGTATCAATGCCTGTGAATACTTCTGATCCTCGTGAGGGTTTAGCGGTGCTCTTTCTGATGGTGTGTCGATACCATCGACAAGGGTGTCGATGGTATCAACTTTACTGAGAAAAACTAGTCTGGAAATCTTCAGACATCATGCGACCATCGACAATACGGTCGATACTATCGACCTTTTTCTGTGTTGATCCTCTCTTTCACTGTTCCCATGTCTATACTATCTATGAGGCCATCAATACCATCGAAGGAATGAAATCTCAGCAGCTACTTTCCTGTTACAATCTCAATACTAGCGATACAAGTGTCGATGGTATCGACTTAATCTCAGTCCTGCACACTCAACAAGCACATCAGGGTATCATTTTTACAAACTAACTCCAACGGTAATAAAAACTACTTAGGAGGATGAAAACTAAAGCAAATGAACATGTAATCTACCAAGGTTGGGCTGCCTCCCAACAAGCACCCTTCTTTAACATCTTAGACTAGATGATACGGATACCTTAACCTAGGTTGTCAAAGGATGTCTCTAGTGATTCACTTGGTAATTTAAATTCAACTCTATCTTTACCAATCCCCAACATCAAGCAGCATCACCCAATAGTAGTGATTACCTCAACCGTAGCTTGGAACAACCTTCCTAATAACATCTCACATCCTTCCAACTCATTCATGTCCATTACTACGAAGTCAACAGGGAAGATGAATTTGTCAACTTTGACTAGCACATCCTCGCATATACCTTGTGGCCTCACAATGGATCCATCTGCCAACTCGATTGTCATGGAAGTTTGTGTTGGCCTCTTCAATCCCAGCTTTTGAAAAGTGGAAAGTGGCATAACATTAATGCATGCTTCTGAGTCACATTGTGCCTTTGGAAAATGTTGACCACCTATGGAACATGGGATGTAGAAACATCCTAGATCTTTCCTCTTTTTTAGCAGTCTTCCTTGAATTATAGAACTCACCGTTTCGTCGACACATACAACATTTGTATCTTTGATCTGCTATTTCTTGTTTATGACGTCTTTCATGAATCTTCCATATGAAGGAATTTGCTCGATAGCTTCCACCAACAGAATGTTGATGTGGAGCTTCCGAAAGATCTCAAGAAATTTCCTAAAGTGCCTTTGCTCATTCCTCGGCTTCAGACTATCAGGGAATGGCACGCCTGGATCCTTTACGTGCTTATGCGGTGGTATATATGGAAATTTAGGGGTCTCCACCCCTAAGATTGCTTCAACGCCACCGTTCAGGATCGGATTTGGTACATCATCTGTGGATGGCATGACTTGTGGCCGCTTCTCCGTATTGCTAGTGGCTGCTCCACTTTGAAGTACAACAATCATCTGCTCTTCCGGACTAGGAATCTCTTCAGAAATCTGAGATGTGGGCACAATAGTGGTGGAATCTTGGAGTGAGGTGCATGCATATAAGCTACAAGGGAATGGAACTTTGGGTTTTCCCTCCAAGTCTATACGCATGATACTCTACTCATGTACCTCCTCAACAGGAACCTCTGATGCTTTGCAAACTGAAATATATTTAACTTGTTGATGTGGCTGAGCGGGCTCTGCATTCCCAACTGGTTTTTGTTGAATGATTTGCTTCATCACAACCACCTCAGTTGAAATTTGGGTCATGGCTGTCTCTAGAGTCCTCAGTTGTGCACCATGACTCTGTAGAGTCGGACCAAATTGGTTCAGAAATCCCCCCTGTGACTGAATTTGCTTGCCGAATGTATTCATCAGCTCTTGTTTTTGCTTTATTACTTGATTGAGCAAGTCATTGCTCTTGTCCTCTGCACTTGGTTGTGGCTTTTGCTCCGGGTCTTGTAGAAAATTATTTGGATCATTCCATGAAAATTTCTTATCCTTTCTCCAAGAGTAGTCACTGCTCGTATAGCCCTGTTGATGCATATATTTTACATATTCTTCCTCCTTAGGCCCACTGCTCTCCTTCTCTAAGATATTCTTATCCAGTAGGTCGATCTTCTCATTTAATGCTTGAATGGCCTTTGCATCACCTGCAACTTTGACCTATTCTGGTGCATCTCTTTCACCCCAAGACTACTTCTTGGCCATATTCTTCAAAATTTCTCGACACTTAGAACCTTTTTTATTTAGAAAGAACCATGTTCCAGCTGAGTCTAGAGTACTCCTATCATGATTAAGAGCAAAATAAAAAATATTCACTTGGGTTTCAAGATCAAGCCCATGATGTGGGCATCTTCGCAACATGATATTGAATCGCTCCCAAGCCTCCGAGTATGTCTCACCGGCCTGTTATTTGAAGTTATGGATCCTTATGACAAGATCATTTGTCTTCTCGGGTGGGAAATACCTCTCAAAGAACACTTCTATCATCATGTCCCAAGATTCAAAATATTCGTCATCCAAATTGTATAGCCACTCCCTTGCATTTCCTGCCAGAGATGATGGAAACAGTTTTAGGTAAATGGCTTCCTGTGGAAACCTATCCACCTTCACCATGTCATAGTTCTCCACAAACGTAATGATGTGGGCCACTGGGTCCTCATTTTTAAGCCCATGGAAAGCCTACGACTTGACCAACTTGATCAGCACTGGGCCAATCTTGTAACTACGTATGTTGATAGCCTATTTCTTGATTGGCCCCTTCTGCGCAAAGGAAGAAGAAGCTTTAATCTTTTCCCAAATGATCTGCTCTTCGGCCATTGTGAAAGTCTCAAGTTCTTCTTCAACGGCTTCGGGTGGTGTATTTATCCGCTCGTCCTTAGATGCCAAAGGTGGAACCTCAAGTGTCGATTGTGTGTAGTCTGTACTACGCATCTTCACCATGCACGAGTACCTGAAATGTGGAAAATCGAGTAAGTACAGTGCTAGATAAATAAAGAATCTGAAAGATAGACAATTAATCTCAATAAATAAAATTGCAAATAAAAATAAAAAGTGACCTAGAGGGCCACTTGCAGCACTCGTAGTGCTAAAATTTACTGTTTCCCCAGCAACGACGCCAAAAACTTGACACAATTTTGTCGTGCGTATAACGCAACTACATGTATCGAAGTAATATAGGCCTTGTGAGGCCCGAGTCAAACTTAGGGAAATGTAAACTGTAGTAGACTACTGCTAACTGGTCACAATCAGCTAAACTAGTTGGAAAAGTTGATTGTTGAGTTTAAAACAAAAATAAAAATAAAACAAAAAGAAACAAAAATAAGCGATGATTAAGTGTTTAATTTAATCAAATGGAATGGGAATCCTTAGGGTTATGGTTTCACTGTGAGGTCTCACTGTATGAAATTCTACACAACTATCATAATTCACACATTATCCTTGATCTTGGCCTGTAATTGGAATTGCTTTCTTCCACAATACAATTCACTACTTAGTTCTAGGTCAGTTCCACGTCAGTAGTAACTTATACCCTAGATCTAAATGCTTTAACGAATTCTCTAGGTATCCACCATTAACCTTACATTACCTTGTGTAAGGAATTTATTAGTTAATGTGTTAATCGTGCCTTTTCAACCACTAATCCTCCATCAAGAGCAATTAACAATATTAGAAATTAACTATGGTGATCAATCATAGAAAATTGCGATAGAAACATGATAACATATCAGGGAGATTGAGACAAATTATGATAATTATTGTAAACTTGTCATACAGTGATTCCCCGGGCTACTCCTGGTCCTAAGGACAATGGGGATCATCCCCGCATGTTCATCTCAACTGTACACATGGAGAAGAAAGAGGAAGACATGGGGAAACGAGAGAAAATATGATGTAACCCCTAAAACAGAGAAGATCTGGGTGATCCTCGGTGCGAGATGCACGATCTGTAGCCTTCCAGCTGTGAAATCATCCGCATGTGGCTTTGGAATCTCCCGGGGCATAACTCTAGGATTCGTTCTTCGCTCTTCTCCTTCCGAAACTTGTGCGGCTGAGTGCAACGTGATCCTTAGGTCCTGGCCGTCTTTTATTAGGTATAGGCATGACTTACGGCTACCAAACGATCGTGGCAATTCTGGGCACAAGTCTGATCTGACGGCGTCGATACCATCGACAGGGTGTTAATGGTATCAACACCTTAAGGTGCACTTCTGATGCTAAAAATAATGGAATCCGTCACTAGAACCTGGTGAACTCTCGATACTACCGACGGTGCCATCGATAGTATTGTTGGGCTTGAGTTAATTCCTGCTGAGACGATCTCGAGACCATCGACGGCTTTGGTCAGTCGTATTGACTTGGATGCTCTCCCTCCAGCCTGGGTATTGATGCCATGTCGATGGTATCGATAGAGTCGTCGATGGTATCGATGGGTCCAGATATACAAAGTACCTGAAATAGAGAGAGGAACACAAATCAAATCCAAAATTTCTGATAATTTATACAAAATAAGATAAAATAAACTAAATTTGATGCATATAGTGATTATAGGATAAAGGAATATGAATCATGCTATTATAGTCATAAAATGACACATAACCACACAAAACAAGTATGAAACCAGCCTATAAATGCGACTCAAATTCACTGCATCAGAAAGTCATTGCAAAAATCCATAACCTCTCTCGTAACATAACCCTCAATAATACTCCCTTCAGGATGATAACAGTTTCAAACATCACCTTTAAAAACACTCATGTATCGTTCAAAAGGATACATCCAAGAGAAGAAAATTGGTCCCAACATTTTCACTTCCCTAGTCAAGTGGATGACAAGATGTACCATGATATCAAAGAATGAAGGAGGAAAGTACATCTCAAGCTGAGATAGGGTAACAACCACTTCTCTTTGCAACTTATCCAGAGTCTCAGGATCAATAACTTTGCTACACAGATTGTTGAAGAAGAAACAAAGTCTGGTGATTGCAAACCTTACATGCTTTGATAGTATAGATCAAATTGTCACGGGCAATATTTGTTGCATTAGAGTGTGGCAATCATGAGATTTAAGACCTATCAGCTTCAAATCTTTCATTGATACCAATCTACAGATGTTGGATGAGTAAACCCATGGTACCTTAACATTAACCAAGCACTCACAAAAAGCTTTCTTCTCCTTTCTAGACAACGTGTAACAAGAAGGAGGTAAATATGTTCTCCGATCACTACTTACTACTTCTATTAATTCTGTCCTTATTCCCATTTTATGTAGGTCCAATCTGGATTTTTTCCCATCTTTAGTTTTACCTGGTATATTCAATAGAGTATCAATGACGCTATCACAGACATTTTTCTCAACATGCATGGTATCGATACAATGTCTGGCTACCAAAGAACTCCAATAAGGAAGATCCCAAAATATTGACTTCTTCTTGAATAAAGATTTGTCACTCCATGTGGCCATGGTACATTATGATCTCTTACCAAATTCATTCAGAAAGCCTTTTACTCTTTCATAAATAACCTCCCCTGGTATAGGTTTAGGTGCACTCCATTCCTCATTCCATCCATTCAACGCTTTGCATAAACTTCGATACGGATATAATTTTAGAAGAAACCTTTGATGAAAAATATATATAGTCTTGCCGCCATATTTTAGTCATATTGAATCAGTGTTCTCTTAACATATAGGACATACTTTAGATCCTTTGACACTGTATCCAGACAAATTTCCATATGTTGAAAAGTCATTAACAATGCAAAACAACATAACATGCAAACGAAATGTCTCTCTTCGTGAAGCATCATAAGTCATCACACCTTCACCCCCAGAGTTTCTTTAAGTCATCAATCCGAGGTTTAAGATAAATTTTGATATCATTTCCAGGTTGTTTTGGGCCCGATATCAACAACGACAGCATAACGTACTTATTTTTCATACACAACCAGGGAGGAAGATTATATATAACATGCATAACAGGGCAAGTGCTATGTTGGTTGCTCAATGTCTCGTACGAATTCATCCCATCAGTACATAGCCCAAGTCTTAGATTCTTGACTTATTCACCAAATTCATGGTATAATAAATCAATCTTCTTCCACTGTGGGGAATTAGACGCATGTCATAGGATCCCATCATTATTTTTCTTAACCTCTGCATGCCACATAAAATTCTTCGTATCTATCAGATTGGCAAACAAGCATTGCAACCGTGATATTATATGTAGATACCACATCACCTTGATAGGAGAAACAATTTTGGATTTCCCCAAAGTTGTCATTTTATACCTTGACGCACCACATTTTGGACAATCTTTCATATCCACATAGTCCTTTTGAAATAATACACAATAATTCGGGCATATGTGTATCTTATTGACCTCCATTCCCATTGGGCACAATAATTTCTTTAACTTGTATGTTGAGATTGGTAGCTCGTTTTTTTCCGGAAGAATTTCTTTGAACAAAGACAACAACGACGTGAAGCTTTTGTCGCTCCATCTATTGTTAGCCTTCAGCTTATACAATCTCAAAACAGTGCTATGTTTCGTAAACTTAGTACAACCTGTGTATAACTGTCTCTCAACATTATGCACAATGTTCCTAAACATGGAAGGTGGATCGGTGTGCTCTACCCCACAACTATCCAGCATCTCATCAACGATGTCTACTAGAACTGGTTCGTTCACATCTACATCATCGGAGGTAATTTTTTCTTCTACACAAGCACTGCTATTGACATATATTGATTTTAGGTTTGAAATCTCTCCATGCCAGTATCATTCTATATAGCCTTGTACAATCCCTTTGCACATGACATGATTTTTTATTTCATCACCAGTGTTGACTTTAAAGTTGTAACCGCAATGCCTACATGGACAATAGAACTTATCTTCAAGTTGTTTCCTATGTTCCTCCACAAATCTAACAAATAGATCAAGACTAGAAATAAACTCTGGGGTGAAGAGATTTCAAATGGACATCCATGATCTATCCATTCTATGATCAAAGAGAAAACAAGTATATATTAGGGTTTAGGGTTAAAAGATTTGGGTTTAGGGTTAAAAGATTAGGGTTTAGGGTCTTATATATAATAAATCTGTACCACCTATCCCATTCTTGATCACCTAATCTCACTAGTAAGTGTATAATGTGTATTTCATTTTCTAGAAAATTTTGCCACATTTCCCCGCAGTTCTCCAAGTACACCGATGTACATGGGCCAATGCCTACCAACATATGTACTTAGAGAACAAATGGGAAGTGCTGACAAAACATCATGAAAACTGAATATACATCATACACTTACATCCTAAGTGAGATTAAGTGTTCAAGAATAGTCCCAAATCGGGGACTATCCAAGATTTACTCCTAATGAGTAAATCTCAGACAGGTTTCTAGGCCAACAAAATACATCTATGTTGTCATTCCTATACCTACAATCCTAGTTTCATCGTTCATATCCTAGGTTTTATGTAACATCATTTAATTCAATTAATTCTTCAATTTTGGTAAGTTCATTCATTCATCATTAACCCTAATTAATCATTATTAATAAACTACACAATCTTAAAGTACAATTATTAAACTAAGTTAAATCAATCACTAACAAGAGAGAAAGAAAGCAATATTAATTAATTAAATTTATTCATGCATCATTAACCCTTATTAATCAATATTAATCAACTACACAATCTTGACGAGCAATTATTGAACTAAATTAAATCAATCACTAAAAATAGAGAAACTAACTGCAAAACTAATTAATTAAGTTCATTCATACATCATTAACCCTAATTAATCAACATTAATCAACTATAGGTGGAGCAGGCTATGGTGACATCATTAACCCTAATTAATCAATATTAAACTAAGTGCAAATCTACTTCTGATTTACACTTACCGCACTGGTGGAGCAGGCTATGGTGGTGGCGGCCGGAGGTGGAGCTGAAGCAGGACGGAAGTGCCGGCGGCCGGAGGTGGTCGCGGCTGGAGAAGAAGGAAGGTGGTCGGGTTGCGATGATGGTTGGAGGTGAAGCAGGCTGGAGTTGGTCGAGCGACGGTCGGTGGCGGCGACTGGAGCGGCGGTGCAGAGCTCCTCAGCATGCCTCCCAAGCTCCTCAACGACGGTCGTCTCCTTACTAGCGACTCCTCAGTGATGACTCCTGAATGGCGGCGAGCTCCTCACTAGCGGCAACTCAGCAGCAGTAGCTCCACAGTGCCAACGCAAAGCTTGTCAGCAGAAGCAGCGGTGGCGGTGAGCGGGAATCGCCAGGCCTAGCGTGCAATCGGGTATGAAACAAAGAAGGGAAAGAGTCTGGTTCACATGGGTGCTATTAAGTTAACTATCTGCGTTGGTTATTACAAAAATCTGACTCTTAAAACTAATAGGTGTCGGGGATACAAGAAAACTGACACCTATCTGCAACTTTAAACAAAAAAAATTGCACCCAGTCAGGGTGTTTGTCGTTGGTTTCTAGATACAAAAACCGACGTCTATCCACATAACATGACAAAAAAAACTTTCACGAGTGACGATCATAATTGTCAGCTGCCAACCAAAAACGGACGTCGAATAGGCAAATTGGGGGGGGACATATTTTAACGGGGACAACGCATGAACACACATCCTCTTCGGTTCTTTAATAAAAATTGATGACATATGAGGGGATGATTTTTGCCTTGTGAAGGATGTTTAGTCGTCGGTTCCTTGTCAAAATCTGACGACTACTTGGGGATAAAATAAAACTCATGGGGGCTTAGCGCAAAACATATATCATCAATTTTGGATCAACCGATGCCGAATTGAAAACTTTGGAGGCAAAATTTTTTGCATAGAAAATTGTATTTTGCGGTGATTTTGGACGTCGATTTTTATTTCAACTAACTGAAGTTAAAGAAAAAGTGATGCCTTTGTCTTTATTAAATCGTCTGACCTTCACATATAGGTGACAGTTGTCGTTTTTAGCCGACGTCATAGTGTAGTGGCGTCAATTTTTTAGTCTTAACCGACGCCATCAAATGTGATGTTATATGTCATTTTTGTACTGGTGAGGGGAGGTTTTGATAAGTTCTTTGTATGGTTTCTTTTATTATTTTAGCTTATATCATTCTAGTTACGATTGCATTATATATATATATATATATAGAGAGAGAGAGAGAGGCTAGAATACACTCGAGTGTATTCGGAGCAGAATACACTCAAGTATTTTTTCATGATGTAATATTTTTTCAAAAATCTAGTCTGTTGATCTTCTTAAACATCTTGTGAAAAGCTCATATACAAAATTTGAGCACATTTAGACATTTCTAGGTCATGTTATAAAGACCGCAAAAATTATACATTTCAAATTAGTTTTGTGCATCAATTTTGTTGCCCTCGGGTGACTGACTTATACTCATCCAAATGGGCTCAAAATTTGTATGTAGCCTAGTTATACTATGACAGTGAAGATCAATGGTTTACATTTTGAAAAAAATAGTCTTGATAAGAAAACACACTTGAGTGTATTCTTGCGATCTATACACTCGAGTGTATTCTTGCCTGATTCTCTCTCTCTCTCTTTGTGTGTGTGTGTGTGTATATATATATAATTATATAATTATAGAGAGAGAGAGAGTTAGGCTGAAATACACTCGAGTGTACAGATCGCACGCTACACTCAAGTTGTGTTTGCATATCAAGACTATTTTTTTTATAAAATGTAAACTATTGATCTTCATTATCATTCTATAATTAAGCTATATACGAATTTTGAGCCCATTTGGATGAGTTTAAGTCACTCATCCGAGGGCAACAAAATCGATGCATGAAACTAATTTGAAATGTATAATTTTTGTGGTCTTCATAACATGACCTATAAATGCCTAAATGGACTCAAATTTTATATATGAGCTATTTACAAGATGTTTAAGAAGATCAACAGATTAGATTTAAAAAAATATAGTGCATCATGGAAAACTACTTGAGTATATTTTGCTCTGAATACACTCGAGTGTATTCTAACCTGACTCTCTCTCTCTCTATACACACACATGCACAGATATATATATATATATATATATATATATATATATATGTGTGTGTGTGTGTGTGTGTATCGGATTAAGAGAGAAGAAAGATTTCTCCCCCTCTCTCATACCCATATATATATATATATATATATATATATATATATATATATATATATATATATATGGTAGTGATCCAGTGAGAAACATCCTATGGTGAGAGCATGAGAGGCATTTGAATAATTACAAATTAGGAGCTATTTTTAAAAATCCAACCGTATAGACGGAAAAGGCATCATTTCATTTACCTTCTCACAAAAAATCATTGAAATCAAACATTATTTACATGGCCATATGTACAATATACACTTTTTACATCCAACGGTTAGCCTGAAATTCAATATAGAGCGTCGAAAAGTATTTTGTTGTTGTGAATGATCTACAAATTGGATGGTGATAAAATTTTGTAGGAAAGTAAATATTTATATATACTTGTAATCTATACGGTTGGATTATGAAAAATTGATCTATATGGTGAGTTATTCAAATGCCTCTCATGCTCTCACAAGATATGTTTCTCACTGGATCGCTGCCCTATATATATATATATATATATATATATATATATATATATATATATATATATCTGTGTGTGTGTGTGTGTGTGTGTGTGTGTGTGTGTATATATATATATTTATGCATGTATGTATTATTTGGTGAGCTTCTTAGTTGGACACTTCTTGTTCGATATACTAGGCATGAACCCATAGCACGGTTCCTTAGTAGGCTACAATGAGTATATCTAGGATATATATATACACATATACATACATATATATGTATGTATGTATTATTTGGTGAGCTTCTTAGTTGGACGTTTCTTGTTTGGTATACTAGGCATGAACCCATAGCACAGTGCCTTAGTAGGTTGCAATGAGTATATCTAGCTTTACTTTAAGAAAAGAAGATGCAATAAATATGTACAAGACATTTCGTAATAGGTCCTCTCATACACACAAGGACCAATATGTAATTTCAAAAATAATAGAGAAAATTGCATCCAACCACCTCTGTGGGCTTTCTTATATGGTATAGATTAGTTATTTAAAAATAATAAAGACAAAAGTGTGGCGTACACACATGGACCAGTGTGTAATTTAAAAAAAATAATGAAGAAAATTGCAGCCAACCCCCTCTGCGGGCTTTCTTATGTGTTATAGATGAGTCTCCTAATATAACATATAATTTAAGAACTTAAAGACAAAAGTGTGGTGTACATACAGAGGGACCAGTATGCAATTTCAATAAAAATGGAGAAAAATGTATCCAACCCCTCTGCGGGCTTTCTTATATAATATAGATGAAACTCCAAACATAATATATAATTAAAAAAAATTAAATATAAAAAAGTGTACAGACACATGGACCATTATGTAATAATAAAAAATAATAAAGAAAATCTCATCCAACCTCCTCTGTAAGCTTTCATATATAGTATAAATGAGCCTCCTAATATAATACATAATTCAAGAAATTAAAGACAAAAGTGTATTATACATGCACATGGACCAATACATAATTTCAAAAAATAATGGTGAAATCACATCCAACCTCCCTCACGGGCTTTCTTATATAATATAGATAAGCGTCCTACTACAATATATAATTTTTAAAATTAAAGGTAAAAGTTTGATGTACACACACGGGGACCAGTATATGATTATAAAAAATAATGGAGAAAATTACATCCAATCCCCTCCGCAAAATTTATTATATAGTATAGATGAGTCTCTTAATATAATATATGGTATAAAAAATTTACGATAAAAGTGTGATGTACACACAAAGGGACCAGTATGTAATTTTAAAAAATAATGGAGAGATTTACATCCAACCCCCTTCGAGACCACCTTATATTGTATAGATGAGTTTCCTAATATCATATATAATTTAAAAATTAAAGACAAAAGGGTGGTGTGCACAAACAGGGACCAGTATGTCATTTCAAAAATAATAGAGAAAATTATATCCAATTCCCTCTAGGGCTTTCTTATGTACTATAGACGAGTCTCCTATATATAATTTAAAAAATTAGAAACAAAAGTATGGTGTACACACTCAGGGACAACTATGTAATTTTAAAAAATAATGGAGAAAATTGCATCTAACCCTTTCTATTTTTTATATAGAATAGATGACTCTCCTAATATAATATATAATTTAAGAAATTAAAAACAAAAGTGTGGCGTAAAAAATGGGGACAAATATGTAATTTCAAAAAAAATGGAGAAAATTACATCCAACCCCCTCTTCAGGGTTTGTTATATAGTATACATCAGACTCCTATTGTAATATATAATTTAAAAAATTCAAGACAAAAGTGTGGTGTACACACATGGACCATTATGTAATTTTAAAAAATTATGGAGAAAATTACATCCAACCTCCTCCACAGGCTTCCATGTATAATATAGATGAGTCTCCCAAGATAATATATAATTTTAAAAATTAAAGACAAAAGTGGGTGTACACATACAGGGACCAGTATGTAATTTCAAAAAATAATGGAGAAAATTGCATCCATCCCCCTATGAGGTCTTTCTTACATAATATGGATGAGTCTCCTAATATAATATAAAATTTAAAAATTAAAGAGAAAAGTGTGATGTACACATAGGGACTAGAATGTGATCTCAAAATATAATGGAGAAAATTGCATCTAACCCCCTCTGCGGGCTTTCTTATACAATTTAGATGAGTCTCCAAATATAATATATAATTTAAAAAATTAAAGAGGAAGTGTGGTGCACACATATAGGGACAAGTACGTAATTTTAAAAATTAATGGAGAAAATCACATCCAACCTTCTGTCGGCTTTCTTATACATTATAGATGAGTCTCCTAATATAATATATAATTTAAAAAATAAAAAAGTGGGGTGTACACACATAGATCGATAAGTAATTTCAAAAAATAATAGAGAATATTTGCAACCAACCCCCTCCACACGCTTTCTTATACAATAGAGATGAGTCTCCTAATACAACATATAATTTAAAAAATCAAAGACAAAAGTGTGGTGTACACACATAGGGACTAGTATGTAATTTCAAAAAAATGGAGAAAATTACATACAATCCCCTCTGTGGGATTTCTCATATTAGTATAGATGAGTCTCCTAATATAATATATAATTTAAAAAAGTTAAAGAAAAAAGTGTGGTGTAAACACAAAGGAACCAATATGTAATTTCAAAACATAATAGAGAAAATTGCATCCAACCTCCTCAGTGGGGTTTTCTTAGATACAAAGGACACATTTGTAATTTATAAAAGTATTGAAAAAATTTCATGACTAATCTAAAACGGCCTATTTTATATAGTATAGATATCTCTTTTTTCCACTATAATTGTTGTCAATATGAATTAGTTCCAGTAATTTATTTAATTTTTGTTGTTTTTTAATATAGAATCGGTTATAACAAGCCAAAGCATTACAATTCAAGTACAATTGATGGGAAAAAGTTCGTACTATATTGTGAAAAGGGTAAGAATTGCATAACATCTAAATCTAAATGAGGCATGTGGTTATTAGATATATGTCCTCTAAATGTGTATCTCTCCTATCACTATTTTTAAGTTGAATGTCAAAAGTCATTACGTTTATGTCCAATTCTTAAAGAGGTGCCACGTATATGTCTTTCTTTATGTTCTTATTCTTTTTTACTTTTTAGTGTTTGTTTGGTTTGGCTTTTCCATATTTTTCGAATATGAATCAATCTCTTAATTTAGAAGAGAACACTCGGTTGAAGTAACAAATTCATCAAAGTTGTAGATCATCTGGAGGAGTGGGAGGCATTATACGAAAATTTCAACCCAAGTCTTAAAGTGATAATAGCATGCTTAAATTTTAAAAAAAAAAGTATGATTTAAAGATGAATCCCAGAGTTAGACCATTTAGTTCACCTTATAACTATGACGTGCTTAAGGATATATTACTGAAATGTCAAATAAGCCACACCAACATTAGTTCCTGAAAACCTATTCATACTTATTAGTTACAGCTTTATATTATATTTGGTTATATATCAACAAACATTGTGTTTCTCCGCCATTGTCTGTGATGTTTCGCTCTCCCGCACTTACAGCTTATGTACGCTCTCGGTTTCGCATTCCTACGACTAGATTGGTTATAGTATAATTTACATCCCTTTTAGAAAGAAAAATTTTACACATAACCCGCCACACACCCGGCCATCTACTCGGATCTCGGGAATAACTGTTGCGTCCCACTATCATTTAAAGCCATATCTAGAGTACTTTATTCTGCATGTCTCTACATGCAAAAGTCATGCAAGAGATGATTATCTCTCCACAAAAAATGAATCTACCATGCAAGAGATAATTATTTTTACTTGCAAAAGCCATATCCTCTAATGATTCCCTCTATTTTATTTATATATCTCGTATATAGCTGCAAAAAATAAATCATCCCCCTCCCTATTCATTTCCGTCCATAACTAAGTAAGTAATGTACGTACCATTTGTTCATGTTGAACCAGTTCTGCCCAACACTGAGTAAGTATTATACGTACTATTTGTTCATGTTGAACTAGTTCCGCCCCTTTGATGCAAATACAGTACATACGAATTAGGTTTGTTACTGATATGAGAATAATAATTGAGTATTGTACTTTTGTAAAAGTGATTAATGGTTTGTTGGATATTATATTTTTGCTTCTTACAGAAATGAAAATCATAATGAGATATTATACTTACTAAAATGATTTGGTAGGTACTGTACTGTACTTACTGAAATGATTTAGGAGTGAGTATTGTACTTGACGTAAATAAATAGGGAGAGGGAGTGAGTACTGTACTTGACGTAAATGATTTGGTAGGTATTGTACTATAATTTTGACAAAGTTAAATCAAGAATAAGAGAATGAGTATTGTACTTGGCGGAAATGAATAGGGAGGGAGATGTTTGAGGAGATTTGCTGCTATATACGAGATTCAAAAATATTGATACGAGTAAACTTGTGTTGGGCAAGTATTGTCCTTGTGCTTCAACTCTCTGACCATCGCATCCTTTACCTGATGTATTGTACTACACATCATGAGTACATACTCATAAACAGTGTTGGGCAAGTACTGTGCTTGTTTTGGACATACTCATAAATAGTGTTGGGTAAGTATTGTACTTGTGCTTCAACTCTCTGACCATCGCAACATTTACATGATGTACTATATGACCGAAGTGGAAAGATTGATGAGAATTAGGGAACAGACGTACTGTACTAACGTACAAATGTTGGTGGGTTAAAATAGAGCCGGAAGGAGGAGTTGCAAGAGAGAAAACAAATTAGTAAAAATGAGAGCTAGAGAAAGCGTGCTGGACAATAAAAGTCTGGCTGCATGGAGTTAATTGTATGGAGTTAATTGCATGGAGTGGAGAAAGTTAATTGCTGGAGAGAGAATTTCAGGAATCTTTATTTGCTGCATGAAATCAGTTTGTGGATGAATTAATTCCAATTAAAAGAAACGGCTGGAATAACTTTGTGCGGGCTCCCGAGAAAACCGGGTGGGACAACGGGTAGTTAAGTGACTGTGGGTAGCATAGTTCTTTATAAAACAAGCATTCCATATGTTTGAGAACTGGGCATAGAACCGATTCTTTTCTCCTCAAGATCCAATAGAATCCTCTGGTTGAAGTGCGCGTGCATGTGTACCTGGAGGTGATGACCAGTTGTATGGGCCATTCTGATTCTAGATACCGTTTGCCTGGTCCCGAGTAGATGAGACTTAATTTCTTCTAGCTTCGTCATATGAGCGCAGCGTAAACGTGGAATCCGGACCACGCGTGCAGACAGTGATGGAGGTGAATATTTTTTACACTGTAAACCATTTATAATACCGTAAAGGTGAAGGTAGAATAAATCAGAGACTTAATTTCTTCTAGCTTTGTCATCATTCACGTTTCCTAGCGTCTTTGATGTTCTACTACTATAGTCAACCATTTATAATACCGTAAAGGTGAAGGTAGAATAAATCAGAGACATCAAAATAGCTTATATCACGAAAATGTTATTATTTTGCAGAAAATATTAGAATAAACCATGCATGATGCACATACCACGTTTTTTGTTTTAAAGGGTATCTGTGCTGTTCTTGTATCCAGTTTGGTGCAGAATATACTAGCACATGGATTCGAGATCCATCTCGGTGTGGTCTGATTCTGCTTCCGGTCCAGTATGCTCTCGTCATTCATCAGTCACTGCAATCTTGTTTCTAATTTTCAAATCGACATTTTATAATGATACCTAGTGCCAGTACATTCATAAAATCAATCTCCAACTCTATATTTTTATGTGTCAGCCGTGCACTCATGACATTCTGCAGTAGCACTCGTGTGATGCATGCAACATTTTTTTGTAGAGGCTCGGCCAAGTTGGTTACTGACATCTCACAAAAGCCAGCTTATTGCATTGATTAATAAAAACTAACACCAAACGGTAGTATACGTTGACGGCCCGCCGAGCTTTTGTTACTTCGACCCAGATTGTAAAATGATAATAAACCCTGTGACGTCCACTCCATGCCACGTCTGGTAATGACATAAATACGCTACCACTAAAACCAATAGCCTATTATTTTCGGTGGCCGGTTGATACAAGAATCCAGTTTGGGTGAAGTCAAGCTACAATAATGGAACATTATTTTATGTTCGTCATAGTTGTCAATTCCAAATAAATACAAAACCAAAACATAAGAACTATCATAAATAAGAATCAATACGGCTTCGGACTTCTATATAAAAGTAAAGAGAATTCAAGAATTCCAAACTACACCAAAGAGTCATACAATGGCGGCACCACGACAAAGGTAGGTAAGGCCGTGGCGAAAATTTAATGAAATGGACTTTATAATATAAATATGGTGTATATACATCTAACTAAATGTCCATTCATCAAAAGTCAAATAAAAACTCATAATAATGGACATTCACGGGTACTCAAAGGAGACCCACAAAGGGTACACGTGATAACACTCACTCTTGCACGCTAGCATTACTATAGATTACATATATATAATATATACAGGGGTGGATCAAGGGAGACTAGGCCTCTACCCCCTCTCCCAAAAAATGATAAAATAAACTTATATAATTATAAAATATTAATAATACTAAATATATACATGTTTCGTAGTATCTTATTAAAAAAGAGTATCAGACTGAAGCATTACTTTGCACCTTTTGTTGTGTAGATGGTGCAGTTTCAAATAATTGTTTGTGTATATTTTACTTTTTAAGCCTCTTTTTGTGAACTCAACCCCCACTTATTGTGCGCTTATTGTTCCGTTGTTGAATATATATATATATATATATATATATATATATATATATATATATATATATATATATATATATATATATATATATGGGTATATCTTCGCTACCCGTGCGGGTAACTAAGATTCACTACCCGTGCATCAGTTTTGTAATGGGAAGGTATGAATTTGTAATGAGACAATCCAAATTTGTAATGAGACGACCGAAATTGTAATATAAAGACTCGTTTTGTATTACAACGCTGTTACAGTAATAAATATATATTTATTACTGTAACAATGCTGTAATACAAAACGAGTTTTTGTATTACAATTTCGGTTGTCTCATTACAAATTTGGTTGTCTCATGACATATATGTTTCATCCCATTACAAATTTGATGCACGGGTAGCGAAATCTTAGTTACCCGCACGGGTAGCGAAGATATACCATATATATATATATATATATATATATATATATATATATATATATATATATATATATATATATATATATATATATATATATATATATATATATATATATATATATATATATATAATCAGTCATATTATATACAAGGGACCCAGAAGTATGCAATAACAGTCATATTATATACAAGGGACCCAGAAGTATGCAATAATCGATTAAAATTCATGTACTATGTATCTCATGCACAATTATTATGATATTTACATTAACCCAAAAAAAAGTGGCCAACTATGTTTTGCGAGTCATTTCCTATTAACATGTATAAGCATAATGCAGGTGGCAATACTAACAAAGTGTAACCTTAATCTCTAGTGGCGGAACTAGAAAATCATAACAGGAGGGGCAAAGTTAAATGGTATCTAAGTTAAAAGAGTGACCATCGAATTTGATACTTAATGACTAAGATCTTTTTGCTTTACCAATAAAAAAAATAGATTAGATCATAAAAATCATACATATATTTTTTCAACTACAAAGAGAGAAAGAGAACACCAGCATAGAGGGGAACTCTCTCTAGAACACATCACTATTATTTTTTGAAAAACTTCTACACTAAAGTATGTAAATAACAAATAATAGATGGAAAAATTAAGAGCTTTTTATATTCATTTTCTTTTTACATTTTCACATGTTAATACAGACGTTTTAAAGGCTTCTTGACAAAAATTAGATGCTCCCAAGGTTTTTATATAAAAAAATTCAAAACATCAATCAACAAAAAATAGATTATTAATAAAGAGTAAGCCATTTTTTTCAAAATTTTGAACCACATTACTATCTGAAAAGACATGTACGCTAAAATATGGAACAAAAAACAATACAGCAGAAAAATAAGATTGTGTTTCATTTTTTTCCTTGTTTCTTCATTTATTAATTGAATTAAATGACAACCAAAACTAGACGTTTTTAAATAAAATTATGCGGGTCCGCTGGGAATCAATCTCACACATCTATGAAAGGATGCAGACACAAATACTAGCCAAGCTAATGACAACTTGTGAAAGTAGAGTATGCAATGTTGTTATTATTTCTTTCTTGCAAGTATAATATATAGCAATTTTCACTTGGGGGGGCTTCAGCCCCAGAAGCCCCTTGAATACGCCCCTATTAATTTCAATATAATAGCATAAATTTGAGGTTGTACAATCGGTTAAGAAATGAAAATTCACGATTAACTTTTATTTTATTGTAAACTATAAGTCCATACAAGACACATCAGTTCATAAATAAGATTGTTGAATTGCTCAAACCGTGCAACTATCATTGCAAAAAATCTATAATATCAATGCATATGCACAACATAGTATAATACACAAGTGTAAATAAGAACATCAATGATTGAAATCTTATCAACATTCCCAAAGACCTAGAGTGTCCAGAAACAACTGGAATATTTGTAGGATTGTAATATTATAACTGGTTTTTTATCATAGAGTGGGAAGTGTGTTGCTTTTCATAATATGATCAAGAAAGCACTGCATATAAGAAAATATTGTCCTATGAGTGATAGGTCTCCCAATAGAGAGATACGACACAAAAAAATTTCAAATTTATTAAATGAACTAAACAATTAGGTATGTGTAGTCTTTACCTAAAGAAAACCATGCATGATTCATGATAGTAAACTAAAGTCTAGTAATAACAATAAAGAAGTTTGAAAAATAAAGTATGCATGTTCTTAACAATTCTCTTAATGAAATTCAAATCATTTGTAATTTCTTATATATTTACTTCTTCTAGAACTTTTCCATGCTCACCAAATGCAAGACACTCAAGTCAAGAACCTAATAATTATTGTACTAGTCTTATGATCACCACCCCCAAGCAGTCAGGTATCAAGATCCCCAATGTAGTTCCCACATTTATCTTTGCATGGGCACTATGACATACTTTGTAAACTCATTATACTAGTCTTATTGCTCACTATACTCAAAGACGGGTAGGTATAGAGATTTGTATTGAAGTTGGCGTGTTTGGCCCTACATGGTCAGTATGTCTGACTACCTACACACTAGGATGAGTGCACAAAGAAATGCCTTTATCCATACTTTAAAATTATATCTATACAACCTTCTCTATCTTAATGAACCCACCTTTAGTTTTTCACTCGAGGTTTTTGGATGTCTTTCCTTTGTTCATGACTATTACCCCAACCTAGATACGCTCCCCCAAGTTCAATCCTTATTTTTTTCTGGAGTATTCAATCACCCAAAATGGAATCAAGTGCTTTTAGGTTTCTAGGTAGAGTAAAAGAAAAGTAAAGAAAGCAACTTTATCAAGAATACCAAAAGGAAGGTCATTAAAATTTTCCAACAGTATCTTGATTACTCATAGTATATAGGACAGTTGATCTATTTTTGTTTGTAATTGTTGACCTAGGTGTCGCACATTGCCCATATTTTGATAATGACTTAACCATTCCATTCATATGTATCTAACAAATCTATTTGAGATTATTTCAGACATTAGGTACAAGAAAAGAATCACATTCAACTCAAAAGCTACTCATCCAGCACATGCAAAACATGTGACTTTTAACCGTTTTGTGAAATAGCCCTTATTGGCTTAGAACAATTGATGTAATCACTTATACTCATGTTTTGCATTGTAACTAAGATGGATAAAATTATTGGGACTCAAAAATCCATCATTTGTACAGTTTTACGAAAATTCCAAAATACCCATAACAGGGATTTTGTCGGCCGAATTCCAAACTCGGCTGATCCATATATTCTGGAATTTTTGTTGCAATCGGCCGAGTTACAAACTCAGCCGATTCCTGTTCGGTCGAGTTTCTAAGCTAGGAAACTCGGCCGATCCACTGATCAGTCCAAGTTGAAAGTCGACCGATCGGCCGAGTTTCTCCAAAGGAACTCGGCCGACAGTCTAGCTTTCAGCCTTGTCTTTTAGTGGTTCGGACGAGTTGCCTTTATTGAAACTCGGCCGATCAGACTGTACTGGAATGCAGAAAAAGCAATTCCAACCGTTGGAGGAGTAGGTGGAACTCAAAATAGATCTGTTGCAAGTTGTAAAACGGCTATTTTGTACCCCTTATCTCTCCCAACCTCAAAGGGACACCCTCAACTATAAATAGGACCTCTTGGACTTCATTTCAAGGTTGCTCATTCACATATGCTTGGTCCTAGCCTTAGTTGAGTGGTTTCTAATCCCTTGAGCCCCTTTCTCTCTCTACCTTCAAAGCAAAATCGTGAGTATGAGTGAGTTAGGTCCCCATGTATGAGAGCTATCATTTGTAATGTTGTAAAGCTCTCCTTTCCTCTTCCCCCATCTCCATTCCCTATGAAGATTGCTTGAAGATTCTTCTCCGAGTGAAAGAGAAGAAGATTGTTGTTCTTCCCCGAGTGAAGGAGAAGAAGGCTAGCTGCTCCAGGCCTCCGAGTGAAGGAGGAAGGTGCTAAATCTCTCCAAGAGAAGGAGAGGTGCAAGGTAAAGCTCAAGCAAGATGGGTAATTCCTGCAAGGCCGAAGACTAGAGCAAGAGTGGGTAAGTCCTTTGAAGAAGGCTGAAGACTACTTGCTTGGTGGGTAAGTCCTTGGTGAGGTAGAAGATCTTGGCTTGATTTATAAGTCCTTGGATGGTTGGTTGTTGTAGCTTGTAATCTTATTGTGTGATATATATAAGAGAACCAAGTTAAAAATCCTAGAGCCTAACTAACTCTAGGTAGTGGACTGACATTGCTCCTAAGTTTAGGACATGGAACCACTCTAAACCACCTGTTCAAGTGCATGCTATTCCTTGTCTCTTATCCTTGCTTTGTATGCTAGTTTAGGACATCAAATTGCTGTTTTGGTTTAAGTTCTGCACTTAATATAATTTGGTGGTCTAATCATTTTTGTGAAGTTTGTGAAGCTCTATTCAACCCCCCCCTTCTAGAGCCCATTGATCCAACAAGTGGTATCAGAGCAGGTCTTCTCCAAGCTACTTCAACAAGTAGGAGAAGATGGGCGATTCGGCTCTTGGGTCACTCAATCTTGAAGGAAGCTTCTCCATGAGACCCCCGGTCTTCAACGGAACAAACTTCCTATATTGGAAGAGAAGGATGCAATTCTACATCCAAGGGGTGAGCTACGAGATGTGGAAGATAGTCCATCTCAAGTATGAAGAGCCAAAGGGGAACATCACCACATGGACGGAAGATGAGATGAAGCGTGCTCAACTCAATGCTAAAGCCGTGAGCATCATCCACGCTGCCCTTACACCATCGGAGTTCAACCGCATCTCTTCTTGGGACACGGCGCATGAGATTTGGCATAAGTTGTGTGTCACCTATGAAGGGACCGAGCAAGTCAAGGAGGCAAAAGTCTACATCCTTGGCGGTCTACTTGAGAACTTCAAGATGGGGAAGAATGAAAGAGTTGCGGATATGTACACAAGATTAAATGTCATCTTGAAAAGCCTTGCAGCCCTTGGGAGTGTCATGGATAGAGGTACAATCAATGCCAAGATCTTGAGATCTCTTCCAAAGAGATGGGAGCCAAAGGTCACTTCAATTGAAGAAGTCTACAAGTTGAGCGAGTTGTCAACCGAGGAGCTGGTTGGTAACCTCCAAGCACATGAACCTAGGCTCGACAAGCAAGAGGAAGAGGAGAAAAGAGAAGAGAAGGAATCAAAGAAGATGAAGGACACAGCCTTCAAAGCCCAAGTTGAAGAAATGGTCCGGCAACAACAACTTGCCATGAAGTCTCCCTGCCCTTCCTCAAGTGAAGATGAAGGTGGAAATGATCATGAAGCCAACTACTCAAAAGGAAGACACTTCAAGAGCAAGCCCTCCTCCTCAACTCCTAGGTGCTATGAGTGTGGTCAAAAAGGGCACTACAAGAGTGACTGCCCAAAGGCCAAGAAGGGCTATCATAAGAGCAGCCACAAGAAGGATGACAAATACAAAAGAGAAGCAAAGTACAAGAAGAAGGACAAGAAGGAGAGACGATCCAAAGATTCAGCTCATGCGGCATGGGAGGAGTCTTCTACTTCAAGTTCCTCAAGCTCCGAGGATGGAGAATGTCATCTTGCCCTCATGGCATCTACTAGTGAAGAAGTAATTGAGGTAAGTGAGGTAATCAAGGTAAGTGATGAAAATTTACTTGAGTTATCTAAGGAAATTCTCATTGAAATGCTTAATGAATGTCAATCATCTTTTGCTAAATGTAAAGCTAAAAGGAAAAGATTAGGAAAGATAGTTGATGATCTTTATGCCAAGATTGATATTCTTGATAAAAATGAGAAATTACATCTTGATAGCATAGATTCCTTGCAAGGGCAATTTCTTGACCTTGAACTTCAATATAATGGAGTAGAGGTTGAGAATGGTACTTATCTTAAAACTATTGAAAATCTTAAGATAGAGAACCAAAATTGCCTAGATGAGCTTGATGTTCTAAAAACTGAAAATGTTGAACTTAAGCTTATTGATGATGCTAGGAGAGATGAAGTTTACTCTTATCAAAGAGAAATTGTTGTTCTTAAATCTGAAAATGCTAAATTGCTTGCTCAAACAAATGATTTATCCTCTAGACCTATCTTGTCTAGAAATGAAGTTGCTAGCTTAACTCTAGAAAAAGACTCTCTTCTTACTAAAGCCCTCTGCCTTGAGGCCGACCTTTTGCATACTAGAGAAGATCTTGCTAGTTTATCTACTACTGTTATAAATCTTAGTGATGATAATGCTAAATTAAGATCTACTTTGTAAAGGTTTCTTTCGGGTAAGAAATCCCTAAATGATGTTCTAGAGCACTCTACCAAACAAGTTGGTACTAGTGGTCTAGGATATAATGAGACAACTCCAAAAGGTAAGAAGAAAAAAAAGGGTAAGAAAAAGAGTGTGGAACCTCCAATCTTCAATGGAGAGTCTTCCGGCTCTAAAAACCCCATGGTATGTATTCATTGCAAATGTGATGATCATTATTCTACCTATTGTCCTTACAAGCCCAAGGGGACCAACCCAAAGATGAAATGGGTCCCCAAGCTAACCCCGGACCCCAAAGTTTGAGTTGGGTTCCGACATCCTCTTTTCTTGCAGGTTAAAAAGAATGGATTGTTGATAGTGGCTGCTCTAAGCATATGACTGGAGAAATCAGCCATTTCAACAAATTTGTGAAAAAGAAAGGAGGATCGGTAACCTTTGGGGACAACAAGAAGGGTAAGGTTATAGGTGAGGGTGATGTAGGAAATGAATTGTGCATTAAAAATGTATTGCTTGTTGATGGCCTACATCACAATTTAATTAGTGTTAGCCAATTATGTGATAATTGTTATCTTGTGCTATTTACTTCTTTAGAATGCTTGCTTCTAGATTCCCTGTCCTACAATGTTATATATAAGGGAACTAGAAATGGTAATCTCTATGTGATTGTTCTCGATGCTCTTAAGCCCATACTAAATAGATGCTTAGTTGTGGATAAAAATGATCTTTCGCTTTGGCATCGTCGTTTGGGTCATGTGAATTTGCATCAAATGAAGAAATTGAACAAAAAGGACTTGGTTCGAGGACTTCCTAAATTGGATTTTGAAAAGGATGAGGAATGTCAACCTTGTACACAAGGGAAACAAACCAAATCCTCCTTCAAATCCAAAGGAGTCATGAGTACCAAGAGAGTTCTTGAGCTTCTTCATATTGATCTTTTCGGACCAATGAGAACACAAACGCTTCGCGGCTCCAAGTATTGTCTTGTTATTGTTGATGATTTTTCTAGATATACTTGGACTTTCTTTCTCGTTTCTAAAAGTGATACACTTGATGTTTTCTCGAGCTTTTGTAAACGAGTTGAAAACGAAGCTTCTTGCCATGTTGTTTCTATCCGTAGTGATCATGGGGGAGAGTTTGAAAATGATCTTTTTGAACGTTTTTGTGAAAAATCGGGCTATTCGCACAATTTCTCTTCTCCTCGCACACCTCAACAAAATGGAGTTGTTGAGAGGAAGAATAGATCGCTACAAGAGATGGCTAGGACCATGCTTCTTGAGTTTGATACTCCTAAGAAGTTTTGGGCTGAAGCCGTTAGTACGTCATGTTTTGTGCAAAACCGAGTTTTCACACATCCGACTTTCAAGAAAACCCCCTATGAACTATGGCGTGGTAGGAAGCCGTCTATTGATTTCTTTCATGTTTTTGGATGTCCTTGTTTTGTTTTAAACACCAAGGATTCTCTCGACAAGTTTGATCCGAAATCATACAAGGCTTTCTTCTTAGGCTATAGCACTACTAGCAGGGCATTTAGAGTATTTAACATTGAACTATCTAAAATTGAAGAATCTATAAATGTTAAATTTATTGAAACTAACCCTGTTATTGGCAAGCACATTGGTGATGATGATGTTGCAGATGAAATCATTCCTATCTTAAAAGAGCTCAACATTAAAGACAAAGGCAAGTAGGTTGAAGAAGAAGAAAAAGAAGAAGAAAAGAAGGATCCCACTCCCCGCTTTGCAAAGAATCACCCCAAGGAGTTGATCATTGGAAATCCGTTTGAGAGAGTGAGGACACGAGCTGCTCACAACAAAGAACAAGCAGATAGTGCCTTCATCTCCCAACTAGAGCCAAAGAACATCAAAGAGGCCCTTGGTGATGATGAGTGGATCCTTGCCATGCAAGAAGAGCTTGAGCAATTTGAGAAGAACCGTGTGTGGACTTTAGTGCCAAGACCAAATGATAGAAAGATCATTGGCACCAAATGGGTCTACCGCAACAAGCTTGATGAGCAAGGAAAAGTGGTAAGGAACAAAGCAAGGTTAGTAGCACAAGGTTACAATCAACAAGAAGGTATTGATTTTGATGAAACTTATGCTCCTGTTGCTAGATTAGAATCTATACGTATGCTACTTGCTTTTGCTAGTTATAAAAATTTCTTGCTTCATCAAATGGATGTTAAAAGTGCATTTTTGAACGGTACAATCGAGGAGGAAGTATATGTTGCTCAACCTCCAGGCTTTGAAAATGATAAGTTACCCAATCATGTATATTTCTTGCAAAAAGCTCTCTACGGACTCAAACAAGCACCTCGAGCTTGGTATGAGAAACTGAAGAACTTTTTGTTAGATAACGGGTATATCATGGGTAAAGTTGATTGTACTTTATTTCTAAAACACACTTCTACCCATTTTCTCATAATTCAAATATATGTTGATGATATTATTTTTGGCGGAACTGACCTTGATCTTTGCAAGGAGTTTAGCTCTCTTATGCAGAGTGAATTCGAAATGAGCATGATGGGTGAGCTGACCTTCTTCCTCGGCTTTCAAATCAAACAAACAAAGGAAGGAAACTTCATCAACCAAGGCAAATACACAACTGAACTACTCAAACGCTTTGGGATGGAGAACATGAAGCCGATGGATACACCCATGTCAAACACCGCCAAACTCGACAAGGATGAAGAAGGTGAAAAGGTAGATGAGAAGCTCTATAGAGGTATGATCGGAAGTTTACTTTATTTAACTGCCTCTAGACCTGATATAATGTTTAGTGTTGGCTTGTGTGCTCGCTTTCAATCAAGCCCTAGGAAATCACATCTTATTGCTGTCAAGAGGATTTTGAGGTACTTAGCCAAAACTCCAAATTTTGGATTATGGTACCCTAAGTCAAGGGACTTTACTCTTGTGGCATATAGTGATGCTGACTACGCAGGTTGCTTGATTGATAGAAAGTGCACAAGTGGCACTTGATTCCTCTTGGGACCATGCTTGGTGTCTTGGTTCTCCAAGAAATAGAGCAAAGTGGCATTATCAACTACCGAAGCTGAGTACATTGCAGCCGAAAGTTGTTGTGCCCAGGTCCTATGGATGAAGCAAATGCTCCAAGACTTCAACATTCATTTTGATGCTTCTCCTATTTACTGTGATAATACTAGTGCAATCAACCTTTCTTACAATCCTATATTGCATAGTAGAGCTAAACACATAGAAGTTCGCCATCATTTTCTCCGTGACCACATTGTCAAAAAGGATATTTATATCACACATGTGGATATGGAAAATCAGTTGGCCGATATTTTCACTAAACCACTTGCTAGAGAACAATTTAACTTTATTAGATCAAAATTGCTCATAATTTCTCTTGATGATATTGAATTGCTCTCTAATTAGTTGGTTACATCTTATATGTGTTGCTCTTGCTTTAAATGCTTTGATTGCTCAAGATGCTTGTTTTTGCTAAATTTTTTTTAATTTCTATATCTTTTTCGGGCTTTTTCTTGCAAATCGGGTTTTAATCGACAAATAGTACCCTATGATGATGGGAATGTGCCTACATATCCTTAATATACAAACTAGACCAAAAAGAATTTTTGCATTAGGTCATTTGAGATTAGGGCTAGATTTTCAGCTTTTCCTTCTTTAGGGTTTTGGTCGGCCGAGTTTCAAACTCGACCGATCGGTCGGGCTTCAGGGTGCCTGTGCGCTCGATCGGCCGAGTTTCCATTTCCCAAACTCGACCGATCGGCGGCAGACTAGTTTTATATATATAGGAATCGGCCGACTTTCTCCCTCTCAACTAGAGAAAAGTCGACCAAACCCTAGCTCTAGCACCCGCCCCTCTCTAACCCTGGCCCTTTCTCACCTCGTTCCAGCTGTTTCTACCTCTGATCGACCTTGCTTCTTCGTTCTTGTTGTTCTCGGGGCTACGTCTGCCTAGTTTCTCCACGGGCTTGGCTCTCTTTCCTCCATCTCGTCTCCATGAGGTCCCAACGACGGAAGAGAGCTGTCCCTTCCCCTGCTCAGGCGACCCCTCTTGCTCCAAGGTATATTGTGTTTGAAAATCTCTCTTTTGTTGATCAAGCTGCTGTTACTAGATATCAAGAGCTCCTCCCTCACACTCCTTTTCCGTTTCGAGCTCTCCATCAACCTAACAGCTTTCACCCTGACCTTTATGAAGCTTGTAAAATCCTTCGAACTCATCACCTTGATCCGTTTTGCATAGAAGAGGTTCGCTTCCACAATTTGAAATCTAGTTCCAAAGCTGTCCGAGAGTTCTACGCCAATCTGCGTTGGAACTATGACACTTTGGTCCCATCTGTGGACACTTCTATTGTGTTGATGTCCATGATTGTCGGTCAACCTTTCCATATCACTAAGCGTTCTTTCAATCTTTATCTTCATGGTAATGTCGGTACGACATCATGGATCGCTGACTATCCTCAATATCTTGATCTTCTCTACCCTGATGACTTGTATAAGGCAATTGAGGTTGACTTGACTGATATCCATAAATTTCTCAAGCGACCCAACTTTCCCTACACAAAAAGGGGTACTCTGCCTTCCTCTTCTCTTTCTGCTCCTCGCCGCGTCCTGGCCTTTATCTTGAGCTGCAATGTCCATCCTAAGAAAAATCAGACGGACATTGCTGAGAATACGGCTGTTATGATGTATCTTTTGCTGAAGCATCAAGGAGTCAAATGGGCACGTTATATCCTCCATCACATGACATGCTTTGACTCTGGAAAGAACACAAAGGGCACTGATCTTCCCTATCCTGCCCTCATTTGTGGTCTTTTCCAACATGCCACTGGTAAATCCCTTTTTGCCGATCTCCTCTACCGACCTGATCGCAAAGGTGTTTATATCAATGAGACCACTCTTCTGAAGAGTGTTCCTACCCCCGGTGCATCATCTTCCTCTCAGGCACCTCCACCATCCTCAGCTGCACCTCCACCATCCTCAGCCGCACCCCCTCCACCTGAGCCTTCCTTTCAGCCTCCTCCTCAGCCTGCCTTTGCTGACTTTCATGTTTCAAATGAGGCCCTTATGGGGTATCTCATGCACCAGCAAGAGTACAACATGCAGGTCCAGCAACACCTTCATCAGGACCTTTGCCATATCATGTCCTCCATGCATATATCTTACCCTCAGCCTTATCCCACCTACCAGCCATATCCCGGTGGTGACTACGCTTCTTATGCGTATAGTCAGTTTTACCCTGCTCCACCCTTTTCTGCTTCCGCTGAGCCCTCTGCAGGTGGACACCTTTCCCCGGTTCTGGCGCTTCCTGGTGGTCGTCTGTCTGAGATTCTGGCCCAGTATACCTCTTCTGCTCCTCCCCTTAAGGTTGCCTATGAGTTACATGCTCTAGGCATGTCTTGGTCTGAGCAGAGTACTAGGTGGCCCGGGCGTGCTTCTGGTCCTCCAGATGAGGATATGCCTGACCAGGAGGATGCTGAGACTGATGCTGATGAAGACAATGAGGCTACTGCGACTGATGCTGATGGCGAGGATGATGACAACGATGCTGATCATGATGACGAGGCTACACAGGCTGCTGCTCCTCCTTCTGACGACGGAGATGAGGACTACCGGCCAGATGAGGATATCGATGCTGCTGTTGATGACATAGACATAGAGTAGTTAGCTTAGTGGGCTGATGTATCTAGTTTTAGTCTTAGATGACCATGTTGTATCTCTTTGGACTATGTTTGCACTATATACATTAGGCACATCATCTGAGTTGTACTATTTCTACTCTATGCTTTCCGTGTAGTCTTGTTTTATGTTTTATGGGAATGCTTTGTTTGGTATATCTTTCAGTGTTTTCCATATTTTGATTATGACATGCTTTAGTTGTTTATCTTGGTTTTCCTCTGTCTCTGTGAGCTTACTGTGATTGATTGAGTGTTTTTGTTTTTCTTTGGAGAAGACCTTGCTTTTATGCTCTTCTACCCCCCTGCCTTTTTGAGATGACAAAGGGAGAGAAAAATCTCAATCATATTGAATTTATTGCTTGTATGGTTCTTTTCTTGTCTATTAACTGAAATGCATCTAGACTTGCTTAGAATCATATAGTATACATATGTGCTTTGGTTGTTTTTTTTAACTAACCATGCAGGCATGAGTAAGCATGAATTGAGGGGGAGCACTACAAATTGATCATCTTTGCATCCCCTTGCAATTCCCTAAGAAAAGGTATAATTTTCACATTCTTTTCAATATGTTGAGGAATGGTTTGTCATTGTCAAAAAGGGGGAGAATGTTGACCTAGGTGTCGCACATTGCCCATATTTTGATAATGACTTAACCATTCCATTCATATGTATCTAACAAATCTATTTGAGATTGTTTCAGACATTAGGTACAAGAAAAGAATCACATTCAACTCAAAAGCTACTCATCCAACACATGCAAAACATGTGACTTTTAAACGTTTTGTGAAATAGCCCTTATTGGCTTAGAACAATTGATGTAATCACTTATACTCATGTTTTGCATTGTAACTAAGATGGATAAAATTATTGGGACTCAAAAATCCATCATTTGTACAGTTTTACGAAAATTCCA
This sequence comes from Alisma plantago-aquatica, assembly GCA_963693085.1. Taxonomy (NCBI): domain Eukaryota; kingdom Viridiplantae; phylum Streptophyta; class Magnoliopsida; order Alismatales; family Alismataceae; genus Alisma; species Alisma plantago-aquatica. The sequence goes on from OY856412.1 coordinate 1,034,960,481, forward strand.
AAATACCCATAACAGGGATTTTGTCGGCCGAATTCCAAACTCGGCCGATCCATATATTCTGGAATTTTTGTTGCAATCGGCCGAGTTACAAACTCAGCCGATTCCTGTTCGGTCGAGTTTCTAAGCTAGGAAACTCGGCCGATCCACTGATCGGTCCAAGTTGAAAGTCGACCGATCGGCCGAGTTTCTCCAAAGGAACTCAGCCTACAGTCTAGCTTTCAGCCTTGTCTTTTAGTGGTTCGGCCGAGTTGCCTTTATTGAAACTCGGCCGATCAGACTGTACTGGAATGCAGAAAAAGCAATTCCAACCGTTGGAGGAGTAGGTGGAACTCAAAATAGATCCGTTGCAAGTTGTAAAACGGCTATTTTGTGCCCCTTATCTCTCCCAACCTCAAAGGGACACCCTCAACTATAAATAGGACCTCTTGGACTTCATTCCAAGGTTGCTCATTCACATATGCTTGGTCCTAGCCTTAGTTGAGTGGTTTCTAATCCCTTGAGCCCCTTTCTCTCTCTACCTTCAAAGCAAAATCGTGAGTATGAGTGAGTTAGGTCCCCATGTATGAGAGCTATCATTTGTAATGTTGTAAAGCTCTCCTTTCCTCTTCCCCCATCTCCATTCCCTATGAAGATTGCTTGAAGATTCTTCTCCGAGTGAAAGAGAAGAAGATTGTTGTTCTTCCCCGAGTGAAGGAGAAGAAGGCTAGCTGCTCCAGGCCTCCGAGTGAAGGAGGAAGGTGCTAAATCTCTCCAAGAGAAGGAGAGGTGCAAGGCAAAGCTCAAGCAAGATGGGTAATTTCTGCAAGGCCGAAGACTAGAGCAAGAGTGGGTAAGTCCTTTGAAGAAGGCTGAAGACTACTTGCTTGGTGGGTAAGTCCTTGGTGAGGTAGAAGATCTTGGCTTGATTTATAAGTCCTTGGATGGTTGGTTGTTGTAGCTTGTAATCTTATTGTGTGATATATATAAGAGAACCAAGTTACAAATCCTAGAGCCTAACCAACTCTAGGTAGTGGACTGACATTGCTCCTAAGTTTAGGACATGGAACCACTCTAAACCACCTGTTCAAGTGCATGCTATTCCTTGTCTCTTATCATTGCTTTGTATGCTAGTTTAGGACATCAAATTGCTATTTTGGTTTAAGTTCTGCACTTAATATAATTTGGTGGTCTAATCATTTTTGTGAAGTTTGTGAAGCTCTATTCAACCCCCCCCCTTCTAGAGCCCATTGATCCAACAGTAATCTCACCAAATCATATTTGAGGTGTGTTTTTGTTCCAATCATCTTAGGAAGTGTTTTGAAATATAGACTCTGCTTGTTGCAGATTCCCTAAATTGGCAACTTCCTGGTGGTGGTTGAAGGCCTCATTCTATGGGCCTTGTCTGGTTGGAGAACACCATGTTCTATGATTGAGGTTGTGGGTCTCTCCAATGAACATGAATAATAATGCATACATGATATTGATTCTAATCATTATAAATATTGAACAAAGGAGCATGGATGTAAAGGTTATTGTAACATATGTACAATCAATAACATATAAAATTTTCTATGAATAATAGAACGTCTATAAGAGAATAATGGAGCATAATGTATGGCAAACACTGAACATAAGCACATGGAATCATACTATAGAGAATATTATGAAAAATTGAACATCAGTGAAGGAATAGTGGAGCAAGGATCGATGTGATGTTGACTAGCTCGTAAGTATTAAGAAATAGCAAAGCAAGCTTGCTACTTCGTATGGAACACATGTGAAGGAATAATAGAGCAAGAAGTGTAATTGAGACTAGAGCATACGTAAGGGAGTGATGGAGATGTGGTGTTATAAATATTAAAACATTTGATTGATGAATAATGTAGTAGAGTGTAATGGAGAACAAAAATATTTAAAATAAAAACGAAATGTATTATGATGATTATATGTTCCCTTGATAGGGTTGCTATAAGATCTTAGTGATAGAGTTGCATGGTTTGTCTTCTTATAGCATAAATTAAAGTCCATGTAGTGAAATGTATAATTACAATCATAAGAGGGATAAATCAATGAGGAAGTTATAGGAGAAACCATCTAACATATTTATTCAAGATCATTAGGAAGAAAATGTTCCTCGTTGCATTCCAAAAAGGCATATTTCTCATTCAAATATTGTTGGAACCTCACAACATCTTGTGAATGCACATTGGTAATGTTCGCACAATCCTCATATGGAGGAGAAGTGTCATTTTGTGAGCGATCATGCAGTTTATTTATAAATAGTGGTTCAATCTGTGAGATTCTTTGACATGCTTGTTCTTCAAAACCCATATCATTGATAATGTTCGAAATCTTGCCAATCATTACCATGTGAGGGATTTGTGTGTGATATTTGTTGTCATTAATGTTCTTATGAATCCATCATATTGAGATCTAGGTCAAACCAAGTTGTAGCGGAAACATAAATTTATTATTAATCACAGAAACTAGTAGTCAAAGAGCATCCTTTAGTTAGAAAAATTGTAACTTCTTTAAATCAATGGGGTCGTGACCATGCTAACCAAATAAAATTGCATTTTTTCTCAAAAATAGAAGGACAAAAAGAAGCAAACACGATGATCAAATCACTAAAGAAATGGGATGCAATTATTATATCTAAATTCGATTACAAGAGACACATACAATAGAAAATGTTTTGAAAATGTATATGGAAATCTCCATAGTTTGATTAATCCCTAACAAGTATTAAATAACCCTTTTTCATGATATACATGTTTTGAAAATGTATATGGAAATCTCCATAGTTTGATTAATCCCCAACAACAGTCCTAAAGACAAGCAACGCACCTTTAGCAATATCTCTTACGATATTAAGGCTATTGCATGGTAATCGTACATACAACACCTACTATTAGTCAAGGAATGATTATATCACAGTTTGTCTAATATGATAATGATGTTAATTGATTCTATGATACATAAGTATGATTAATAATAGCATGGTTATGATTTAGGATCTTGATCATAAACTAGTTACTAATGATGTAGAAACATACCCGTAGACATTGTTGAATACACAATGTGAGATCCTGTTGAAGCAAACTTCTAGATCTGAAATGTGTCTTCTCTCCCTTCACCTTTAGCCACCAGCCGTAAGCCGTAATTACGATTTTTTTGAGATAATCCTAAGATGGATTTTGAGTTATATCTATAGGCAGAGAGAGGGATGGATTTCTCTATAAGATTAAATCTCAACCGTCCATCAAGGTTATTAGATAATAGAGAATATCTTCTAAATTAAATCCCAATCATATTAATTCAGCAACTTCCTATTTAGACCATGAATATTATATGGGCCACATAATAAATGCTTTTATTGAATTTCAAAATGTCCACAAGTCCATAATAATAAGGACTCGTGGTTCACAAAATTTCCAACAGTCTCCCACTTGGTCCATATTACAATTTCATTATGGTGTTATACAGGAAAAACATAAGGCGCGCCTAAATGCTGAAATAATATACATAATGGGTTTACCTTAATTACTTTGGTTAACCCGAATCATTGATGAGAGTCATAGCGGTTCTATATTAATTAAAGAACATAGTTCCTTCCATGTACCACTGACCAACAATCAAATTAACCAATTCTGTATAGAGAAACAATCATAATTATCCACTTAATGTCTTAGGAAAGACTCTTTCTGTTATCATACATTATAATAATATTTACATAACGAGTCATGGTATGAAATAGAAAAATTCAGAAGTTCTAATACTGAATACTCAAATAATGTCATTACAAAAGCACATAGCAATCCACAAAATAAGAAAAGCTATTGGTTACCCTCAAGACCCATTATTTCTGCATGTTGCTTAAATGTCTTGGGTGGCAACCCTTTAGTAAATGGATCTGCTATATTAGCACTCGTATTAATGTGCTGAATTGACACTCTCTTCTCCCGAATTTATTCTTTAACTGATAGATATTTCATGTCCATGTGCTTTATGCCCTTAGAATATCTATCATTCTTTGAAAAGAATATTGTTGCGGCATTATCACAATAAATTTTCAGCGACCTAGCAATATAATCCATGACTCTAAGCCCTGAAATAAAATTCCGCAACCATAATGCTTGAACTGTAGCCTCAAAGCATGCTACAAATTCAGCCTCCATGGTGGACGATGCAATGATGGTTTGTTTGGCACTCTTCCACGAAATGGCACCTCCAGCTAAAACAAACACATAACTAAAAGTACTTTTCCTAGTATCCACACATCCACCAAAATCTGAATCCGTGTAACCAATCACTTCAAGGTGATCGGTATGCTTGAATGTGAGCATATGTTTCTTCATTCCCTGTAGTACATCAACACTTTCTTTGCAGCTTTCCAATGATCAATGTCTGGATTGATTTGATAACGATCCAACATACCGACTGCAAAACTAATATCTGGTCTAGTACAGACATGTGCATACATCAAACTTCCTACAATAGAAGCATAAGGAATTTCTTTCATTCAATGATGCTCTAATTCAGTTTGAGGACATTGACTTAAGCTGAACTTATCCCCTTTTTGAATTGGAACAACATTAGAATCACAAGACGCCATATTAAATCTTTCCAAAACTTTTTTGATATAAGCATTCTGAGACAATCCCAAAAACCTACATGACCTATCACAGAATATTTCTATCCCAATCACATAAGAAGCCTCTCCCATATCTTTCATTTCAAAATTTTGAAAAAGAAAATCCTTGGTTTCCTGTAATAAACCAAGATCGTTGTTGGCAATTAGAATATCATCAACATATAGAACCAAGAATGCAAACTTACTCCCACTGATCTTCAGGTATATACATTGATCAACAATGTTTTCAGTAAACCCAAAGGCAGTGATGGTATTGTGAAACTTAATATACCATTGTCGTGAAGCTTGCTTTAATCTATATATTGACTTCCTTAACAAACATACCATGTTTTCCTTTCCATCAATAATGAAGCCTTCTGGCTGAGCCATGTAGACTTCTTCTTGTAAACTCCCATTCAGAAAAAGCCATTTTCACATCCATCTAATGTAACTCTAAGTCAAAATGAGCTACTAAAGCCATAATAATTCGTAAAGAATCCTTTTTAGAAACTAGAGAAAATGTTTTATTATAACAATGCCCTCTTCTTGATTAAAACCTTTAGCTACAAGTCTGGCTTTATGTCGTTCGATTTTACCAAGAGAGTCATGTTTGGTCTTATAGACCCACTTACAACTGACTTTCTTATGTCCTTCTGGTGAATCGGCCAACTCCCAAACTTTATTTGTAGCCATAAAGTTTATCTCATCACACATGGCATCGATCCATTTCTCAGAATTTTTAGATTTCATGGCTTGTGAATACGTAACTGGATCTTTATCCATCCCTATGTTAAATTTGTATTCTTGTAAATACAACAAATAATCATCTGAAATACATGAGTACCTGTTTCTTGTAGACCTTCTTAATTCTACTGCAGGTGTTGCATTTATATTCGGTTCAATGGCGACAACAGGCTCATTATGGAGTGCATGATTATTGACATTTTGTTCTAGATTATTGATTGGATCAACAACATTAGCTGGAACAATGTCAGTCGGAATTGAGGGCAAGGGAATTGGTATTGGTGCCCTTATTTCTCGAATGATCACTTCTCTAAATTTATCACTCCCACTAATTTTGCCATTCTCAAGGAATTTAGCATTAGCGGTTTCTACAATTCTAGTAGTATGATTAGGATAGTAAAATCTGAACCCCTTTGATCTTTCTGGATACCCAATGAAAAAGCCACTAATGGTTTTTGGATCGAGTTTCTTCTCATGTGGATTATAAATGCGTGCCTCCGCTAGACATCCCCATACATGTAAATGTCTTAAATTGGGTTTCCATCCCTTCCACAACTCAAAAAGTGTTTTAGGAACAGCTTTGCTGGGAACCCGTTTCAAGATATACACAGCGGTCATAAGGGCATGCATCCACAATGATATGGGCAAATTAGAATGAAACATCATGCTCCTAACCATTTATAGAAGTGTACGATTACATCTCTCAGCTAAACCATTCATCCATGGGGAACCAGGCATTGTGTACTGAGGGACAATCCCTAATTTTTCTAAGAGTTTAGCAAAAGGACCAGGACGTTGTCCTGATTCATCATATTTTCCGTAATACTCACCACCTTTATCGGACCTAATGATTTTCACCTTTTTACCTAGTTTCCTCTCAACTTCAGTAATGTAAATTTGGACAGCATTCACAGATTGAGATTTATCCTGCAAAAGATAAAGATAACAGTAACATGAATAATCATCTATAAAGGTAATGAAATATTTTTCTCCACCAAAAGATGGAACATCGAAAGGTCTGCATATGTCTGTATGTATAATTTCGAGAAGTTTAGTACTTCTTGTGGATCCTTTCTTAGTCTGTTTGGTTTTCTTACCCTTAATGCAATCCACACAAATACCAAAATCAGTAAAATCAAGATTCAGAAGAATCTCATCTTTTACCAATCGGTTAACTCTTTCTCTGGATATGTGACCCAGTCTCTTATGCCACAAGAATGTAGAACTTTCACTCATCCTACTTCATTTCAAACCCACTTTAGGATGCAAGGTAACAAGAAGAGATTCAGAGAATGTATTATCAAGAAAATTTTGATATAAACCATTGATCAAAATTCTTGAACCAAATAAACAATTTTCCTTAAACAAACTGAAACGTCCACCGCCTATTTCTAATGAAAAGTCATCATTATCAAGTTTAGACATGGAAATTAAATTCTGAGAAATGGAAGGTATATAAAGAGTTTTCTCCAAATCTAAATGAAAACCATAGTCTAATACTAAACGAAAAGTGTCAATGGCTTCTATTGGAGATTTCACTCTATTTCCCATATAAAGATAGGCTTCATTTGGACTTGTGTTCCGGGTTGTAAGGAATCCCTGCATCGAGTTTGAAACATGAACATTAGAGCCAGAATCAATCCACCAAGTATTACAAGGTGATTCTACAAAGTTTGATTCGAAACATACAAAAGCCAAAGGCTTACCTTTCTTTTCGAACCATTCTCTTCTCTTCACACAATCTTTCTGAATATGTCCAGGCTTCTTACAGAAGTGGCAATTATCATTCTTCCTTGCTTTCTTAGGTGCAGATTGGCCTGACTAATTGGATGGACTATTCTTGATGCCCTTCTAATTTTTCTTACCGACTTTGTTCTTCCCATTCCCATGCATGTAATTTGCCTGAGCAACATGACCATTTTGCTACTTAGGTTGAGCCTCTTCCTGAACCAGCTTATTGGTCAGTTGATTCACATTCCACGTATCCTTAATCGTGTTGTAGTAAATCTGAAAAGGACCATATTTTTGAGGCAACGAGTTTAGGATAAATTGGACTAGGAACGAATCTGCTATAGTCATGCCCAATTTATCTAATTTTGCATCCATATTGGTCAAGTACATGTTTCTGTATGGTATTGGTACCATCATAATGGGCATTCGTTAGTTCAGCCATAAGTTTTCCAGCAATTGCTTTATCAGCAATCTTAAAGCGTTCAGTGACTATTCTTAAATACTCCTTAGCTGTCTGACCTTAGTGGTTAAACACATGAATTTCAAGCAATGTTTGTTAGATCTAGTCCATGCGTTAAAGTTTTTGATCTCACTTTCTGTGGAGGTAGCAGTAATATCGACAGGCTTGTCTATAATTAATCCTGAGTCAATCTCAAGCACACCCAAGTAAAACTCAACATGTTCTTTCCACTTGGTATAATTAGTCCCATCTAGTTCCGGAACTGAGTTGACAAAGGAATTAAGTTGGGCAGGTTGATGAACTGCATTACGGAAAAATGCTCACTACAATTAATCTGTGAGTTGTAAACACATATAAACAAATATGACTAAGATTTATACATAAGCGAGTGATTTAAACCAATAATTAAATGAGTATGGTATCTGTGGATATCCTATACAAGCTTAATCATGTAAATGAATCAACTCCATAATGGTTATTTTACTATTAATGCATAGTCTACTTGTCGGTTACATGATGCTAGTAAACAACCAACAATGATTTTACCTAGTATGTCGTTCATTACATTTTTTGAGTCCACTGTGGTGAACTACAACCAATAATATGAATGACATACCAAAAGAAGAGAAACATTCATGTAATGAGATGAAATCATTGTGGTGATTATCAAAACAATATAATATGAATATTGCTCTTAAAGACATATTTTTCTCATATGTTATACGCATATATGATATTTGTATGGACAAAATAATTAAGAAAAATATTTTTCAGTCCTACATAATAGAGTTTTACTCTAGGATCACAGATCAAGGCACAGAAACATCAAACAAAATTTCTATCATCATGTTTACATAACAAATATTGCATCGAGTTTGAAACATGAACATTAGAGCCAGAATCAATCCACCAAGTATTACAAGGTGATTCTACAAAGTTTGATTCAAAACATACAAAAGCCAAAGGCTTACCTTTCTTTTCGAACCATTCTCTGCTCTTCACACAATCTTTCTGAATATGTCCAGGCTTCTTACAGAAGTGGCAATTATCATTCTTCTTTGCTTTCTTAGGTGCAGATTGGCCTGACTAATTGGATGGACTATTCTTGATGCCCTTCTAATTTTTCTTACCGACTTTGTTCTTCCCATTCCCATGCATGTAATTTGCCTGAGCAACATGACCATTTTTCTACTTAGGTTGAGCCTCTTCCTAAACCAGCTTATTGGTCAGTTGATTCACATTCCACGTATCCTTAATCGTGTTGTAGTAAATCTGAAAAGGACCATATTGTTGAGGCAACGATAAATTTTTTAATCGGTATATGTAGATAGACGTATATTTTTCTCTAGTTAAAACCGACAATTATCATTGAGAACAGGTGTCGAGTTTTGTGGTTAACCGACACCTTTAGTTTTATGTGTCGATTTTTTTTAATAACTGACACCGAATGTTAACTTAATAGCGTGCGGCGAGCCCGACTCTTCCTCTTTCTCTCTGTTTCATTACAATCGACTTAGGGTCTGGCGATTCTGGTGAGCAAGCAGACTCCCTCCGCGCCGCTGCCCACCGCCGCTGCCGCCGTTCTCTTTGCTCACCGTCGGCCACCTACTGCTCGCCGCTTGCTGGTCTCTGCTCCTCTGTCACCGTCGCTCACTGCTCCAGCAGCCTGGTCTCCTGCTCTCCGGCGGCCTACTCTCTTGCTGCTCCGACGCTTTCGACGGCCTGCTCTCTTACTGCTCCGGCCAACTCCGGCGGCCTGCTCTCTAACTGCTCCAACTCCGGCGCCTTCTTCCTGCTGCCTTCCGCCGCCGCCACTACTTCCGTCGCTGCTCCGGCCAATCAAAGGTAATGGAACCATTTTTAAGAGTGGATTTGATACATTGTTAAGAGTGGATTTGATACATTGTTAAGAGTGGATTTGATGTCTACCTGCATGGGAGTTGTGATCTTAATTGAATCAATATATATTTTTCTAGAGTATTTAAGACATGACTTTGTGCCTAATATTAGATCCTCTAAGGGAGTGTTTATTTAAATTGAACATTGTATATGAAACAAAATATGACTGTCTAGTATTTTTTCAATGATCACTTCCATTATGGGTCTATCCAATACAACTTATTTTCAACAAATACATATATTGAGGAACATTGATATAACATTGCATTGTGAATTATTATTTTTATCAGTAGCATTGTGAATTATTGCATGTTTGAAACTATTGAATTCTTGATTTATTATTTAATAATTCTCTATAGATTAGGATTAACCATGTTTCCTTTAGTTTATACACATTTATTATATATAAGAATGACATCACATGTATTTGTTGGCCTAGAAACCCGTCCAAGATTTACTCATTAGGAGTAAATCTAGGATAGTCCCCGGTTTGGGACTGTTCTTGAACACCTCATCTCACTTAGGATGTAAGTGTATAATGTGTATTGGGTTTTCAAGGAAATTTCGGTTCAATGGCGACAAAAGGCTCATTATGGAGTGCATGATTATTGACATTTTGTTCTAGATTATTGATTGGATCAACAACATTAGCTGGAACAATGTCAGTCGGAATTGAGGGCAAGGGAATTGGTATTAGTGCCCTTATTTCTCGAATGATCACTTCTCTAAATTTATCACTCCCACTAATTTTGCCATTCTCAAGGAATTTAGCATTAGCGGTTTCTACAATTCTAGTAGTATGATTAGGATAGTAAAATCTGAACCCCTTTGATCTTTCTGGATACCCAATGAAAAAGCCACTAATGGTTTTTGGATCGAGTTTCTTCTCATGTGGATTATAAATGTGTGCATCCGCTAGACATCCCCATACATGTAAATGTCTTAAATTGGGTTTCCATCCCTTCCACAACTCAAAAAGTGTTTTAGGAACAGCTTTGCTGGGAACCCGATTCAAGATATACACAGCGGTCATAAGGGCATGCATCCACAATGATATGGGCAAATTAGAATGAAACATCATGCTCCTAACCATTTATAGAAGTGTACGATTACATCTCTCAGCTAAACCATTCATCCATGGGGAACCAGGCATTGTGTACTGAGGGACAATCCCTAATTTTTCTAAGAGTTTAGCAAAAGGACCAGGACGTTGTCCTGATTCATCATATTTTCCGTAATACTCACCACCTTTATCGGACCTAATGATTTTCACCTTTTTACCTAGTTGCCTCTCAACTTCAGTAATGTAAATTTGGACAGCATTCACATATTGAGATTTATCCTGCAAAAGATAAAGATAACAGTAACATGAATAATCATCTATAAAGGTAATGAAATATTTTTCTCCACCAAAAGATGGAACATCGAAAGGTCTGCATATGTCTGTATGTATAATTTCGAGAAGTTTAGTACTTCTTGTGGCTCCTTTCTTAGTCTGTTTGGTTTTCTTACCCTTAATGCAATCCACACAAATACCAAAATCAGTAAAATCAAGATTCGGAAGAATCTCATCTTTTACCAATCGGTTAACTCTTTCTCTGGATATGTGACCCAGTCTCTTATGCCACAAGAATGCAGAACTTTCACTCATACTACTTCATTTCAAACCCACTTTAGGATGCAAGGTAACAAGAAGAGATTCAGAGAATGTATTATCAAGAAAATTTTGATATAAACCATTGATCAAAATTCTTGAACCAAATAAACAATTTTCCTTAAACAAACTGAAACGTCCACCGCCTATTTCTAATGAAAAGTCATCATTATCAAGTTTAGACATGGAAATTAAATTCTGAGAAATGGAAGGTATATAAAGAGTTTTCTCCAAATATAAATGAAAACCATAGTCTAATAATAAACGAAAAGTGTCAATGGCTTCTACTGGAGATTTCACTCTATTTCCCATATAAAGATAGGCTTCATTTCGACTTGTGTTCCGGGTTGTAAGGAATCCCTGCATCGAGTTTGAAACATGAACATTAGAGCCAGAATCAATCCACCAAGTATTACAAGGTGATTCTACAAAGTTTGATTCGAAACATACAAAAGCCAAAGGCTTACCTTTCTTTTCGAACCATTCTCTGCTCTTCACACAATCTTTCTGAATATGTCCAGGCTTCTTACAGAAGTGGCAATTATCATTCTTCCTTGCTTTCTTAGGTGCAGATTGGCCTGACTAATTGGATGGACTATTCTTGATGCCCTTCCAATTTTTCTTACCGACTTTGTTCTTCCCATTCCCATGCATGTAATTTGCCTGAGCAACATGACCATTTTTCTACTTAGGTTGAGCCTCTTCCTGAACCAGCTTATTGGTCAGTTGATTCACATTCCACGTATCCTTAATCATGTTGTAGTAAATCTGAAAAGGACCATATTGTTGAGGCAACGAGTTTAGGATAAATTGGACTAGGAACGAATCTGCTATAGTCATGCCCAATTTATCTAATTTTGCATCCATATTGGTCAAGTACATGTTTCTGTATGGTATTGGTACCATCATAATGGGCATTCGTTAGTTCAGCCATAAGTTTTCTAGCAATTGCTTTATCAGCAATCTTAAAGCGTTCAGTGACTATTCTTAAATACTCCTTAGCTGTCTGACCTTAGTGGTTAAACACATGAATTTCAAGCAATGTTTGTTAGATCTAGTCCATGCGTTAAAGTTTTTGATCTCACTTTCTGTGGAGGTAGCAGTAATATCGACAGGCTTGTCTATAATTAATCCTGAGTCAATCTCAAGCACACCCAAGTAAAACTCAACATGTTCTTTCCACTTGGTATAATTAGTCCCATCTAGTTTAGGAACTGAGTTGACAAAGGAATTAAGTTGGGCAGGTTGATGAACTGCATTACGGAAAAATGCTCACTACAATTAATCTGTGAGTTGTAAACACATATAAACAAATATGACTAAGATTTATACATAAGCGAGTGATTTAAACCAATAATTAAATGAGTATGGTATCTGTGGATATCCTATACAATCTTAATCATGTAAATGAATCAACTCCATAATGGTTATTTTACTATTAATGCATAGTCTACCTGTCGGTTACATGATGCTAGTAAACAACCAACAATGATTTTACCTAGTATGTCGTTCATTACATTCTTTGAGTCCACTGTGGTGAACTACAACCAATAATATGAATGACATACCAAAAGAAGAGAAACATTCATGTAATGAGATGAAATCACTGTGGTGATTATCAACACAATATAATATGAATATTGCTCTTAAAGACATATTTTTCTCATCTGTTATACGCATATATGATATTTGTATGGACAAAATAATTAAGAAAAATATTTTTCAGTCCTACATAATAGAGTTTTACTCTAGGATCACAGATCAAGGCACGGAAACATCAAACAAAATTTCTATCATCATGTTTACATAACAAATATGCCCGAAAAACACTTAAAATGTGATTTTGAGGGTCTAAACGGCCGAAAAAGGCTAAAAAATGAAAAGTTTATGGCAAAGCGATACATTTTGAAGAAAACGTTGTTTCCGTTCAGAAAAAAAACTATTTTCGTCAAATTCTGACAATTTTTCATAAAAATGCGGAAACGTTGATAAAAATTGATTTTATCTTGATTTAGAACTAAGAATATGATCATAACGAAGCGACTGATACCACATGTTAATTGATTCTAAGATACGTAAGCATGATTAATATTAACATGGTTACGATTTAGGATCTTGACCATAAACTAGTTACTAATGATGTAGAAACATACCCGTAGACATTGTTGAATACACAATGTGAGATCTTGTTGAAGCAAACTTCTAGATCTGAAACGCGTCTTCTCTCCCTTCACCTTTAGCCGCCAGTCGTAAGTCGTAATTGCGGTTTTCGTGAGATAACCCTAAGATGGATTTTGGGTTATATTTATAGACAGAGAGGGGGATGGATTTCTCTATAAGATTACATCTCAACCGTCCATCAAGGTTATTAGATAATAGATAATATCTTCTAAATTAAATCCCAATCCTATTAATTAAGCAACTTCCTGTTTAGACCATGATTGTTATATGGGCCACATAATAAATGCTTTTATTGAATTTTGAAATATCCACAAGTCCATGATAATAATGACTTGTGGGTCACAAAATTTCCAACAAATGCTTGGGAAGCACCTATACTTATGGCAATTTCTCAAACAACTCATATAAGCCCCCCCCACAAAAAAAAAAATTAGAAGTCCATCATGACCTAAGAATGCCCTAACGACGTTAGTTGATAATCCTTAACAACTGTTTTGTGAAAGCTAAGAATGTCCCAGTATTAAAAAAAAACAATGTTTTCATTTATTTAGTTCCTCGAATTCATTTCTATTACCATATCATATATGAAGCGAAATGAAGAGGATCTGAAAGTTTTTATTACAACCGCCACGTTCGTTTGAACGAACACATGGCCATAGGATAGTAAAATCTGAACCCCTTTGATCTTTCTGGATACCCCTTTGATCTTTCTACAATTCTAGTAGTATGATTAGGATAGTAAAATCTGAACCCCTTTGATCTTTCTGGATACCCAATGAAAAAGCCACTAATGGTTTTTGGATCGAGTTTCTTCTCATGTGGATTATAAATGTGTGCCTCCGCTAGACATCCCCATACATGTAAATGTCTTAAATTGGGTTTCCATCCCTTCCACAACTCAAAAAGTGTTTTAGGAACAGCTTTGCTGGGAACCCGATTCAAGATATACACAGCGGTCATAAGGGCATGCATCCACAATGATATGGGCAAATTAGAATGAAACATCATGCTCCTAACCATTTATAGAAGTGTACGATTACATCTCTCAGCTAAACCATTCATCCATGGGGAACCAGGCATTGTGTACTGAGGGACAATCCCTAATTTTTCTAAGAGTTTAGCAAAAGGACCAGGACGTTGTCCTGATTCATCATATTTTCCGTAATACTCACCACCTTTATCGGACCTAATGATTTTCACCTTTTTACCTAGTTGCCTCTCAACTTCAGTAATGTAAATTTGGACAACATTCACATATTGAGATTTATCCTACAAAAGATAAAGATAACAGTAACATGAATAATCATCTATAAAGGTAATGAAATATTTTTCTCCACCAAAAGATGGAACATCGAAAGGTCTGCATATGTCTGTATGTATAATTTCGAGAAGTTTAGTACTTCTTGTGGATCCTTTCTTAGTCTGTTTGGTTTTCTTACCCTTAATGCAATCCACACAAATACCAAAATCAGTAAAATCAAGATTCGGAAGAATCTCATCTTTTACCAATCGGTTAACTCTTTCTCTGGATATGTGACTCAGTCTCTTATGCCACAAGAATGCAGAACTTTCACTCATCCTACTTCATTTCAAACCCACTTTAGGATGCAAGGTAACAAGAAGAGATTCAGAGAATGTATTATCAAGAAAATTTTGATATAAACCATTGATCAAAATTCTTGAACCAAATAAACAATTTTCCTTAAACAAACTGAAACGACTACCGCCTATTTCTAATGAAAAGTCATCATTATCAAGTTTAGACATGGAAATTAAATTCTGAGAAATGGAAGGTATATAAAGAGTTTTCTCCAAATCTAAATGAAAACCATAGTCTAATACTAAACGAAAAGTGTCAATGGCTTCTACTGGAGATTTCACTCTATTTCCCATATAAAGATAGGCTTCATTTGGACTTGTGTTCCGGGTTGTAAGGAATCCCTGCATCGAGTTTGAAACATGAACATTAGAGCCAGAATCAATCCACCAAGTATTACAAGGTGATTCTACAAAGTTTGATTCGAAACATACAAAAGCCAAAGGCTTACCTTTCTTTTCGAACCATTCTCTGCTCTTCACACAATCTTTCTGAATATGTCCAGGCTTCTTACAGAAGTGGCAATTATCATTCTTCCTTGCTTTCTTAGGTGCAGATTGGCCTGACTAATTGGATGGACTATTCTTGATGCCCTTCCAATTTTTCTTACCGACTTTGTTCTTCCCATTCCCATGCATGTAATTTGCCTGAGCAACATGACCATTTTGCTACTTAGGTTGAGCCTCTTCCTGAACCAGCTTATTGGTCAGTTGATTCACATTCCACGTATCCTTAATCGTGTTGTAGTAAATCTGAAAAGGACCATATTGTTGAGGCAACGAGTTTAGGATAAATTGGACTAGGAACGAATCTGCTATAGTCATGCCCAATTTATCTAATTTTGCATCCATATTGGTCAAGTACATGTTTCTGTATGGTATTGGTACCATCATAATGGGCATTCGTTAGTTCAGCCATAAGTTTTCCAGCAATTGCTTTATCAGCAATCTTAAAGCGTTCAGTGACTATTCTTAAATACACCTTAGCTGTCTGACCTTAGTGGTTAAACACATGAATTTCAAGCAATGTTTGTTAGATCTAGTCCATGCGTTAAAGTTTTTGATCTCACTTTCTGTGGAGGTAGCAGTAATATCGACAGGCTTGTCTATAATTAATCCTGAGTCAATCTCAAGCACACCCAAGTAAAACTCAACATGTTCTTTCCACTTGGTATAATTAGTCCCATCTAGTTTAGGAACTGAGTTGACAAAGGAATTAAGTTGGGCAGGTTGATGAACTGCATTACGGAAAAATGCTCACTACAATTAATCTGTGAGTTGTAAACACATATAAACAAATATGACTAAGATTTATACATAAGCGAGTGATTTAAACCAATAATTAAATGAGTATGGTATCTGTGGATATCCTATACAAGCTTAATCATGTAAATGAATCAACTCCATAATGGTTATTTTACTATTAATGCATAGTCTACCTGTCGGTTACATGATGCTAGTAAACAACCAACAATGATTTTACCTAGTATGTCGTTCATTATATTCTTTGAGTCCACTGTGGTGAACTACAACCAATAATATGAATGACATACCAAAAGAAGAGAAACATTCATGTAATGAGATGAAATCACTGTGGTGATTATCAACACAATATAATATGAATATTGCTCTTAAAGACATATTTTTCTCATCTGTTATACGCATATATGATATTTGTATGGAAAAAATAATTAAAAAAAATATTTTTCAGTCCTACATAATAGAGTTTTACTCTAGGATCACAGATCAAGGCACGGAAACATCAAACAAAATTTCTATCATCATGTTTACATAACAAATATGCCCAAAAAACACTTAAAATGTGATTTTGAGGGTCTAAACGGCCGAAAAAGGCTAAAAAATGAAAAGTTTATGGCAAAGCGATACATTTTGAAGAAAACGCTGTTTCCGTTCAGAAAAAACTATTTTCGTCAAATTCTGACACTTTTTCATAAAAACTATTTTCGTCAAATTTTGAAGATAACCCTAAGATGGATTTTGGGTTATATTTATAGACAGAGAGGGGGACGGATTTCTCTATAAGATTACATCTCAACCGTCCATCAAGGTTATTAGATAATAGATAATATCTTCTAAATTAAATCCCAATCCTATTAATTAAGCAACTTCCTGTTTAGACCATGATTGTTATATGGGCAACATAATAAATGCTTTTATTGAATTTCGAAATATCCACAAGTCCATGATAATAATGACTTGTGGGTCACAAAATTTCCAACAAATGCTTGGGAAGCACCTATACTTATGGCAATTTCTCAAACAACTCATATAAGCCCCTCCCCCCCCCCAAAAAAAAAAAAAAATTAGAAGTCCATCATGACCTAAGAATGCCCTAACGACGTTAGTTGATAATCCTTAACAACTGTTTTGTGAAAGCTAAGAATGTCCCAGTATAAAAAAAAAAAAACAATGTTTTCATTTATTTAGTTCCTCGAATTCATTTCTATTACCATATCATATATGAAGCGAAATGAAGAGGATCTGAAAGTTTTTATTACAACCGCCACGTTCGTTTGAACGAACACATGGCCATAGGATAGTTCTTATGTGGATCATGTGGTCCGAGCAGCCCACCAACAAAACCTCAACGGTTCTTAAAAAGTTTGATAAAAGAATTGAGCAGAACCATGTGTATGCAATGGACCACGCCCTCCAAGGGCATCACTCCATCATCGTTTCATGGCCCAAACAGCCCCGGTGAAGGGTCGGACCGCGGACGCTGCACAAGAGCCTGTCGGTAAGTGGCACATCACTTTCAGTATTGCAAAATATCTATATGAATAACAATGAGATTTGACCGCACAAGTTATAAATCGAAAACCCCAACGGTCTATAAAATCTTGGGAGTGGAGTCGGTATGTGTTTTTGGCAGTGAACCAACAACATCGCAGGTGTTGATGACACGTCGCTTTTGTTGTTTTCCCAATGATAATTACCACTATACAAGAAACATTAGGAAATGGTGCCTTTATTTTCGTATATATGAATTCCTCATTAAGCCATGAACAACAACTATCGCAACCAATGCTTGGGATCAGTCGATGAGAGGACACAAGGCCCATGTGCTGAATCTCACTCACTCGCTCCCCAGTAAACAAAATCAGTTCATGTCGCATATGAAACCCAACAATGCCCCAATAGATGGACCACACAACAGTATATACCAAAACCTCAACGGTCAATATAAGTTCTTCTTTTGAGCTGAGCGATTGTGTTGCAATTGATGGACCACACAACACTACGATCACTCCCAACGACAGTACACCAACCAAAGAAAAAGAAAAAAAAACTCAAACGGAGCACACAACATCTTTGGGGTACACAAAATGTTGGACCACGCCATTTCCCTTTTATCACTCCCCGACAACAACAGCGAGTTGCACGCGTTGAGACGTCATTTTCTTTCTTCTTTCCCTACAACGACAACCAGTCATGCGGTGTCGTATTCACAGTGACTGAATTCTGGCTTAACCGATGGGTACAGTGATACATAACCTCATTCACTGGCTTTCCCCAAGAGTATATAACAACAGTATAATACTGAATGAACTTGGCAACAATTTTGGAAAATATTTTGGGAGGAGTGAAGATGTGCTGAAAAAAAGAAGTAAAATCAATCCAGACTTGCACTCGCATACTCGTCTGGAAGAAATGCATTTGTATATCTTAGTATTTAACTAAACAAACACAGATTCAATTCAATTCTTTTTTCTCTCTCTCCTCTCTTTCTACTATACCCGTTTGTATTACAGCACGCTGTTGGTCAAAAGGAAGGCCAACAGCTCACTCTGCCCCTGCAGCAGAGTATAGCATGTGATGGACCACTCGTTCCCAACGGGCGGCTGAACCGTCCTCGAAGTACGAGCAGGAATCTCTTATCAAGATCTGTACTGCTGCTGCATGACTCAGGTGAAGACAATGAATCCGGCCGGCGATTGGGAATGACAAAACAATCGGATCACACAGGATTAGAATGCTGCTCCTCTGGCTTTGCCTTACGGCGGCTGTCCAAATGCCTTACTTGTGGTGATTATAAATGAACAAGGAAGGACAAGACCGTCGTGAAGCCGGCGACAGCCAAGGACGTCGAAGCCACCTTTGTAATAGCCGGTGCTGCGCTTTCCACGAGCTCGCCGCCGAGGTAGACCATGCTGGAGTTCACCAGCGGGAGCACGGCCTGAGGGTTCTCGCCAGACGTCTTCTGGCTGTAAGACAAAAGAATCAAACACGAAAAACAAGAGATTAGTAGAACAATAACTGAAAAGGGAAATTAGGATTTGACAGTTGCGCATCTGGTAGATGAAAATCAATAAATTGGCTATCCCTCCTAAAGAGATAGAGGGAGAGAGATATTTCGATCCCTAGAGAGTTAATGCTCAATGTTTATTACCATGACAACAGTAAAGCCATCTCACCAGAGAAACCAGTTTATCCATCAAAAGCGATCCAAGGAAACAGAGGATGAGAAGATTTTTTAGACCATCATCAGCCCACCGCCGTGCGGTGTGAAAGATAAGTTTTTAGACGCCGACAGCGGTACAAAACGCGGATGGAGGCGTGATATGGTGGTGGTGTGTTGTTGTTCTAGGCTGTCAGGAGGTAGTGAGCCGACTAAAAGCTATTATTATAGCTGATTGCAACAGCTCACCGGTAGCTCATTACCAACCGGAGAAAGGACCGTCGGCAGTTGCGTGCGCGAGAATGATGGCAGTACTACCTTATAGCTTAGTATTAGCTTGTTGCTGCTAGCTAGATGACTCCACCGTTGATGGCGACGTAAAGCTTCCCGCCTTTCTACCCTAACATATCTAATCCCAAATTCGATGGATGGATGTCAATGCCACCCCCACCCCTATTATTCTATAAAATCATCAATGCATCATCACACTACAATCCTTTCGTTACAGGCAACTAAAACGGCACACAAGGTGACAGGCCATGTTCTCACAAGATAACCCCTTTGATTATTAAGTAGATAAACTAATTAAATATAGTTAAACGGTGTCCTGCACCATATACCCTGCGTGCACATTCATGCTTCTGCCTACTCCGTACACCAAAATCCTGTAGGCAGCAGGCACTTTGCATCTCCTACACGCTACGATAGCCTCCACCACCGTCGTTGAGAGTCGTGCCACCACGCCCAACTCACGATATGCTCTGATCCGCCAACTGCGGCGACCTCGCCGCCCGGTAGAAAGAATACATGACGGAATAAGCTACAAACACATCCGCCCTTTTGCGGGGTGGTGGATGGAGCAGTGGAGGAGGAAACCACATCATGGATTCAAGATCTCCGAATCCATTGCAAGCAGAAAAAGAGAATACCCACCGATGACCAAACAGGGGAAACCAATTCCAAATAGAATTTTTACCTTGATGTTGTGGGGCAGAAGGTGATGATGTAGTTGGCTCCAGTAGAACAAGTAAACGTCGACGTCCCGTCATCATAAGCATAGCTGTACGCCCTGGGGCAGGCGTTCTTGAAGAACATGGAATAGCTCGATGGCTTGCAAGTGTTCGGGTTCCCATACGAACCACTACAGCAGTACTCGGGTTTCCCAAACGCCTCACAGGCACTCTTACACGCCGCCACACCTCCATCGACCTGCCCTCCTGACGCCGACATCACCCTCAGATCGTTCGGACAGAGGCCGTTCAAGTCCACAAGGCACCCGGTCGACATGCACGAACTGCTGCTGCCGTTGCTGTTTGAGGAGGAGCCTCCTCCCTGGGGGACCACTAACATAGGGATGTTGTAGCCGTCGACGAGGCTGACGTCGTAGAAATCCTGGTTGTTGCTTCCGGAGAGAGTGAATTCGGCCAAGGTTGCTGGTGGGGCTGCGCCGCCGCCGGAGCATTCCAGTTTGCCGGACCCGCAGTCGCCGGTGGCGCATGTGAAGGAAGAAGATGGGTCGCCTGTACAGAGCGTGCGGCCCCACATCCTGCCAGACCAGTTTGATGGGGCGGAGACGGTCCGTGTCTCGCCCTTTTGAAGAGAGAAGCCTGTTGTTGGGAGCTGTGCTGTACCGGCGTTGGATAACAAGCCCGGCCACACCGTGTACCCGCAGTTATTCGTGAATGTGAACGTCGCGCACAATACTGTTGCTGTTTCAAGATAAGAGATGAGATTTCTTAGATTGGAATCCATATAAAAGAAAGATACGGAAAAGATTGATTAACAAGCACCACAGAATCACATAAAGGAATGGGAGGACATTCTTGAATCGACGAATCCACAAACCTGATGGCGAGATGACGAGGACAAGGACAGCCAGAGCCAGAATAGGAACAGAGGACCCTCTGCTCGCCATTCTATCTAGTGTCGAATAATACAACACTGGGATCAAGCTGCTTCTTGTCTTCTTGGAATCAAAATTTCTATTCCGCTCTTGTAATATCCGACTACTTTAATTGGGTAATCCAAACACCAACTTCCGAACAACCTATCACCACCCAAAAAAACAACAGTAATCTAACCCTGACCGATGAGTTTCCTTTCCAAGCTTAGGTTCCACCAGCTCCCGCCTCCTTCAGCTTCCTCCTCTTATCGATCTCCTCCTCCTTTCTCACTCTCACTTCTTGTCTCGTCTCACCTCCTCTGCGGAAATGAGGGGGAGAGAGAGAGAAGCAGAGAGAGAGAGATGACGGAATAGGAGTTGGTGACTGTGAGCGGGCACCGGCTGTGAGAACGGAGGGGATCAGATTAGGGAGTGAGAGGTGTTCCAACAGCTCTGCCATCCTTTATTTATAGACCAGGAATTCAGGGCGTGCTGTGTAGTTGGGATTACAGAGGTGGTGGTGTTTTGTCGGGGGTGCTGCTGTGTAAAGAGTGAAGATCCATCCGCTACTGTCGCTCCTTACAGCCAAGGACCTACAGTTAAAAGTAGGGAAAAAAAACCCTTATAGCACACTTTGGCAAAAAAAATTACCAAAATAGCACATTTCTCATCTTATTTTCCAAACTAGCACACTTTCAGAGTAAAACGCCACTTTATTTGGCGTTTTACAGTCTCCGGAAACAGAAGCGCCACTCTATGTGGCGTTTTTAGGCTGGCGCAGATAGAAGCGCCACATTGGTTGGCGTTTTCATGTGAAAGCGCCACTTTATTTGGCGTTTTCCTTGAATGCGGCCCACCAACCGGTTGCGTGGCGGAAAAACGCCACATTGTCTGGCGCTTTTCATTTATTCGGTCAGCTGGCCGATGCGTCGCGTCGCGTCGTCCTTGTACAGCTTTTAGGTAAAGCGCCACATTATGTGGCGTTTTACAGAAAGCGCCACATTATGTGGCGTTTTACAGAAAACGCCACAGGCGGTGGCTTGTTTTGCTTGGTTACGAGGGGTAAAGCGCCATATAAGTTGGCGTTTTCAGGTAAAGCGCCACATAAGTTGGCGTTTTCCACTAGGTTACCCCCCCGAGCGAGCGCGACTCTCCTTTCTCCCTCACTCGCTCGCTCCTCTATTTTCTCCGCCACAACCGCTGCTCCTCCGGCGATTCCGTTCTCCAGCCGCCGGTGGTTTGATTTCGAAGCCGTAGCCGCCGCCACCACCGCCGCCGCAGCCACCACAGCCGGCGCCGCCACTACAGTCGCAGTCGGCGCTCCTGCTCGTCGCCCTCCTCCTCGTAAAAGGTAGGTCCGACGATTCCTCCGCCTCCTCTGTTCATACTCCATCCTCCGCCTCCTCTGCTCTCGTCCTTCGTTTTCCAGTGGCGATGGGTCGTGGTAGTTGCGGTGGGGGTGCCGATGACCTCTCCTCCTCCCGTTCCAGCCCACACCGCCGGTGAGGCCTGTTCCTCTCCTCGTTCCTTTCCAGCCCACACCGCCGGTGAGGCCTGTGCCTCTTCCTTGCCGTGTAGCCGGTGGCCAAAGACAGCCGTGTGGCTAGGGCTAGGGGTCGTTGCCATGATCAGAGTACGTGGGCTGTGTCCACATATGAAGCCGCAACTCCTACGACTGGGCCAACCTCTTCCTCCTCTGATGGCGGCAAGGACCCTTCTTCTGCGTGATACAACCACCTCCTCCCATCTTCTTGAGGCCGCCTACGAAGGGAACCAGGAAATTCTCTCTTCCACCCACTCTACTACTTGTCTTCTTCCTTTCTACTAGGTAATGATCACCCCCCCCCTCTCGAGGCCGCCTACGAAGGGAACCAGGAAATGCTCTCTTCCACCCACTCTACTACTTGTCTTCTTCCTTTCTACTAGGAAATTATAAAACTATTACTTATGTATATATCAGTTTTCCACTTATCTGTCTATTACCAAAAGGTTTTTACTGCCTCTATATCCCTGCTGTCCATATCTTCTAAATATTGATGCATCGCCTCAAGTTCATTTTAGTTAATATTGTTGTATCTCCATGGTGGACTACTCACATAATGACACTCTTCGTCTTACACAGTGTAATAGTAAAGACAACCGCGGGAGCATTGTTGCATAAAGGGGTTGGCAGCAAGATAGGGTCGACGCACATTGAGGTGAGATTATATTGCGAGCAAGATATGATTAGTTACGTATATTTTAGTTTGGAATGTGTGAGTCATGATGATGTATTTATTAGTAGAATGTAATTTCATTGGACTGTAACTAATTGGACTGTATGTAAGTGGACTGTGTCCTACATGGACTTCTACTATTTAGACATTTGTCTAATATCACGTGGATTGTTTTACATTTATTGTTTCACTGTAGTGATCATTATTTTGTGAATGATGGTTTGGTTTAATGGTTTCCAAGGCAAATAGATTTATACTTTCAAAAGCTTATTTTCAAATAAGTTTGTTATTACTTCTAAAATATTGTTTTAACAACATGATAACGATTTATTTTCAAATAAGTTTGTTATTACTTCTAAAATATTGTTTTAACAACATGATAACGATTTATTTTCAAATAAGTTTGTTATTACTTCTAAAATGTTATTTTACCAACATGATAACGATGGAACACCCATGCTCGAAAACATTTGCTTGAACGGGCCTTGTGGTGTTGTTCAGCTAGAACGAGGTTCAACTTCCTTTCGTGGTGTTGTTTAGGATACATCTACCACCTTACGGGGATGATGGTGTAGAGATCAACAAGAAAACAATCCAACAGGTCGCTTTTAAGATGTGCACGGTTATATTTTGTTGGAAAAAAATCAAAATTGAATTGATTTCTTTAATTAATATCCAACAGGTCGCTTTTAAAAACCATAATCAGAATGTCAATTTCTTGATACAACACCACTGAAATATACCAAATTCGCTCAACTTAATCATTTTTATATGGTTAGTGATTTTATAAAGTCATTTGAACAAAAACTATTTAGATGAAAACCATTTGAACTAATACAATAGCTATATGGTTAGTGATTTTAGATCAAAACTTTCAAATTATATATCTAACAAAAATTACTCATCAATTCAGGACTATGGCGGACACCTCAAGACATTTTGTCCTACTTTATAATGGAACACCCATGCCAATTGAAATATCTACGACATCTACTTATGCCGAGTTTATGTCATTCGTACATAAAGTTCTTGACATCAACTCATCAATGCACAACATCCATTTAAGTTACACCCTTCCAAGTGATTTAGGTCCGACATTTAACTTATTTCCCACTCAAGTTGTGGATGATGATAGTTGGAAAGACCTACTTAGTATCGGCTACGGGAGGCGTATGAATCTTTATGTTGAGAAATCTGATATTTTGGTTGATGATGATGATAACGATGATGATGATCCAGATGATGATGATGATGATGATGATGATGATGATGATGATGATGATGATGATGATGATGATGATGATGATGATGATGATGATGATGATGATGATGATGATGATGATGATGATGATGATGATGATGACCTTGATAATGACATAGAATTGCAACAACTTCGTATATATGATAGCAATCATGACGTTTATGTTGACCCGGAAACCTGGAAGGATGATTGGGTGGACCATGCCAATACGGATAACTATGAAAGTTTTAAAGTGGATGATTGGATTGATGACTTTGCAAACCCTTTAGACATGGGAGACGATGAAGTTGTTACAGGACAAGGTTTTAATAAAGGTGATATTTTTGAAACAAAGGCAGACCTCCTTATAAAATTGCAGGCTTGGTCAATCAATAATAATGTCCAGTTTCGGACAGACCGATCAAATAAGCGTTTCCTTACGCTTATATGTCTGCATAAGGATCAATGCTCATGGATACTTCATGCATGTGCGTCTAAGAGGATTGGTGGGTTATGGAAAATAACAAAATACACTGATAAACACTCATGCCACAGTGCAATTTTGTACAAGGATCATATGCAATGCAAGTCTTCATATATTGCAAGGATGATAATGCCTATGTTGAGAGGAAAACTAGACATGACCGCTAGGGAGATAGTTGAAAGAGTGAAAGCTGAGTTGTATCTTACCATATCCTACAAGAAGGCTTGGCATGCACGTAAGAAAGCCATTTCATCAATCTTTGGAGATTGGGAGACATCGTATGGGACGTTACTTCTATTTCTTAGATCTGTTCAACAAGCTATTCCAGGAACTGTATATAATTTCAAAGCCAGTGAAACAACCCTTGGCCATCGATTTGAACGTGTATTTTGGAGTTTTGGTCCATCTATTGCAGGTTGGGCTCATTGTCGGCCAGTGATTAGTGTTGATGGCACATTTTTGTATGGTAAATATGGTGGGACGTTACTTATAGCTACTGGCATTGATGGAAACAATGGATTGTTTCCCTTAGCTTTTGCAGTTGTTGAGAAAGAAAACCGTTCTTCTTGGGTGTGGTTCTTGAATTGCATGAAATATCAAATTCCAATTGTCAGACACAGGAATGACTTTTGTGTTATATCTGATAGGATGTGCAACATTCATCAAGCTTTGGATGAGGTGTTCCCGTATGCCACTCAACGTAACTGTTTAAGACATTATAGAGACAACTTTCATAAGAAATTTAAGTCTACTGAATTATATAACTTGATGTGGAAAGCAGCTAAGGCGACTGAAGTGGTAGAGTTTGATGAACACATGAGTGCTATAAAAGCCATTGACCCATCTGCTTACAGTTGGCTAATGCTTTTAAACCCAAGATTGTGGGCTATGTCTTGTGATGGTGGTTATCGATTCGGTACAAAAACAAACAATTACTCTGAGACGATTAATGGAATTTTAAAGCGTGCTCGCAATCTTCCCATACAAGCCCTCATATGTAGCACATATTATCGGTTGGTCGTGATGTTCTTTAAAAGGAGGAACTCCGCAACATCATTAACTGGCCAATTCACCGAGAGAATAGCTTATAAATTGGAGAAGTTGGAGCAGGAGGCACGGAAACATCACATTAGTGTCCGAGTAAATGAGTTTGAATTCACTGTCAATGATGTGTCAGGAAATAGTTATCAGGTGCATCTTCTGTGAAATCCCTATCCTTCACAGTGTACTTGTGGTAAACCACAAGTTCATCATATCCCATGCTCACATGTACTGGCATGCACTAGTTTCATACACCATGAATATTTTCAGTTTGTCAGCAGTTGGTACAAGCTAGACAATTATAGGATGACATATGCCCCTCAGTTTAGTGGAATCCCAGATAAAAGATACTGGCCAGAGTTTGATCCAACCATGGGTCTTGTATATCTTCTACCACCAGTTGTTACAAAACGTGCAGGAAGACCTAAGGTGAAGCGCAGAATGACAAATATGGATATTGATCCTAATCGCACTTCTTACAAATGTGGAAACTGTGGTGGTTTAGGTCATAATGAGAGAACATGTAATAAAAGGAATGGTTAGAAATCTCAAAATCTTAGTTGTTTTGTACTTTGAAATCTCTATATGTAATCTTAGTTGTTTTGTACTTTGAAATCTCTATATGTAATCTTAGTAGTTTTGTACTTTGAAATCTCTATCTGTAATCTTAGTTTGCTAACTCACATGAGGAGGGCGGGATGAATAAAATTTCCTCCTGACTTCTGTAATAGTAATAGTAGATGTAATTTTATTGTTTGTATTTAATACCATATTGTGATATTTTTTTCTTTCTTTGTATAGACATGGTGAAAGGAGATGAAACATTGCGGATTACATGCCACTCCACTGAAATTTCTAGGTGGCAGTTAACAAATGCAGATGTGTTAGGGTATGTTCGTACAGCGGGGTTCGGATCAATCATTACCCTTTCTAGGGTTCACTTTGATGCATCATTGATTACAGCACTTACTAGAAGGTGGAACTCAACTACAAATTCCTTCCACTTTCCTTTGGGTGAGATGACAATCACACTTCAGGATGTTGAAGTCTTACTAGGTTTACGTGTTGATGGCGATGCTGTTGTAGCTCATCATCCTATAGGTCCCAATGAAGGTCAATTTAGTTCTTGGTCTTCCATGTGCGACCATATCTTAGGTTCACATCCAGAAGGGCTTGATCATGGGTCCGTCCAGTTGAGTTGGTTGCGTTCTACATTTGTAGGCATTGACTTGGAGAATGCCGACGATCAAGTCAAACGTCGATACACAATTGCATACTTGTTACACCTTTTAGGTTGTTTTCTATTACCAGATGGTACTGGTAACGAGGTTCATCTTCGCTACTTGCCTCTTCTAGTGGATTTTGACCGTTGCGGTTTATACTCCTGGGGTAGTGCAGTTTTAGCATACTTATATCGTCAGTTGTATAGGTGTCGTCCAAGTTCTAAACAAAGACGATTATCTGGGTGTGTGCATCTATTGCAACTGTGGTCTTGGGAAAGGTTGCATGTTGGTAGACCTGGAAAGTTGGACATGCGAGATGATTTTCAGTGGCCTGAACATGCTCCACTAGGCTATAGGTAAGTCATATGAATATATAAATACTCTATTTTTGAAAGTATAATCTCATAATATTCTTATCGTTGGTAACTTATGTGAAACAGATGGAACCATCTGATGGAGCGTGTACGTGTACCACGAGGAACTGTGACGTTCTACCTTAATGAGATTGATACCCATCAGCCAAGTCAGGTGAGAGTTTTAGTTCATTTCATTCTTAAATTTTACATAACTTTATTTGTGAAATATGTATTCTAATGTATTGTCATAATTATGGTTATTTAAATTGTTACAAATATTTAAATTTGTAGTTAGTTTGGACACCTTATAGTGTTGAACTGTTGGCCAAGTTGCCGCCTATGTGTCAACATGGTAGAGATATTTGGATGGCACGTGTACCAATCCTCTCTTCTACTGTAATGGAGTGGCATGCTCCTGATAGAGTCCTAAGACAATTTGGTGCTCACTATCAACCACAACCCCAAGACCTTCCTATATATCACCGGATTGATGGTAGAGGGCGTAGCAGCAATGACTGGTTGGTCCAATATAGCACAGAGCTAAATGCATGGAATGACAGACGTAATAGTATAGTTCAACTTCTTGATCCTTTGACTGTCGAGCTGCCCCCTACATGGTACAAACCTGAGTATCATGTTCAACGGCCAGTTGATCCACCTACTTTGTACTATCCTCGTGGATACATAGAGCGAGATTGTGTAAGTATACATATATATATATTTATATATCTATATATATATTTATATAGATCTTAATGTTGAAATGAAATCAATTTTAATCAGCATTCATTCTTATAGGTCCAAACTCATGTGCAAATCCAAGAGACACTACAAGCATTGACACAAGAGACACCTGTTGATGATTGGTTGACAGCCCGGGATAACATATATAAAGTACAGAATGCATGGTTTGAGCAAATGCCTAGCCACATGTATCCAAATCAGGGTATAGCTCCTCCTACGACAACATCAGTCGATGCCACACCACAAGGTCATTCTACTGCACCAGGTTGTTCTACAAGAACTGGACAGTTCACACCACAAGGGCATTCTACTGCACCAGGTTGTTCTACAACAACAACTGACTCCTTGCCTGTAGGTGATTCTACATCTGCTAGACAATTTCCTGTTGGTACTCCTTCTTCGTTTCCAGGAATGTTCTACTCTCCTTCGTCGCCACCATCTGATAACTTGGGGGTTCCTTCTACTTTATCATGGTCTCAACCAAGTTTTACTCCGTCCCTAGGCTTTGAACAACACGGACCTTTTTATCCATTTTCATCACATGGACCACCCCCTAGCTGGTCACATGGCCTCCACACAACCATGTTTGGATCACCTCCACCATCTTGGAATATGCCCTTCACTCGACCTCTCACACCACCACTTCCTATGAGTAGGCCTACACGTGGAGCTCAAACTACACAGTTGAGCCCAATCCAAGATTCTCCAAACATAGAACAACAATCTGGTGACCAGGTATTAATTCTTTCAAATATTTTTATATTCTAAATAATATATTGTATTGTTGACTATAGTTTAATAATTTGGTCAAATATTTCTTTTATTTTGATTGCGGGATTGAAGGTCTTTGTTGCAACATCTGAAGATTACTTGTCATTTAGTCTGATGTTTCTTTTTGTTGAATCATGTATCTTTCTTAAATGCATTAAGACTGATGTTTCTTTTTGTTGAATCATGTATCTTTCTTAAATGCATTAAGACTGATGTTTCTTTTTGTTGTTGTTCTATGTTGGATCATTTTGTATTCACCATTTACCTTATTCTCTTTTGGACATATTTCTATGATATTGTAATCATAATCTACTTTAATGTGTTGGATATTTAAAAAATTTAGAACATGCAGCAAATAGCATTATGAATGTGTTGGATATTTAGAAATTTAGAACATGCAACAAACAGTTGTAAAACGCCAGACTATGTGGCGTTTTACATGTAAATGCCAGACTATGTGGCGTTTTCTGCCCCCCACAAACCAGACTATGTAAACGCCAGACTATGTGGCTGAAAACGCCACATTATTTGGCGTTTTACCTGAAAACGCCAACCAAGGTGGCGCGTCTGTCTGCGCCAGCCTAAAAACGCCAAATAAAGTGGCGCTTCTGTTCCCGGAGACTGTAAAACGCCAAATAAAGTGGCGTTTTACTCTGAAAGTGTGCTAGTTTGGGAAATAAGATGAGAAGTGTGCTATTTTGGTAATTTTTTTTGCTAAAGTGTGCTATATGGGTTTTTTTTCCTAAAAGTAGAGAGTGGCGACAAACAGGCGGAGGCGGAGGAAGTGGGCACAGTGCATCATGGGAGAAGAGTGGCAGTCGCAGCTTCTATTTGTATCTCACTTCATCAACTAGTAGAAGTTGTGAGAGATACAATAAGGACTACAAACTATTCATTCCTATAAAAAAAAAGAGTTTTTTTTAATAAATTTTTTTTTAACTAATTCATCATATATTTTAAAAAAAAAATGAGAACAATTTTGTCTTGTACATAAAACAAGAGACATGACAAATAAAGTATGTTATTTTATTTGTTTGTTCTTTGTTTTATAGTGAAAAATGATACGTTACTCTCAACAATCCAACGTTAGTGGAAAGTCAAGAGGCCCACTGAAGCTTTTATTAAAGGGACAAATATCTAATTCATTTATTGTTGTGTAGTGTTACAAAACGTTCACATGTGGTATCACAGTGCTTACATGGGTTTTTGGGAGGACGTCCTGAGGACGATTCGAATCTTCCATCCTCCGATATGTCACTTTATACACATACCTTTAGGGTATGTTTGCTATATGGTGAATCATGGCAAGGGGAATGATAGTGAAATTTGATACCCATGATGATAGAGAATCTTGTGGTGAATCCATGGGGATAGGGAATGCTGGTGAATTCATTGGTGAATCCATGGTGAAATTTAATATGTTTTTCTCACTAAAGAAATGTTTGGTGAATCATTGTGAAACAAGTTCATTTCAACACTCCATTACTTATTTAGACACATACACAAAATAACGTTCCATTAAATCTAATTCTTACATCTAAAAGCCAACAGGTAGAACGAGAGTTGTGAAGAGTTGCATCAAAGTTGGTGACCGAACCAAGCTTTATCAAAACACAATATTAGGAGCTTTCTTTGTTGCTTTAGTCCTAGCTACAATGCATGCCATCATGATCCTCAAAATAGCTATGAGGTTCAAAATGTAACTATCATATTATCTCCAATTCAACCATTCGAATATATTGTTTCTACCTTGCAAATGTTGGCCCTATAAGTTACACCGACTGAACAATCTCTCTCCTCCTCTATTTTATTATAGGGTTTTGAGTTTTCAGCTTGTCCTACAAAGCTAGACCCCAATTGCTGGTGTTACATAGGTACTTATCAATCCGGTTGAATATTTAATAGTTGTAAATTATCTCTAAATATAATTAAAAAAATGTATAACTATGGTGCAAGGAAGAGCGGCTTAGCTCCATTATATTCCCTTAGGGTGCACCAACAAGTTTCAAACCTATAATTTTTACTGCAACCAGCAACAAACTTAAATGAGTGAGCCAATTATTAAAATGTGCCTTCAGATTTAATTAAATTGTGATTGTTTAAGTAGCTGCAAATCAAAACGAGCGTGGACTGGATCCAAGATACTGGTGAGGTGTACATGTGTTAACGTAGTAACTGCTGTCTAGTACAGGTATATATAAAAAAAAAAAAAAAATCTTGAACGCTGCAGTGAGGACGTAACGGTCTACATGGAAGCAGATTGTTTTAGAAGGTAGAACGAGTCATATACTAATTTTCTAAGACAACCAATCACAATGCATCATTTGCTTCTCACTTTTCATCCCTTGAAAATTTTTAGAGAGAGAAACATAATATACTTTTATCGTCTAACATAAAACAGTAACATCGTTATTCATGTAGTGAACTTAGTTATTTATTTGTGCGAAGGACCATGGGTAAACGACAGTTGCGAAGGGTTACACCAAAGTTTGGTGACCAAACCACGAAAGAATTGGGTAGGAAACCGTCCAACAATATTATGATGGACCTCCGTCTCAAATTGCTAGCTATGAACATAGTGCTGGCCAAAGGCCTGAAACCCAATTAGTTTAACACAATATATAATATGTTTCGAGTCGGCTCTAGATTGATAGATTGCGTTATGGAAAAACGATGTAGCGGGGAAACACTCCGATACAGTCCGGAAGTTGGATGGAGATCGATGAATTATCACTCTGTCTCGGTCTACAAATGTGTATCTGTCCATCGGAGTCGTACCGGACTCAACCGCTGCGACGTTTGCTTCTTTCGGCGGCTGCCTTGGAGAGTTGGAGGGGAGGCTGCACTTGCACGCCGCCGGGTTGCGTCACACGAGACGAGAGTGCCGCCATTGGGCGCGCCATAATTATTTGTCTTCTTTTCACTTTCTTTACCAGCCCGTTTCCAACCTCTTTGCTACTAACGCAGTGTTTGCAACACGAATTGTTCAATACAGTTACACCCACTAATTTGTGGCTCCAAGAAATTCTTCGTGTTTAAGTCACACTAGTCAACGCCAGATCAACATCAAATGCACCTGGTGACACATGAATGGTGACACTAGGGAGAATGATATCCGTTGTCCTTTTTCCAAAACCGTTTCAGACTTTTTGAAGCAATGGAGGGATGAGTGAACATTGAAGAAGCACGAGTACTAGACTGTAACGCATCTGGTGTACCCGTATTTCTTGACATTTTTGCTAATCTTTGATGTATTTCTACGATTATTTCATCTTCATTTCTAAATTAACTAATTGAAGCTTCCAAGTTCAAAACATTCAATTATGAGATACAACTTCAAGTATGCATAAACAACTTAAACACACACTTAATATACGGAACCAACAATGCCGAGGATAAACCCGCTGAGCGATACCATTTCACGGAAAAAATCACAAAAAAATTACAAGAAACGGTCACTTCTCTCAGTCTTCACATCTTGCATCAAATGTTCTAACCTAATGTTCCCTTCCTTTTTTCCTCTACGTATATATAATTTTTCCCTGAAAATAAGTTTATGCGGCCTATAGTCCTATTTATAAAGTATACCTAAGACTAAACAATAAGATAACACCAACTACAAGATAATGCCACATAAGAAGCAATACCAAGTTATATAAAGCTAAATGAGAAGACGAGGTTAAACTATTACATAAGGTTAGATGAACAAACAAGAGCATACCATACGATACGGCTAACAAAGAGACAAGACGAAACTATATCTCCAAACCGGAGTATGATAGTAGGTTAGAGTGAGTATCATATTACTAGGATACTATCCATCATTCAAGGATAAAATGCATTATACTTTCACTTCATGTCTTACCGGGTGAAGCATATGTGCATGATATTGTCCATGTTATTCTACTATGCTTCTGTTTACGGGAAGCACTCTACCTAGACACAACTACATGTAGTGCATTTCTAGTCTTGACTTCTCAAATCCACCATGTGAGAGCCCTTCAAATTGTACAATTTGATAACTATACTTTCTTCATCTATAGTTGAAAGAAATCCTTAATTCATATATTTAGCCATCCAAGCCACAAGTTTCTGCGTCTCTGAGTCACACCTGCTCGATTGCACCATTTTGCTCCGATCACATTATCCTGCTTTTAATAGTTCACAACTTTGAATATGCAGTTGTTGAAGTTTACAACATAATTTATAGTCTTGTGCTAAGATTTATGTTGGCGAGTTCATGATGCCTGCCTCCCGTGCCATAGTTTCATACACACATTTAGAAGAGATATTAGTCCCCCCCCCTCAAATAGGTGCTAGAGCTCGGATGACACAAGAAATTGTAAATACAATGCACAATAGGAGGTTTCGAATCCAGGTCTCCCGGGTAGGACAGGCCAGATCGAACCATCTGTGCTACACTGGTCGGGTTCTTACATAGATTTAATATTTATAGAACTCTTACTACAAAGACATTGTCTCTTATTCAAGAATAAGGCATTCACAAATACCTTAGAGAAGGTCGTCAAAAAAATTGATTGGGGGATATTCCTCTGCAATAGTCCCTCCAAAAATTGAGCTAGAACTATACAATTTCCCTCACAACTGGCCTTCAAAAATACATTTATTAAGTCCTTTTTGACCTTCACTAATGTATATATAAGGAAACATAACCTTTAGTAAACTACAAATTCGAAGGTATTGTGGCCCTCATAAATATTTGTTTTTTAATCTAATAAATAGGTATAATGGAAATAGTGATAAGTTTATACAACCACATAATTGAAAACACAAAATGAGATGATAGTACTTAAACACAGATCTAAATTCTTCTTTATTACTCAAAAGAAACGTAAACTACACAGGGAAGGACATTATCATTTACCCCCTAAACTCTAAAAAGATATGTATGTAGAACATATCATTACAAACATCTTACCTAATAGAAATTAGGAAGTGACTTATTTTTTAGCAACCCTACATTGTCCATCAAAACTGAAATGAAAAAAAACCCTAAGGACCCCCAAATTATCTCTTAGTAAGGTATGGCTATCCAATTTTAATCTTAAGGTTACCTTTCAAGGTACTATTTTATGCACCTCTTGTCATGCTTTGAAGTTGAACAGATTTATATTTTGTGCTAATTGCTCCATGATCTTTTTTTGAATGGGCAAATGCAATTGTTAAGCCTCCTTGGTTGCTTGCTTTGAACTATGTCTGCGAGCATGAAGTGTTTTTTTCTTGTTGAGAAGAATGCACATATATTGACTCCAAGTCAGAGAAAGTAAGACACCCTATAGAATATGTGTTGTAACAACAGACTAGAAGGATAGATCGTGGATCCTCTTTTTGCCAACGACTACTATTGTAACACCCGGGCCCATTTCCCAAGGCTCTAGTAGAGTTTTAGGAATGACGACTGGCCCCACAGACCACCATTAGCCTTAACTGTGTGCTTTTTCCTCACTCATGCGCAAGCCAGGGTCAACTTCTCGAATGGTCACCCATCTTAGTATTACTCCAAGCCGAGCATGCTTAACTATGGAGTTCTTTAGTGATGGGCTCCCGGAAAAGGAGGTGCACCTTGGTGATATGGGTAGTCCAATCATTCCTTTTAAGATCATTTTATCTGAGGCCTCAAAACTTGGGACGTTACAATCTCCCCCACTTAGACTCTTGACGTCCTCGTCAAGGCTCAACTATATGCCCTCATAATATTTCCCCATTTTAGTGCAGTCCCAGAACGGTTCATGGACACCTAGCTCCCGGTCATAGAATACCAGCATAAGGGTGGTTACGTCAACCATGGACAACCTTTTCCAACATGCCTGGACCGCACGACTCAAGACTGGCATGCCACATGCCCATGTGGGCCCCACTTACTGAAGGAGTTATGGCTCTGATACCATTTGTAACACTCGGGCCCACTGCCCAAGGCTCTAGCAAAGTTTTAGGAATGACGTTTGGCCCCAAAGACCACCACTAGCCTTAACTGTGCACTTTTCCTCACTCATTTATAATTTATAACATTATAAATTAGGTTACAAAAAATCATAACCAAACAACACCATATGACTCTATAAGTCTACAATAACTCCAAAAGCAGAAGACCCTAAGACCATATTCAAATCATGGGATATTTACTAAGTAAAACCACTTATCTAGAGTCGATGTCAAGATACCAACATAATCAACACATTATCTCCTTGAAACCAAGACTCA
Organism: Alisma plantago-aquatica; assembly: GCA_963693085.1. Lineage (NCBI taxonomy): Eukaryota > Viridiplantae > Streptophyta > Magnoliopsida > Alismatales > Alismataceae > Alisma > Alisma plantago-aquatica. The sequence goes on from OY856412.1 coordinate 1,034,995,957, forward strand.
CATTGGCCTAAGTGTTAGTGCAACCACCAAAGGCTAACTGCCATCTCAAGAGCATATAGAAAACTTGAGCTAGTATCATTGCTGATAAAGAACATCTCATCTTATTCACTTAGCTACTACAACTCAAAAGTAGAAACTAAATCATTAAAACAATAGAAATCTTCAAGAAGAATATTAGGACTAAAATCTATGTTCACTTACGATAGCTTTAGAGGCAGAGGTAGAACACCTAAAATCTAAAGTCCATATAAGGTCAAGACAGATGTAGAAAAAAGTCAATATCGTATATAAGGATCCGATTTTAGCCTACCCTTTTCACTTTTCTATAAGTATGAAGAAATTTGACTACATGGTAGATAAAACCCTCATTGGTTGATGGTTGAATGGGGATGTCATAATCATAGGCATGTTTCCTTATATCTTAGTGCAATAGGTTTATCATTAAAAAAATAGTAGGATGGGTTGTTGCAACGGGGGTTTTAATTAGACAATGAAGTGCATGGAGTGCATTCCATCAGAAAAAATACAAAACATATACAACTTTGTTACCTTCCACTATACCAACAATCTTATTAGAAAAATGATGAGGTGTTGGCTCTGGTCTAGGTGACCTATGCTCACCATCCTACCACTATTTTCATCCTCATATCCTGGTCATTGGCTGCTCCTCTTATCTTCCTAAGCCTGAGAGTAATGGTCATGACATCCTAAACAAGATCCATTGCATCCTCTAGTTTGTCAAAAACATTGCACGTTAGTTTTTATAATTGTGGATGTAACATGACAAAGGATAATGAGACAAATAAGGTAGTTATCTGTAGTACCTACATTTTCACAAACTATATAAATGCTCTATAATTAGTCATTTATGTTACCAATGCTTCTGTTGAGGTAGTTAGAAAATTTAAACTCTCTGTTAAAGTGTTCATTAGAGTACATTAAGACCCTTTCACGAAATTAGTATATAATAAGCCAATGATTTCATCTTCCACAATTCTCTTATCTCTTTATGTTAGATAATCTCCTATGGTTCTAGAAAACTAAAAGCCTAGATCATCATGTATGCTAAATAATATTATGACATAATACACTTTAATAGGAGAAAGTTAGCAAACGAATAAATTTGTACCTAGTAAGGTCATAAAGTACTTGCTTAAAATAAACATTGGGATCATATTGTAGTCACAACATACAAAATTTGTTAAAGAACAAACAATAGCATGCATGAGCATGAATTGAGTTTTTGAAATAGAGGTCACATAGAAGCCATGATGCATAGCTAGATATGGTTTTTTTTGAGTTGGCTTATACAAAAATTGTTGTCTTTCAATTGGATTAAATAGAAAAAAATAATGGTCCTCAAGAACTGACATTTTTCTTAGTCTATCAACGTCTAATTGTCGTGTATGTTTTTGTTGAATCTATAAATGATACCCATATTTGTTGGTATGTATGCCTAGAGAGCCAATCATATGATGATTGTAATGGCATAAATACAAATGATTTGATTAATAATAAAGGCAAGCTTCCAATTTATTATGTTTAATTTAGTTATGAGATAATGAAATAACATAATAAATGTATAGAGAATGATATTACTCAATGACGTATGTCTTCAGGTTGAAGACCTGAAAAATGAGACCATACAGATGTTAAGAGTATATGTATTCTTGTTATTTCCCTGATCAATCATTATTGTGGAAGGTAAATAGACAACAATAACACATAAGATCAGGGTATGAGTTTGCTGATGACATAATCTCATTAGTCATGATTTAGTGATATCAAACCAAGCACAAAGATACATGTTAGAGAATAGTTTATCAGACAGACCCACCATAAGAGTGATACATGCAAACCTTAACTAGGTAAGTCAAAATCACATCTTATAGTGATGGTGGTGTTTGTGGTTCTTAGACCTGAAATCACTACACTCGTCACATGTCGTTCAGTATTCTTTGACATCATCAAACGCAATCTTGAAACATAGGTTGTTTTAAAGGTGATGATTGGATGACTATGACACATGGGGAATGACTATGAGTGATAGAGATGGGATTTGTCCCTCCTATGGGAGTATGATATCCAAGACCTATTGATTAGTGAGACTAAGAAATGCATGACCACACACATGTGTGTCAATATGTGATATTGAGCTTACATATATCTCAGACAGCCTGGTCTGGTTTAAGGAACAAGTTAGAATAATAATGAGGATGAATGCTCTATGCCTCTAGTTCAATATGGATATCAGTGACAAAGGAACTATACAAACACTATAACACCATACATAGATTGGAGGTTGAAGTTGTTCTCCAACTTTCCATTTACTTGGGTAGCAATGACGTGTGCTAGGCACCACTCATTGCTTGTGATGTCATAAGCTGTTATGGACATTTACTACCAACGTAATATGTGACCTATAGGGTCACACACATAGGAACTCATCTAGAAGAGGAGTTTGATCTTTAATGATGATTGGATTGATTACTAAAGTGTTTAGGTACTCAATTCACATAACAAATCAGTTGATTATGATGTCTCTACTGCCAAACGACCGTCTATAGGGTGATATGACTGTTTGGGGTACCAGACAACCGACTCAAGAGTTGAGACGACTATTTGGGACATCAGGCTGATAAGAAATCAATTTGGGTAAGTTCTTCTCTATGAACCGACTGGTTGAACAGATCGGTTTGGCTCGACTCACTAGATGGGCGTCTAGGTGAACGAGATGTGCGAGATGACTCCGTTGGGCTGTACAAACATTATGGAAGTTTCTTGGACTTGTTTTGCTTGCACAATTCTTGTGGTGCAAGGAAATAATATGTAATATTAATTATAATCAAATTGCCAATTTTGTATTCGATTGTGAAACTGCCAGTCGACCGTCTTGCACACAAGACAACCGTCAGGGTGTTTCAGACGACTATTTGGAGTGTTATAGGTTGTGAAAATTTGAGATCTTTCAGTCCCTTCCACTCCCATATAGACTAGGAACCTTGACCCTAACCCCACCTATAAATAGAGGGGTACTAGGGGCTTCCCAGAGTACAGCACAAACAATTGACAATCAGTTGATCTGACAATTATTGTCCTCTCTGGTGTTTGTAACCAAGAGATCCTGAGCAAGTCCTACCTGACTAGGGAGGGATAGCTATGGGAGAGAAACGGTTACACCCCAATCTCACAATTACCATTAATCATGAGATTAGGGCATAAATTGAGGATTTAACGTAATACAAAGATCACCCTTAACTTTTTCTTCTTTTTCAAACTCTTTGTTTTTTCGCATTGAACCACATAAACTAACTTTACAAGGTAATCTAAACATTGATTTCTCTAATCTGATTTCAACAGTAAAAAATGCATGTATGAACATTCATTATGTTTCTCATACTCTTAAGCACATAAGACTTGTTGATTCACATATATTTCTAAAAGATGAATAATGTTATACATCATCATTTACAACTCTCTCTTATTTCTTTACAAGGACCTAGAGTGATAAGGACCGACTGAACTTAACTATACTCAGACTTAACTCTTGTGGCAGATTTACTCTGATGCAATGATATCTTCAATCCCCATAGTTTCCCTAAAAAAATTTGAGTAGAGGGGTGAGCCTACTCGCTCAGTGAATGAGTACTTCAAAGAAACAATCTAAAGCACTAATATAATTACAAATATACTTTTGAGCAACTGATATCAATTATAACAGCAGTAAGCTTTAAAGAGATTGATCATTAATAATCATAAATATGGCAGGATACTTTAGATATCAACAAGAGCAAATCAATATATGAGCATGCTTGGTAAATTTCAAAGAGAACTAATAATTCAGAAACATACAAAGAATAATTACTGGAAAACTGTACTCAAATCTTTCTTAGCCTTTCTTACTTATAAGAAACTCTTTAAAACTTATATTATCATATTTTAGCTTATGCCCTGATCATACACAGTGTACTCTACATATGAAGACTCGTAGCAAACTACAATCTCACCGTACAAGACTTAGCTGACACACCCGGGAATGCTAAGCCTGACTACGTCGCTGGTCTGCAATAGGAAAATGGCTCTCTGGCCTTGACACACCTATTATACCATAAAAACTAGACTCCTCCTATAACCTGAGCACATAGGTAGAGAGTCAAGCCACCTATTGGCTTTGCTGTACTCTAGTTCCACCATGATCTCTGGTTGATGTTGGACACTACATTATGTATATTAAGGAGACTTCCACTAGGGTTTCGTCCCCCGTACCACCTGTTAGTACGTTCCGACCCCCGTATACTGGACACTGTCAGGGTTAGGTCGTTTCATCCCTACAAAGCAGACCTCTCATAGGGAATCTACGGTGTTCAGGGCATCTACATGTCTAATTCACTTTTTACATTCACAATTCAATCATCACATTACATATCTTAGTTTAGCTCTGTAAACCATTCATTTCATAGACCATCTGATAACATTTACCACAAATGAACTGTTAAACATCACCACATCTCATACTGAGAACATTGATATCAAAATACTTGATTCATTGAACATCTTATCCTTAGGATTTCATTTACCCCATTCACTTATCACATGGCTCTCATAAGGATTTCATGCGAAATAAACATTCACTGAATAAAGACTACTATCAACAAATCATATAAAATCAATATATGTATGAAACCTTAGAACTGAGTTGAATTTGGGTTTCCATGCCATTCACTGAGATAACATGCATCAATAATAAAATTGAATAAATATAGTCTATCATGTCAAGAAAATATGTTCAAATGAATTCCACGTCTAATCGCAAATATCCAACTTTCCTCGCATCTAGGGTTTCACCCTCTTTACTAAGATATAAAACAAACACTATTCACCTTAAATGAAATCCAAGATAGTATCTGACACATATGTACTATGAATTCAGATAAACAATCATTCATAACCAAGGGAATCCAGGTAAACAAATTTCTCTATTTAATTATACAGTAATTTCAGTCATAGACAAATTCCCTATATTTTAGTTTACTCTTATAATCTCTGTGAATACTTAGGAAATTCTCATTAGGATGTATTGTATACATTTCTAATATGATTTTATCATCTGAAATTCGTCCAAATAGAGGAAGAATCTATTTCATATCATTTTGCAACAACTTAGATCAAACACACAACTCAGGGTTTGTGGTTGCATACTAAGCAATTAAAGATTATGGATGATTTAACCAATTTTTATGCAATATATTGTTTAAAGGAAGTTCCCACTCACCCTAAGGTGTGAAAACACCTTAAAAACGCAGCTCATCCCTGAAAATCTCGATCTCATATCAAATCCCTAGCAATTCACCTGATTCTTCTTCCTTTCAACTTGGAAACCCTAAAAATGAGGGATTATGAAGAAAGAGTGAGAAAAGGGAAAGTTTTGACACCATTTCAGATCAAATCAGAGGAGGGACGAAATCTTGACATGTGTGAGAAGATTCACCATGAAACTATATCCAAAGAAGCTAAACTTACATGATTTCATCATTCCCCAGACCGCAAAACCCTAGGTCAGCATCTCCATCACTTTCTCCTCTCAAACCCTAACTCTCCCTCTCTCTCTAGAATTTCATTTCTCTAGATAGAATCACAAATTATGAGATCTACTTATGTTTTAGGTTGACCATATAGAGCAATTGAGCTGCTTGGGTCAGTTGCACATTGACCCCTCACTATACTTTCTCTTATTTCAGCTGAATTTTCTATCATAAACATATTACTGTAATTCATCTACTGATAAGGTCTAAAAACATCCAAAAATTATGAAATTTTTACATGTTATTTATGATTAAGTTTAAGATCTCTATTTAAAATTTTTGATCATTTGGAGTTACCAAAAAATAATTAAAAATAAAATACTACATTGCTGAAAAGCACTCTATCAATATTTTGGTTGAAGTATAGTTCAACGAGAACCACATTCAAAGAACACTCAAATACTCTAAATTTTTTCTCCAATATGAATGATTAAGTTATCCATATCATATCTAAAACTAAATTAAATACAAAATTTTTAGAAAATATGAAAAATCATTTACCACACTGCTATCCTGATCAAATTCCATATTCATGTACTATCAAAACCCTAATTTTTTCCGATTAGGGTTTACATTTCTCAAACCCTAATTCTTCAAACTAAAATCATAGTTAGAGTTTCTTCTTAAGTTTGAAACATCACAATTAATCTATTATCATTAATCAAGTCTAAACGATGTTCAATCTAATGAAGCATGTAATCATTCAGGTAAACCCTAGTTTACCAATTAAGCACAAATGTGGTCATTACGAAAACAACTGGGGATCATTATTGTAGGAGAGGAGGTTGGTGACTAGTATACCAGCGGGAGGGACAACTCCTTTCTGTCTATTCTAGTAGGACAACAAGAGTTCTAGTTGGTCCATGTGGACTTCTCTAGAGGCGAGGTGGCCTTTGCCCGTCGCTAAGGAGGACAACGTCATCCAGCAGTTTGTGATGAGAGGAGCTACTGTAGACGATGACGTTCAAGTTTGATGTTTGTGGAGGAGCTGTCAAATGAGCTCCAGTGCAACTAGGAGTTGCACAAATACCATCCAAGATAGAGTATACATCTACATCGACGAGGATTGTCGCTGGACTTACTCTAGGACCAGTTATATCTTTGTGAAATCATCCTTTTCATTGCATAGTTATTGATGCGATCAGATGGTTAGTGGAAAATATGTCAGTAAATTTTTATTTCCACTGCCTATCTGATGTCATATTTTCCTATAGTGGTATCATAGCCACATCAATTAATTATACTTTGAGATAATCGATATGATCAGATTTTTTAAGTTTTACCGTATTCATTTATTGCATGCAATATGAATATTTAAATTGGTTGTTGTGCATGCCCGACTAATCACCACATAAGAACCCAAATGTATGTATATATACATATATATTATGATATATATAACAATCACATGTTTTGCCCTAAAAACAAGTTTTGATGTTGGATGTGTAGCATGGTTATGACCAATAACCTGTATTATTTGTGCACGGGTGTGTGGTTGGTTTATCCTGTTTATCTCAATCTTTGAATTGAGCCTCTATCTTATCTTCACAATTTAAAAGTATTATTCTCTTCTACATTTTCTCCCCTTGAATGTAAACTGAGGTTTCACCATAATTCTGTAAAACTAGGATAGTTACTTTTTTGTTTTGACGAAGAAGAAAGACGCCAACTGACCATACAGAGGAGCCGAGCCGATCAGTTGGAGGGTCTGAGCCTACCAACTAGATGGGCTGAGACGACCATTTAGAGGAGCAAAACAATCAGCTATAGGATGACCAACCGGTCATTTGGAGGAGTCAGATGACTGGGTGGAGGTGACCAACCAACCAGACAAGAGGCAAGCCGACCAGTTCAAAGGTTGAACCAATCAACCCAGATTGGTAAGCACAAATTTTCATCAACAATAGGTTTCTACATATGATATAGACCTAGATTGTTGTAATTCCTTTAGGCTCCAAGGAATTACATTAGGCTGGCCATAACCATCTCTGTTTATTTATTGCATGTTTTCATTGGGGGTTATAGCATGTAAAATATACGTACTATATATGTGGTGATTGATTAATGTATATGTATTTATACAAACTCCCTCAATTAAAGTATTATGTATTAGATGCTTTCCATAACCATCACACAAGTAAATATTGATCGACTAAGCATGGGCACGCCCTAGTGTGATGCGTCATGTATCTCATGGAAGTGTGATGGTAGATATGTGGGTTTGACCTAGCAGGGTGCATAGTCTATCATGTTGCCTTATGGTTTAGGCTTAACTACGTGATCTTAATTGGATTAAGCACCTAGAATCATACAAATGATCAATAACAAAGATTTGTGTATATCATCTATCAAGAGTTGCATATGATGCAATTGACAAAAGTTTCCTACCTGATAGAATTAAGTTGTGGGTGACAACCCTAGCTGGCTCTTGATTTTGATGAAATTAGGATCTTGACCCACTAGAATATTATGTGTTGCAATATTATGAATTGATATTGAGGGATATCAATTTGAATAAAATAGTGGGAGTGATAGTTAACTAAATACCTAATTAATATCGACTTTTCAAATCAAATTGTTTTGACAAATGCAAAATTTATCTTGTAGAATCAAATAGAAAACACTCAATCATTGAAATCAGATGAATTAAATGAGATCTATTTACATAACTTGTTCAGGGCCTTGAGAAGTGTTCTGCATGATCCTGAAACACTAGTTCCAATATCCATTCCAAATTCACTTAAGACTGACATGGATGCTTCTCTGAAGCATGCCAATGGTGTTGTAGATATCAAGAACCTTGTGCTAGGTTGTATGAACTATGAGTTGCATAAACACCATGATAAGCATGAAAGGTATAATGTCTCTAAGGAGCTATTTGAGTGCAAACTAATAGAGAGAAAACCAATGAAGCCTCATGTGCTCAGTATGATTGGGCATATGAAGCATCAAGAAAGACTGGGATTTCCTTTAGGTCAAGAGTTGGCCACGGATATGATTTTGCAATCTTTGCCTAAATCATATAGCCAGTCTATCGAGTGTTATCACTTCAGTAAAATGGCTAGACCCTTATCAAAGTTACTTGAAATTTTGCTAAGTGTTAGAGCACAAATGAAGATGGACAAATATGTGATGATGATCAAAAGAGTAGAGTCCAATGGCAAGAGCAAGGCAAATAAGTGTTATGCTGCGAAGCTAAAGTCCAAGTGTTTTGCACTCAAAATAAGGAGAACGATAAGGGAACCTAGGAAGATGAATCAATTACCACTTTTTTGGAGCACGTTAGGGTTATGTTTCATAATCATCCAACCCAAAGCATCCCTATGTTGTGCCCATAACACATGTAGTGACCTACATGTCACAAGTGCATCGGCCATAGGGGGTAACACCTTGTTGCGATCGCAACATCTGGTGTATTGACCAACACTCATTGTAACGACCGTCTCGCGAAAACATGATTAACTAATGTGGAAGCGTTCATCAAGTAGCGGATTAGAAAAAATCACTAAAAATTAAAACTTTTTGCAAAGAGATCCACACATAGGAAATCCTTTACAACAAGAACCATTATATAACATTTACATTCTGGTTCAAACATATATAACCTGTACCATCTCTTTTCAGAGACTACAACATCAGCTGCCTTATGAACATTATATATAGAAAACATATGAATCTCGAGGCATATCCCTTTGCCTTTAATTCTCCTTCATTATCCTCAATTTAAAGAAAAGCAAATTAAGCACCTTAATGCTTATTATATAATATCCCACATGTGAGTAGATATTACTTTTCTTTATAAAAAGGTGAGTGGAATTTCACCTACTTAAGATATTTTCATTCCTTATCTTGTTAAAGGAACGTCCATCCTTATTCAAAATCAACCCAAAACATTTTGGTTGAAAGCCCTTCAATTATTTTTATTCATTTTTGCCCTAAATCGAATTAGGGTTTCAATTAGGCATTATTCTTGATTATTTTAATGTCAAGATTCTATCTCCTACAACTTAATTCAAATGAGGAGTCCCTCTCATTTTATTTTCTCTACATGATGCCAAGAAACATTAAGGACCATATTGAAGTGGTAATTTGCATATTGAACCCTAGATTTGGGGTAAATTGCACTTTACTCCAAAACTAGGTTTTAATGCACAACATTGTCCAACAAGCTCTATCTTGGTGTCCAGGCTTGGGAAAACCATACCACTACATTATATTCATTATTATGATGTCACAACATCAGAGTAACATCTTATCATGTGCAATTTGCAAGTTAACCCCTCAACTTGGGTAATTTGCACTTTAGTCCAAAATAAGCAAACATTGCTTCAACATTATTCAAAAAGGACTGAAATTGAAATATAAGTTCCTCAAGAGCCTTAATTACCTTTCACAAGATAAGTACACGCATATAATCAACTTTCTTAATCAAAACACCTAGGGTTAAAGCATAACCCAGGTCAGGGATGTTACAAATTATAAACCCCTAACAAGGATTTCGTCCCCGAAATCCCAGATAAAGGGAACAGATATTATTCATTCCTCATATCATCATGTCTTTTCATAACACCTCATTGTTATGAAGACATCATAGAACTTTTATTAGCACAAAGTTCCTTCCCACAATATTCTCATAGAGCCAATTGAGAACTTATCTTAAAGACATATTTAGTTGTTATGTTTATGTAAAGCATAAACCCCTAACATATGATGTTCATATCATTTTATATAATCAGACTGATTTCGTAGTTGACCACTCCAGGTAGCCAATCTAAATCATCTGATAATTCTCAGATACTAGAATCTCTTACCTTGGTATCAGTCACATGTGTTGAATACACATCATATTCTCATCTTTCTTTTATCATATTTACAACTTTATAGAATAGGGATCACCTCCCTTGTTCTCTTTCTCATCATATGAGGGTCATACTTTTACTTCCTCATATACACATACTGATCTGAATTCCTATCAGATCCTTCTTTCTTGTTCTTAAGATATGATACATTTATCCATATCATATTTCCAATTTCATGATACTCATTAGATTGTATCAGAATGATTGCTTGATCAAGGCAATCAAAAAGATATCAATCTAAGAGTTTCCATACTCACTTTATCATCAATAGTTGTACACCTGATCAGGGTTTACAAATACTGAGATCAAGTAGTATGCACTTACATGCTATCATATTTCTTGCTTTTCATATTATCATAACATAAGATTTAACATACCTGGATTTTATCCAGACATCTCTTCTATACCTCTTCCTCTTTCATAGAGGTAAGAACAATGTAGAGTATTTAAAATAATACTGAACAGAATTCAAATTCTAGCTCTCATCATTCCTTCCCTATATAGCAACAAATAGGGAAAACAAAATCAACAATCCTCCTTTTTATAACAAAAAGGGTTTAGTGTACTTAACATGTACATATTTATAACATACCTTGTCCTCATATCATGGTCTTAGTAGTCTTATTACTGAAGTAAAAACTAAGCCATGGAATCTTACAGGTGAAAGGTTAAGACCTTTTCACTTACTTAGTGGCTACTGCCCTAGTACACTAGGCATTTATTGCACTATTTGTACCAAAAACCTTGGCTTTTTAGAACCATTAGGAAATGTCTCTAAAATTATAGAGATCATCACCTACTTTTCAGCTTATTGCCCCTTCTTGGGCACTGCCATCACAGATTTATTATCTGTCTAAGATCATGGCAGAGTCTACTTTCTTGCCATAAGTTAATCTTTTCCACATTTTCCCTTGTTCCCACATGACTAATTCATTCAGGAACTCTTTTAAAGCTCAAGCTTTTTGTATTAAGGACTGATAACCTAGGTTGTAAGCCTAGCATCCAGTCCACTCATATGCATTACTGTTGCCCTAATCTTCCCAACAAGAGCATGATCATAGGATTCTCTATCCTGATCAGGTCTTAATGGGGATTCTCAGGCACTCATTCTATTCTTGCATGATCCCTTGCACCTCTTCTTGGTGCAACAACATTGCCCTAAGCAATGTGTTCATTGTTCTCTCCAGTCATTTTAAACTTTACCCTTTCTCTGCACAAGCAGAAATCATTATAGGGTATATTGGAGGACACTAACACAAACTCAACAACTTAGTCCTATGTCTCTGTAGACTCAACGAACCTAGAGCTCTGATACCACTAAATGTAACGACCGTCTCACGAAAACATGATTAACTAATGTGGAAGCGTTCATCAAGTAGCGGATTAGCGAAAATCACTAAAAATTAAAACTTTTTGCAAAGAGATCCACACATAGGAAATCCTTTACAACAAGAACCATTGTATAACATTTACATTCTGGTTCAAACATATATAACCTGTACCATCTCTTTTCAGAGACTACAACATCAGCTGCCTTATGAACATTATATACAGACAACATATGAATATCGAGGCATATCCCTTTGCCTTTAATTCTCCTTCATTATCCTCAATTTAAAGAAAAGCAAATTAAGCACCTTAATGCTTATTATATAATATCCCACATGTGAGTGGATATTACTTTTCTTTATAAAAAGGTGAGTGGAATTTCACCTACTTAAGATATTTTCGTTCCTTATCTTGTTAAAGGAACGTCCATCCTTATTCAAAATCAACCCAAAACATTTTGGTTGAAATCCCTTCAATTATTTTTATTCATTTTTGCCCTAAATCGAATTAGGGTTTCAATTAGGCATTATTCTTGATTATTTTAATGTCAAGATTCTCTCTCCTACAACTTAATTCAAATGAGGAGTCCCTCTCATTTTATTTGCTCTACATGATGCCAAGAAACATTAAGGACCATATTGAAGTGGTAATTTGCATATTGAACCCTAGATTTTGGGTAAATTGCACTTTACTCCAAAACTAGGTTTTAATGCACAACATTGTCCAACAAGCTCTATCTTGGTGTCCAGGCTTGGGAAAACCATACCACTACATTATATTCATTCTTATGATGTCACAACATCAGAGTAACATCTTATCATGTGCAATTTGCAAGTTAACCCCTCAACTTGGGTAATTTGCACTTTAGTCCAAAATAAGCAAACATTGCTTCAACATTATTCAAAAAGGACTGAAATTGAATTATAAGTTCCTCAAGAGCCTTAATTACCTTTCACAAGATAAGTACACGCATATAATCAACTTTCTTAATCAAAACACCTAGGGTTAAAGCATAACCCAGGTCAGGGATGTTACACTCATGGGTTTGTGTGTGTGTGTTGACCATCTATCCAAGATGTGTTGTGACTAAAGCACACCTTCACCCAGGGTCCAAAGCCCTTCTTCTGTAAGAGATCACCAAAACACTTGTTGTGACCAAAAAAACCCAATGAACTTTGACCAATCAAACCAAAGTCAGGCATGGTAACGACCACCCATTAGGGTTAGGGGTGTTGCGACTGCAACAACTTCACACATGCCATGTTGATCGAAGCACTTACTTAAGCAGCAACCCAAAAGCATGAACACGAGGGTGTAATGACCAAGGATACAAGGAAATGGTGTGTCGACCGAAACAAGACCATCTTGAGGTTCTTTAACTGAAACAAAACCAATCCAAGGCAAAAGGGCCTGTCAACCGCAACAACACCTTAGGTGATAACCAAACACATAAACCACATATGAGTGTCAAACAAAACACCAATAGTAAACATGTATCGAGTGAGACAAGTTTAGAACTCCAAGATGATCAAATATCACTATGCTCAACTCTCTTGGAAGCATGAACATCAAACCCAAGAGATGATCTCCATCATGAACAACCAAGAAACAAACTAGGAGAGAGAAGTCCAAGCTTTAATGTCAAGAAAACTTATCAAAACCTCAACTAAAACATAATTGTTGAACCATCAAATGGTGATAAAACCAAGGATCATGATGCATGTAACAACTACACCTCAACATCACTTAGAAAATTAGGCACATGAGATTAGGGTTTCGGAAAGAGAGCAATATATATAAGAATACTACAAAGTCATAAACCCTAGTTCATTACCACATCATCAAGCATCCTTATATCACATTTTATAGATGAAAACAAGAACATACAAACAAGGTTATGGTGCATATAATGAAAGATGGAAAAGAGTTATATAACCTGCCTTATGTAGAGAATCAAACTCCAAAAACAAGCTCCAAAGGAGAGAAGGAAGCTCCAACCAAGATCAACTCCTCAGCCAAATGATCACCTTAAAAGGGAAGAATGCCATAGTCAAAGAAAAGCTCAAGAAAGAGGGTGAAAACCCTAGGTCGAGTAAGAAGAAGAAAGAAGAGAGATTATTCTCACATAGGTACCACCATGGTCAAACCATAGTCTCTAACCTATGTGAAGAGAAGATCTTCAAGATATTCGTAATGGTAGGTCTGTAGTCTCACGGCCAAGAAGGAAGAGGTACAATGTAAAAGAAAATGAGATGAAGGGTTCAAAACCACTTACCAAGAAAGAATATCATCAAAGATCACAACAAAGGATATGATCAAGCCCTAGATCACCACATGCAAGGTTGATCGGCCACTAAAACTCCAAGATCAGTCCTCTTTTGATACTCAAAGCTCCAAGGATGAACACAAGGGAGAAGATAAAGAGTAGAGCCAAAAATGATACTTTCTTGTGAAGGAGAGGGGTTATATACTCAAGGTAGGAGGAAGTAAGGGGGTTTTGAGGTGCCAATACAAGAGAGCACTAAAAGGACACTTTTCCACTAAGGAAACACCCATGCAACCATTTAATACATGCATGCATCAAAGGGTGATATAACCTAGGGAGTCTAGAGACCACCTAGGTCATCTACATCCCATGTTGTGGTCAAAACACACCAATGTAGACCATGTAGTGACCACTAAACTAGGTCACCCACTCAACATGGTCGAAGCACTCCACTAAAAGACAAACCTCATCAGCCAAACCTCTCTTAGGTCACCATGGTCAAAGAAAAAAACACCTAGGGTAAGTGTTGTGGTGGAAACACTCATATAAGAGTGGTGTTACGGTCGCAACACACACGGACCCTAGTATGGTCGACACACCACCACAAGGCAAACCCTAGAAACCCTAATCTCACCATGTGATGTCACGTCATCAACCATGGTCCAAGCAAGGTGACCCTCAACATCATCTTCTCTCACATGATGCTAAGGCACAAGAAACACACTCTACATGTGACAGATTGCAAGATAACTCCTCAACATGTGTAAATTGCAACTTGGTGCAAAACAGGTAAACATAGCTAAAACATCAACCAAACTGAACTAAAATGAAAACATAGATATGCCATATGTTATTAAGGCATATTAAGAGTGTAGATTAAGTTTAAAGAATCTAATCAAGCAAAGAAAACAAGGTTAGCCCAAAATCCAGGTCAGGGGTCTTACAGCTGACCTAAGATGTAAAAATATATAACATGGGATCTTAAATAAACAAGACTTAATATCATGTATATATTCTCAAAGGCCAAGGTTCTAAATCATTCAAGACTAGTTTCAACATATCAAGATGTATGCATTGATTCAACATATCACAAATATCACAAAGCTACCTTAGGTTTAAATGGAACATACACATTAGATAAGTCATAAGATTAAGATAATCTCTCATTTGGGAATAGATTAATCAAGATATTTGGATTATCAACAAGGTTTAAACAAGAAAGATGATAACTAGTCACGTCAGGTCCATTACATGTGATAATGTCATACTTCCAAGTCATATGACTGTAAAAAAGCATAATGTAGTTTGAGTTGAGGCTTAATATTACAAGTAAGATATGTTTATTGATGTGAAGTCTAGAGGTAGCATGTTTTTGTTTGAGCATGATTCTTATAAGATTAGAGTCCTATATGTGCATAGAGATTATGCTAGGTCTAATTAGTGTATCAAGATAAGACTTTATTCCATATGAGTTATTAATGGAAAAAGGGAAAAAAATATTAGTTCAACATGGAACAAAGCATCATAAAAATTACTAATTTAAAATTAAAAAAAGGCATATCACAAAAAATTAGGCTAAAGTTCCATTATTGATCAAGTTACTTCATCCATACACATAAGGGGTCATTCTTAGGTCAAGGTAATCATTTAAGCCATATGAAAATAATCCAAATCATTAGCCAAGTCTAAAGTAGAGTAAGATTACTATTTTATATATTTAAGAGAACTTGTGATCATTAACAATCAAAGTGAAAAATGGTTGAGTATTAGATTCTAGAAAGATAGTGTATATAGCAAAACAAAGACGACACAAGTGAAACTAGGGTCAGAAAATATATCTGTTTCATATATCTCTATGAGGTGATTGATTAGATATGTAGATTCATCATATTTTGACAAAGTAACCAGGAGATATACATATTGTAAAAAATTCATTGAAATCTATAAGGAAATATCAAGATGTTACCCAAAATGTGATGGGGGAGTCCAACCATCAATCTTGCATCATGTGGCTAGCGCACGCCCTTGAGTGTCTGACCTTTGGAGCCTTGTTGGGCCTAGATCCTAATGTGGGCTTGGGCACCCTACTCTTGGACTAATGGGAGAGCTAGCTTGCCCGTGACTTTTGTACCTCCCACGTGTGCTACTATGTTCCTTCTGGCTATGAAGACTCTGTGAGGTGGGCTCTAGAGAGATTCACAAGGGTGGGGCTTTCGACCGTAATAAGGCCTCAATTGGTCCCACCCAAGCTCGCCCACAGCCTTTGAGGCCATTACTTCTAAATAAAGGTTGAAAGGGACGTGATCTAGAGAGGGAGTATTGTGGATACTATGAAGGATTTATAAGGTTTGGAGGGAGAAGAAAAAGTGTAGAGGGTGTTGGGACACACAAAAAAGCAAAGGAAGAGAGGCAAATAAAATACGGCTAGAAATAAAAAGCTTTATAAGGCCAAAGTGTTAAAAGGATGTGTAAAGGGGGTGGATTTGTTGCCCCACCTTCCACTAGTACAAACTTGTATGGAGGTAGAAGAATACACCACGTTTGTTAAATTTTGACAATCCATGCCTGTAGGATTGGAGGGGCGAGATTGACAGAAAACAAGTGAAAGGATCACTGAGTTAGAAAGTTGTGAGAGGAAACTTGGATGGGATGTCAATGTATCCACTACTACAAAAATAGCTTATAAAGTCACTTTTAAAGGTGTCGTTTGTAATAATACACCGACACCTAAACAATAAAGCGTCGGTTTATAAAATAAACCGACATCAATCTGTGAAGGGCGACCAGACACGGGTATCACTTTTATTCGGTGTCGGTTACTTAATAACACACTGACGCTGAAAATTAACCGCCAAATCCAAAAATTTCCAGCAAAAAAATTACCTCCAAAAATTTAACATATGACATCGGTCATTACCTAAAAAACCGACAATGAAAGGTTATTCGCGAAACAGAAATTGGGCACATATTGATCGTCGGTTTTACATCAATGACCGACACTTATGGTTTTTCCCGTGCTCTTCGCGGGAAATTTTTCACACCCTTTGAGCGTCAGATTTGCAAAACAACCGACGACTATGATTATTAATCGAGAACTAATTTTTTAATCGGCGTATGTAGATAGACGTCAATTTATTTCTAGTTAAAACCGACGATTATCATTTGGAACAGATGTCGGTTTGTATTATTAACCGACACTGTTAGTTTTATGTGTCGGTTGAGTTTAATAATCGACACCAAATATTAACTTAATATCACACGAGCGAGCCCGACTCTTACCCTTTCTCTCTATGATTGCAATCGGCTATTAGCGTCTGGCGATTCCGGCGTTCTCCTTGCTCGCCGCCCCCGATCTCCTTGCTCGCCGACGCCATTCTACTGCTACTGCCATCGCCGCCGTTCATGGAGCTCTCCGCCTCTGTGGAGCTTGCCGCCACTGTGGAGCTTGCCGTTTGTGGAGCTCTCCGCCGTTCGTGGAGCTCAACGGCTCCGTGGAGCTCGCCGTTCGTGGAGCCACCACTGTCGTTGGTCCTGTCCTCCAGCCGGTCCTCCTCTCGCTGGTGCTAGCAGTCCTACTGTCGGAGCCAAAGCCTAGCCACCGTGCTAGCAGTCCTACTACTGGAGCGAAAGCCATTGCCAGTAGCCAGCGCCAACAACAGCAGCCGGAACCAGAGCTTCCCATTATCGTCACCACTGCCACTGCTAGAGGTAAAGCCTCCAATTGACTAGGTTTGCATCCTCAATTCGTCCTTGGCTTAACCTATTTTTTAATGTGTGTTGTTAATGTGTGTTGACCTTGGCTTAACCTATTTTTTAAACAAGTAGATGTCAATGATAATTTAGTTAACCAATCCCTATGATTGATCCTATTTTAGTTCAGTATTATTTTGCATTCATACACGATCGTGCTAAAATTTGTAGTGTGCATTTCCAGTTTTAGGTTTGACTTTTTTGATGTTACTAGCGGATAGGACCCAGGCTCCTGTTCATTTTCTGATTCACTTCAAAATGATTAGAATGTGCCTAGGTCCTTATTATAAGTATGTTCTTTTATCCTTTTAAAAAGTATTTCAAACATAATGTCATGTACTCATAAAACTAAATATGAGTGTTGATTAAACAAATAGATAATAAGTGCCACCTCATTTTATGAAATACCAAGATACATCAAATTATAGAAAATACTAGTCTGAAAATTTATAACATCATTAATTATATGTACTTACACTTGTTCTGAAAATATATAACATCGTTATATGTACTTACGTACACTTTGTTAATACTAATATTATGCAGTCTCTGTCCACCCACAACAATCACTATGAACTGGGCCTCTATGTCAATGTTAACGTTCCCTATTGAAGAACAATTGGACATCATCCTAGTTGATCGTTCCTTAAACCAATTGGCCATACCCAAACATTGGCGTTTTCTAAAAGGAAGACACTACAGGCCTGGTGAAGTGACCCTAAATTTTGGCAATTATTCACATGTTATCGAGGTTGAGTATGATTTGACGGGAAATCTTGTATCAAAATCCGGTCGGCGTGATTGGATTGGAAAGATGTATGTGGGCCATAGCGACATGCTTTTTCTCCATCCAGTTGGCCATAATACCATCAACGTTTGGATAACCAACATCAACTGCGAGACCCCCGATCATCTACGTTGGTATGAGCGCACGACGGAGGATATCAGCTCGAGTTTGGACAAATCTGATTATGAGACCCCTGTCAGTTTAGATTTGTCTAAATACAGTGAGGAGCTCCGCGACACAACACAATCATCAAAAAGGCCACGGTAGGCCCAATTAACAAATATAATTGTCAAGACAAAAAATTTGTGTTTACGCTTTTTGTCTGAAAGCAATCAATACTCATAGCTACTTTCTTTTCTGAACTTCAGGAGAAGATCGCCACAATGATAAGTCCTCGAAGTTACTGATGCGGGACCATGTTGGTGTAGTATTTAGTTGTCTATCTATCTAGACTTGTCTGTATTAATAGTTATTTTAATTATGTGCATGTTTATGGGTACACCAACCCCTTTGTTTAGTTACTGTTTAGGGGTACACCAACCCCTGTGTGTGGATGTAAAAAGAGATTAATGAATGGAACTGAAAGTTTCTACATGAATGCTTCTAACTGAATTGATGATTGGCTTGGTTATTGAATGTTACAAATTACTAATAAATTTCATTATACATGTTCTTTTGTCCTTATTATAACTATGTTAACAAATAATACCTATAGACATGTAATGTTTATTTAATAGAATTGATGATTGGCTTGGTTATTAATAATATATGACAAAAATAAAATGCTTAATTTTAACATATGATTGTCTAGAATTTTTTCAATGATCACTTCCATTACGGTTCAGGAGCTCGCCGGCCTTCTGCCTGCCCGTTCGGCTTCCACGTGCACCCATCCGTCTCACCTCTCTCCCTGCTCCAGAGCAAGACTCCCGACTGGGCTCAAACAGAGGTAAACATCCCCAAAAACCCTCTGTCTCGCCCTCTGATTTGTATTTACTTAAATACTGATTTGTATTTACTTATCTACTCGTTCATCTAATGATTTTTTATTCATCACATTATTTAAATTTAGGGCTTTATATTTAAATGCATCTAAACATTCATAAGCTATTAATGTTGATTAATTTAGGAAGCATTGATATGTTGTTATGGCTGTCCACAAATGTTTTTATAAGAAATGGTGTGTTGAATGGGGTTGTGAACAAGGAATTGGTGTTGTATTTGTTGGCCTAGAAACCCATCCAAGATTTACTCACTAGGAGTAAATCTTGGACAGTCTCCGGTTTGGGATTGTTCTCAAAAACCTAATCTCACTTAGGATGTAAGTGTATAATGTGTATTGGATTTTCAAGAAAATTTTGGCAACATTTTCCCGTTTGTTCTCTAAGTACATATGTACTTGGAGAACAGCGGGGAAATGCTGCCGAAATTTTCTTGAAAACCCAATACACATTATACACTTATTAGTGAGATTAGGTGTTCAAGAATGGGATAGGTGGTACACATTTAAGAATGACATCACATGTATAAACCCTAAAGTTTTAACCATAAATTATAATCTGTTTAACCTAGACCCTAATCTTGTTGTAATATATACTTATTTTCTCTTTGATCATAGAATGGATAGATCATGGATGTCCATTCACAATTGCTGCACTCCAGAGTTTATTTCTGGTCTTGATCAGTTTGTTAGATTTGTCGAGGAACATAGGAAACAACCCAGAGATAGGTTCTACTGTCTATGTAGGCATTACGGTAACAACTTAAAAGTCAGTACTGGTGACGAAATCAGAAGTCATGTCATGTGCAACAGGATTGTACAAGGCTATACAAAATGGCACTGGCATGGAGAGATTTCAAACCTGAAACCAGTGGATGTTGATAGCAGTGCTTGTGTGGAAGAAGAAATTGCCTCCGATGACGTAGATGTCACTACTACAGAACCTACCTTTAGTGTCGGTTATTTAAAGCCTTTAGTGTTGGTTTATAAGCGACACCTATGTGGGCGACACTAAAAGTCCAACCATTGGTCGTCGGTTCCATAACCGACACCCAAACTCTTCGCGCGCCATCGAAAACGTGCCATCATGGGACTATAGGTGTCGGTTATTAGGTAAGAACCCGACAACCAAACCCTTCGCGCCACAGAAAGGGCGCCATGTTGGGCACAATCAGTGTCAGTTATCTACAAATAACCGACAACCAAGCCCTTCGCGCCACACGAAATAGATGCAGATTATTTGTAAAAAACCGACACTATAACATTATGTGTCGGTTATTTACAAATAACCGACGACTATTGTTTTTTTTTCTGTCAGTCTGCAGACCTGCTGTGGCTGGTCGCAGGATGAGAAACCTGTTCAGTTCAGTTATGAACAGCAGGTTTTACGACATCCATTGATATCAGCTGACAACAGGCCGCAAACCTGCAAAATTAACAATAAAAGTAGCACATGCATATAGCAATGCAACATGCAGTTCCATTTTATTTTCAAACATTTATAAACATTCACACATGCTAGCAATCTGTAGTTCCATTGATTCACATTCACACATGTAGACTTCATATAGCAACCGACACTTTCATTCATTTTCATTCAAACACATGTAGAAACATCCAGACATGTAGAAACATTCACACATATATTATAATTTAGAAATTCATTTACAAAGTATCATTGTTTAGTCATTATTCGCTATCAGGATCCCAATTATATTTTAAAGCCCCAACTAATTGTATGGTTGTTGCCCATTCTTCTACTACTTTATTTAATTCTCCCATCGTATAGGGCTCATGTACATCTGGTAAGTCCTTTCCTGTAATGGGGTCCATTTTAAACACCTATAAAGAGAATGATGTATATATATAATTAATGAGCTATAAATAAGATTGATATATTTCATATTATCTCTTGTCGGCTATATAATACCCCAGCAATACAATCGATGTCCATTGCGGCATTTTTGACAAGTATGTGCATATATCACATGACATAGTATCCACATGCCCATCCGTTGTCTTGTGTAGCACACTATAAATTCAAACATACAAAATATTAAAAAATACAACTAATTAAGCATTGTTCAAATAAATAATATATACATATATTACAGTAGGGAACTTACTTTCACGTTCTTCCAAATTATTTGCTGGTTCTTTTTCGTGGGGACCTTTCCTCCAGCCTTTTTGTACTCCTCAAAACCCCTACATGTTAATGTAACACAGAACATTGCAATTAAATAGTAATGTAATAACATATGTTAACGGATATGAAAAATGAAATATTTCTCACCGAAATATTACCATTTTCATTTTGTGTCCAAATCTTGTATTCAATTTACACCCCTTAGGATCTAGATAATACACAGTGAACGTCTCGGGGGAAATAACCAATAACTCCCAATGCTTACCACTAGAGGAAAAAAAGTTAAAAATTAATAACTCAAAATCCACAATAAAATGTAATTTTCTTAAGTCCAAATTATAACAAGCAAAGTAAACTTACTCTACATTGAATGGAGCCATTATCACCGTCTTCTTATTTACATCAAAAATTGAAAAAGCCTCACAGCAGTATTTTTGAACTGATGTAGGGTCTTTAGCTACTAGACTAATCAAGGATGGAATCAAAAACCCTACATGTTCGAATCCAAAATCTGCACATATGTTGTCTAAGTAGCTGCAAAATATGTATTAATTACGCATGCATTAATAAATAAGAAACCAGATCACCAGATCATACACAAGGTATATGGATGTATAAAGAATATCTCACCTTATCTATAGCTCTATCACAGATGTATTTAGCCAATCATTTCGAAACAACTCCAAAATATCTTGTATAAATATTTTTGTTTCGTATGACTGACCTGTAGAATCTGAATCAGAAGAAACAATTATAGGGGAGTTTATATCATGTTCCCCTAACCATACTGCCATACCCCTACAGTTAGGACCTAACGGGACAGGTAGGTCCTGTGGAACCCAACTAGGTAATGCAGGAGGTGGAAGTGGAGGCCTAGATGCTGTGGGTGTCTTCTTTTTAACCTGTATATATATATATATAATAATTTCAGATCAACTGCCAGCATATACACACACTAACAATTGAACGTAATGTAAATTTACCACACCTTTTCAGTAAAGAAGACATACGCTTTTTCCCACAATATCACTTCGCCTACTGCATCACCAAGCGTTTCACAATCTGGGCGGGCATATGGCAGTTGAAGTTCCTGAAATTGGGGGAATATATGTATCGGGCTCACCCGAATCCAACCAGCTGGTACTGGAGACCCGTGACACATTTCCCCTGGTAGGGATGGGTAAGCCGACGCCTCTGCCACGACATATTCTTTACTTTTTAGACGACATGGCTTCAACCCCTACAAATTTTTGTGTAAAGAATGTTATATACATATATACATATCATCTGTTTTGAAACGACTACAATTTCATGTATACGTATCATCTTGAATTAAAAAACTAGTTACTATGTCATAAAAATACTTACAGTGGATGTGCTAGGTGGTGGGTCTACAGGATTACTCCCAACCTCTGCAATAGGAGTAGGAGTAGAGGCTGTAGTACGTATTGTCTGGTAAGTGGCAGTCTGAGATACCTGCCACTTTTGCATTGCTTCTTCGAGTTTTTCTTCGAGTTTCCTGTAAAATAGCTTATCCACCTATACATGGATAAAAGAAACGTCAAATTCAAAATTTTGAATTCTCTTTTACAGTAACATCTACAAGGAAAAATATGTTACCTCTTCTTGTGAAAGTCCCGCTTTTGGGACATGTTTGCGCTGGGATGGCCCAAAAAAAGCTTTGATGCCCACACCAGCGCCTGCAGCCCTAACACGTCCAGGATGCTCTGGGTTACCCAGAGCAACTGTCAATTCATCCCTTGTGCCCTCAGGGATGAACTTTCCTTGTTTCCTCAGCTCGTGCAGCTCCCGCTAATCGCCAAAACAAAAATTTGTACTTAAGTAAACAACACAAATAATCAATATTCGAATGATTGCTGTAAGAGTTGTATTTTACCATTTTTGCAGCCGCCTCAGCAGTTGCGGCCTTAGTTAATTCTCCCTTCTTATTTTGCCTCCCAGCTATCCAGACATCATGGCGAGGCAGAGGTGTGCTACCTATGGTAGAGGACTCCTTAGTAGCAACAGACTGAGCAGCAACAGCCTCATCCTGTAGTCTTTGGCGAACGCCTGCATATCCTCTTGGACCCATTGTGTGGTCGTGCACATTCATCACACGCCTTGATCTTTGTGCATCACTGAGGGCCTAGTTAGTATGCACATTAATGATTTGGTTAGTAACACTAAATGTTAATCTTGAATAAGTGAATACAACATATATTAATTAATGAGATTGAGACTGACGCCTAATACCTTGAATTCATCAGTTTGTCTTGAAGCGACAAACGCGTCCCATTCTTCTTTGTCCAGGAAGTTCCACTGTTCAGTGGCTGTCTTCTTCCTCTTGTCAGCTTCTTTTATGTATTCTCTGGTGAGATTTGTCCTATAGTTCCTTAGGACTCTCCCACAGCGTTGCATCACACATTTACGATGCAACTTTTCATCCAATTCAAATATACTCTGCAAAATAGAATTGCTATTAACTAGTATCCAAAAATTTAGTCATCTACAAAATAGAATTGCAAATTAATAATAACTCACACATAAATCCCTCCATATTAAATCTTTCTTCTCCTTAGAAACGTTATGCCAAGAATCTAAGCGACAACCGCAATGGCTACGAGTAACATATCCAAGATATGAAATAAATGAATTGCGATTCACACCACATGCATTTCCTGCATTATCGAAATCCACAACAAGTTTGGGTCCATTTCCCTTTTGCGCAATTAACTTCTTCATCATAGTGATGCCCCTTCTCTTGTCAACTTTTTGGTGTTGTTGATCAAGTGCCTCAAGTGCTGCACATGGTATTTGTGCATCATCAACCTAACATTTGACAAAATAATTCACATTTACAAGATATAACTATAAATGGACATATAGATATAAATATATGATATCTTTTTAAAACTTACATTGTGAGGCGGCGCATTGATGTCCTCACTCTCACGGTAGTCATCAAGACGGTCATCAGGAGAATGGTCAGCCATCTGCAAATTCACATTCAAATTGTAAAGTTCACATTGTAAAGTAGTAATTCAAAGTGTAAAGCTCACATTGTAAAGTAATTCAAATTGTAAAGTTCACATTGTAAAGTAATTCAAATTCTAAAGCTCACATTGTAAAGTTCACATTCACATTGTAAAGTAATTCACATTATAAATTAAGCTCACATTATAAATTAAGAAAATTTTGGCAGCATTTGGACGGGTTTTTAGGCCAAAAAATAATGTGTTGTCATTCTTGTACCTAAAATCCTAGTTCTTCAAGTTAGGGTGATTATTGATGTCTTTAAAAGCATGATTGGCAATTTAGGGAAAAGTTCATCATTTACATTCCAAGCATGTCACATGTGTTTATTTATGTATTGATTTTGATATTATTTAATCATCTACTGATTTAACTTTAGTTAATTATCAACTGTTTAACTTTAGTTATCAACTGATTTGTGTTTATTTATGTATTGATTTTGATACTATTTAACCATCTACTGATTTAACTTTAGTTATCAGCTGTTTAACTTTAATTATCAACTGATTTGATTATATTATATTTATTCATCTACTATTTGTATTCATTTATGTACTGATTTGAGAATTGATTAATCATCACTGATTTATAATTTTATATTAGTTAATCAACTGATTTGTATTTATTCATCTACTTATTTTTATTTATTCATGTACTATTTTTTATTTAGCTATTTACTCATTTGAATTTATTTATACTGCTTCTGAAATTATGTAAGAATCTACTGATGTAACTTTATTTATCAACTGATTCATATTTACTTTTCCACTTATGTATTTATTCATCTACTTATTTGTTTTTATTTATTACTGTTTTTATTTAGTTATCTATTAATTTGTGTTTATTTATGTACTAATTTTGATATCATTTAATCATCTACTGATTTAACTCTATTACTGTATTTATTGTATTTTATTCATCTACTATCTGTATTTATTTATGTGCTGATTTAGGAATTATGTAATCATCTACTGATTTATATTAGTTTACCAATTGATTTGTATTTAATGTATTTATTCATCTACTAGTAATGAAAATGGCTGTCTTTCTTTCTAGTGATATAAGAATATCAAACACATATACACGAAAATGCTACTATAGTTTCATCTATTGTGTAGCCTACAACAAGGTATTCAACTTTAACATTGGATAACCATTATAGTTTCATTGACATTTTAAAGAACAATGGCAATGAATAATGCAAATGTAAAGATAGAAAAACTTGAGTTGAGCAGTATTAAGCTAGGGGATGAGGAAGAAGGAAGAAGCCGACGTACCTTGAGGGCAACAAGGTGAAGCTGACAGCGCCGGAGCAGAGGAGAGCAGCTGGAGGTGACGGCGGCGAGAAGAGGAGGACCAGCAACCGACGACGGCTCGGCGGTGAGGGCGTCGAGGAGACCAGCAACCGGCGGCATAGCAACCGGCGACGGCTCGGCGGAGCGGCGGTGAGGGCGTCGACGAGAATAGCAACCGGCGGCGCAGCAACCGGTGGCGACGACAACGACGGTGACGGCGGTGAGCGGCGTGCGACAGACGAACGGCGGCGCGGGGAGGCAACCGGCAACGACAGTGGGGGAAATCGCCAGACCCTAGCGCACAGCAATGAAACAGAGACAATGGGGAAAAGTTCTGTTCGCGGGGCTATTAAGTTGACAATATGTGTCGGTTATTTAATAAAACCGACAACTAAACCAACAGTGTCAGCTCTTTGAAAAAAACCGACAACTATACACTTAATATTCGTCGGTTTATAAATAAAAGACAACCGACAACTATTCCTGTCTCGCGCATACCCTTTAGTTGTCAGTTATTTATTAAAAAACCGACAACATATGTCCAATTTTGAAGGTAATTTTTTTGCTGGAATTTTGGTTTTGGCGGTTGATTTTAAGTGTCGGTTGTTTATTAAATAACCGACAATTATTGAAAGAGGTACCCGTGTCTGGTCGACCTTCACATATTGGATGTCAGTTTATGTTAAAAATCGACACAGTAGGGTTTATGTGTCGGTTTTTGTATACAACCGAACCTTGAAAACCGACTTTATAAGCCATTTCTGTAGTAGTGTGTGAATGAACCAGTTCCAGTAGACATCGTTGATGCGATGCTGGATAGTTGTGGGGTAGAGCACACCGATCCACCTCCCATGTTTAGAAACATTGTGCATGATGATGAGATACCATTATACACGGGTTGTAAGTTTACGAAGCTTAGCGCTGTGTTGAGATTGTATAAACTAAAAGCTAACAATCGATGGAGCGATAAAAGCTTCACATCATTGTTGTCTTTTTTGAAAGAAATTCTTCCTAAAGGAAACGAGCTGCCTATCTCAACATACTGGTTAAAGAAATTGTTGTGCCCAATGGGAATGGAGGCCAAGAAGATACACGCATGCCCAAATGATTGTGTATTATTTCAAAAGGACTATGTGAATTTAAAAGATTGTCCGAAATGTGGTGCGTCAAGGTATAAATTGACGACTTCGGGGGAGTCCAAAACTGGTTCTCCCGCCAAGGTGATGTGGTATCTACCTATAATACCACGGTTTCAACGCTTGTTTGCCAATCCTATAGATGCAAAGAATTTGAGGTGGCATGCAGATGTTAAGAAAAATAATGATGGGATCCTACGACATGCGTCTGATTCCCCACAGTGGAAGAAGATTGATCTATTGTACCCTGAATTCGGTGAAGAGGATAGGAATCTAAGACGTGCTTTGTACAGATGGGATGAATCCATACGGGACATTGAGCAGCCAACATAGCACTTGGCCAGTCATGCTTGTTATATACAATCTTCCTCCCTGGTTGTGTATGAAAAATAAGTACGTTATGCTGTCGTTGTTGATATCAGGCCCTAAACAACCTGGAAATGATATCGATGTTTATCTTGAACCTCTGATTGATTATTTAAAGAAACTCTGGGGTGAAGGTGTGAAGACCTATGATGCTTCACGAAGAGAGACATTTTGTTTGCACGCTATGTTGTTTTGCACTGTGAATGACTTTCCAGCATATGAGAATTTATCTGGATATAGTGTCAAAGGATCTAAAGTGTGTCCTATATGTGAAGAGACCACTGATTCAATACGACTAAAACACGGAGGCAAGACTGTATATCTTGCTCATCGAAGGTTTCTTCCAAAATTTCATCCGTATCGTAGGTTGCACAAAGCATTCAATGGACGGAATGAGGAACGTAGCACACCTAAACCTATATCAGGGGAGGATGTTTATGAAAGAGTGAAAGACATCGCCAATGAATTTGGTAAGAGATCACAATGTACGATGGCCACAAGGAGTGACAAGTCTTTATTCGAGAAGAAGTCGATATTTTGGTATCTTCCTTATTGGAGTTCTTTGATAGTCAGGCATTGTATCAATGTCATGCACGTTGAGAAAAATGAATGTGATAGCGTCATCGGTACTCTGTTGAATATACTAGGTAAGACTAAAGATGGGATAAAATCCAGAATGGACCTACGTGAAATGGGAATAAGGTCAGAATTAACAGAATTACGTGAAATGGGTAATAAAAGAACATACTTACCTCCCGCTTGTTACACATTGTCTAGAAAGGAGAAGAAAGCATTTTGTGAATGCTTGGTAAATGTTAAGGTGCCATAGGGTTACTCATCCAACATCCGTACATTGGTATCAATGAAAGATCTGAAGTTGATAGGTCTTAAATCTCATGATTGTCACATTCTAATGCAACAAATATTGCATGTGGCAATTAGATCTATATTGCCGAAGCATGTAAGGTTTGCAATCACCAGACTTTGTTTCTTTTTCAACAGTCTATGCAGAAAAGTTATTGACCCTGATACTCTCGATAATTTGCAAAGGGAAGTGGTTGTTACCCTATGTCAGCTTGAGATGTATTTTCCTCCGTCGTTCTTTGATATCATGGTACATCTTATTGCCCACTTGACTAGGGAAGTGAAAATGTTGGGACCAGTTTTCTTGCATTGGATGTATCCCTTTGAACGATACATGAGCATTTTTAAAGGTGATGTTCGAAACCGTTATCGGCCTGAAGGGAGTATTATTGAGGGTTATGTGGCTAGAGAGGTTATGGATTTTTGCAATGACTTTCTAAGTGGTAATGACGCTCCCGTGAATGAAAAGAATATTGAGGAGCATTTTGGCAAAGGAGTTTTGGGAGAACGGGTGAAAGTAATCAGCCGTGAGTAGTTGGAGCAAGGTCACTTGTATATTTTACACAACATCGACAAAGTCAGTGTTTATATTGAGGAACATACCAATTTCATCAAGAGACAATATTATCGATCCAATTCAATGTGGCTTGCTAGAGAGCATAACAAGAGATTTATTAAGTGGTTTGAAGATAAAGTCTTACATCAACTATCTCAAACACCAGATAATGTTACTGAAACCATCAAATGCCTCTCCTTTAAACCAAAATTGAATGTTATGTCTTATGAAGGGTTTGACATAAATGGTTTCTCATATTACACAAAGCGTCAAGATGATAAGAGTGTCGTCCAAAACAGTGGGGTCACCCTTCAAGCGTCTTCATTGTTTTTTGCAAGTGCAAAGGATAAAAGTCCACGTGAAGCTAAAATGTCATATTACGGTGTCATTGAAGACATATGGGAGTTTGACTATGTAGATTTCAGAATTCCGCTCTTTAAATGTAGTTGGGTTGACAACAACAAAGGAGTTATAGTGGATGAATTGGGTTTCACGTTAGTGAACTTTGAAAAGATTGGCGAGAAGGGTGAACCATTCATATTGGCATCACAGGCAAAACAAGTATTTTATATCGATGATCCTGCAAATGATAAATGGTCGGTTGTTCTCCATGGTAAAAGACAGTTCATTGAAGATCCTATAGATGAAGAAGAGTACTATGATAAGTATGATGACTCCAATCCATTCTCAATTGGGTTGCCAACACCACCAAACATTGAAGTTGGGGATCACAATGACTAGTATGTTCACGGGGATTATAATGAAGGATTGTTAATTGATAAAAGATCACAATATTAGAGGCATGGATGTTTATATTTTTATTATGTTCCCATGATGACCGTGATGATGATCACCGTGAGGGTGAGGATGTGCTTGCACCGCCTGATAATGTAAGTTTTAAGAATATATTCTTGAGGTTTCTATCTATATGTTCATTTATAATTATATTATGTAAGTGTGTTTTTATCAAATTTTTAGGATACTAGTTAATAGCAATTCTATTTAATTTGTAGGCGTTCACCAAAGACTACAGGCTATGCAGGACGGCCATGACATAGCTATGAAGGCTATTGACATTGCTTTGTAAATCTAAAGTGCAACAGTCGGAGAGAAAGCAAGCATCCCACACTAAGGTTATATAGATATATAGTGGGACTAAGGTGATGATCCCACCTGCTAAAATAGGTTACCGAAAACTACATGTTATGACTGGGAGGTCGTGATTCAACAACCGTATGTATTAGCAGGAGGACAAACAGATTTCACCACGAGTTAACATTGAAGAAGGTTAGTAGACCTTCTTCAATGTTAACTCGTGGTGAAATCTGTTTGTCCTCCTGCTAATGCATACGGTTGCTGAATCACAACCTCCCAGTCATAACATGTAGTTGTCGGTAACCTATTTTAGCAGGTGAGATCATCACCTTAGTCCCACTATATATATGTACTAAGCTATAGTGTTGTATGTAAATTCAGCACTACTGTTATTATGCACTATATATGTGTTAGTCTGTCATATTGTTATAAGAATCTGAAACACTTGTGCGTGCTACACTTTATGTATTGTATCTGTATCATGCTTCCCTTCATTGTGGCTTCTTTTGCTGTTTCATGGCTCTTTGAATATATGATTTTGTTGACAATGATGACAATGATGACAATGTGAATGAATTTTTATGAATTGTGTGTGAAAATCATCAATACATGAATGTTTCTACATGTGTCTGAATGTGAAAAGAGATAAAATAAATGGAACTGCAGGTTGCTACTAGTTTCTACATGCGTGTGATGAAAAAAATAATATGAATTAAATGTTCTTATACATGAGTGTGAATCACATATATATAATATTGTCCATCATGTTAATTTTGCAGGTTTGTGGCCTGTTGTTGGCTGATATCAATGGATTTCATAAAACCTGCAGTTCATAACTAAACTACAAGTTTCTCATCTTGCGACCAGCCACAACAGGTCTGCAGACTGACATAAAAAACATCGGCGTCGGTTATTTGAACAAAACCGACGATATATGGTTACAATTTCGGTTTCCATACTAGTAACCGACGTCGATTTCCCTAATGAGGCCAGACACCACGGCCGTGCTGGCCAGCACGACCGTGGCAGCAGACCAGACATAAAACAGGGGTCGGATATTTATATAAAACCGACTACATAGGATAACAGTGTCAGTTTCACTACTAGTAACCGACGTCGATTTCCTTAGAGGCCAGACAACACGGCCATGCTGGTCAGCACGGCCATGGCAGTGGGTGAGATGGCGTCGGTTATCACTAAGAAACCGATGCCGATAGTGCCCCAGATGGCACCCTTTCTGTGGCGCGAAGGTATGTGGTGTCGGTTTCGAACCTAATAACCGACGCCTATACCCCCTGTTGGCGCATTTTCGGTGGCGCGCGAAGGGTTTTGGTGTCAGTTTGAAAACCGAGACATAACGGTTGGGCTTTTAGCGGAGCCCACATAGGTGTCACTTAAGAACTGACACTAAAGGCCTTAAAAAACCGACACTAAAGGCATGTTATGTATTAGTGATCGGGCCAAAGAGGACTGAAGTAAAATAGAGTAAAAAGCTAAAACTCGAGCTAGAAATAGGATTAAATCAAACAAAATTTAAAAAGAGCATATCTCTCTCGTTCTAGATTGCAAATGAGTAAAATTTAGTGCATTACAAATCTACACAATGGGAATAAGGTTGGGGTATAAAGAGACCCATAAATGATTTCAAAAGGGGATGATAAAGGGTGATGTATCATTTAGGTTAAAACTTAATTTTATATCAACAAGAATGTTACCACTTTTCATGTGAACATAATATAAAACCTATAGGCATTAAAACAACTCAAATTAAAAAATTGAGGGATAGAGTGAGATATAAATGGAAGGATGAAATGCATATCACATCTATGAGGAGAGAGAAAATCTAGGTTATCACCATATATCTATTGATGACTAATATATAATATAGTACTCATAATAATTTACATACATCCTGCTAAAAGAGAATAACTCGATGAATTGTCAGTTGAATCCCTTTAACTTTGTAGCATGTTACTACCAAACTTACATGTTCTCTCCTACTAACATTGATAACTATATATATATATATATATAGTACTCATAATAATTTTTATACAATTCATTAAAAGTGAATAGCAATTCCCATGAACTTGTAGTATGTGATCAACAACAACCCATTGACCATTAATATATAACTAGTACTCATAATAATTTTATACAACCCCTAAAATAAAACAACTTGATGATCTGTCATCTAACTCCATGTAACATGTAGCGTGTGATTTCTAGAATTATTTGCATTTCATTTATTGACATGTGATTGTTGACATCAAACATATAATTTGACTGATAATAATTTGCATACAACATGCTTAGGGGTGCCAAGTCGACTTTTCAGGTCATTTTCGAGTTGATTATGTGTTTAATGTTTAGAAGTTATGAAACAAAATATTATGATGGAAATTATGAAAGAAACTAATTTTGGGTCATCTTGGATTGGGTCAAACATTATACTGTATCGGGTCAAAATTTGCTAGCTCTAAACATGCTAAAAGAGAGTGACTCAATTAATTGTCACTTAACTCCTTTTGACTTATAGTTTGTGACTATAAGAGTTACTTTTGTTTTTAAAAAAATCGTCATTGAACTTCAAGACAAACTACAGAAGCATGTGGACATGCTACTGAAGCATGAAGACAAAATTCACTAACCTTATCAAACTTATCCAAAGTTAAAGATGAGAGACCACTTTTATACTAATCCAAAAATATTAGGACGACGAAGCAGCACAAGTTAAAAATGGTTAGCAGCTAGAATTTGACAAAATAAGAAACCATGGATGTTGAAGAAAGAATTGCATAGAGGGTCCTTTTTATTGAACAATTAGAAATCATTACTCTTTTATATACCAACATATTAATGTTGTTTCTAATAGTGTTAATTTAAATTGTAGAATTCTACTAATGGGTTCAAAATGGCTACAGACAAAGAAGATAATACCAAACTATGATGCTACATTAATAATACATGACGTTAAAATAGAAGTAAAGGAGAAGTATAATTATCCAAGATGTTATATGAATTTTATTTGGACTATGGAGATCTTAAAATGCAGGATTTCCAACAAACTAACATTCCAACTAGAGAGCTTCTATAACACATTTCTTATTATGATTGTCTGATTGATGACAATTTGAGTTAACAGTTCTCCTCCTCTATTCAAAAAGTATTTTGAGTTCTCATGGTAGATGATTCCTAATTAATTGGTATAAAAATCTAAGTAGCATTTTTTGCAATTTTGATTATCAATATAGCATTCTTTATATTTTAATATAAAAATACCATATTTCTCTTAGAATACAAAGAGGATGCATTTCTTTTGCTGGGGGTAATGCATCCCAATGGGAGACGCATTGCTACTTTTGAATAACAACACATCTTCAATTTGGACGTATCTTCCGAATGTTTTAGGTTTTTTTATATTTTTTACTTCATTTAAATTTTGATACCATGTAATTTATATTTCGTACATTATATTACTTAATGACCATCATATACGTTAACTTATATACATCTAATTACATATTTAAAATTTTAATTAAAACTATAAAATAGTAGAATAATTAAATAATATTATAATTCATAAATACATAATATGCATAAATGTAAATTATAGTGTCTAAAATTAATTTTATATAACCAAAAATTAACAAGAAAGTATTTAAATAACAAAATACACACAATATACATAATTTAGAAAAAACTTAAAAACATAATATAACAAAATAGAACACACATCGATGCACATAATATATATGTTTGTATATATATATTAATGATAATACATATAGTAAAAAATATATACAAACATGTCCAAAGTGATGCTTAAAATAATAAAGATTACTATAATTCATAAATACATAATATTTTTAATACAAACAACAATGTCTAGTATTTTCATTCTTTAGACATTCATTCTGCTCCATCATTTATCTCATAATTGATTGAGCTAGAATAAATTAGAAGGTTGCCTTTGATATTTATCAAATCAATCAGATCATATGCCAACCCAATCATCATAGGATTGGATCTCTAGTCATACATATCAATATACTCCCACTTGCACTTAGAGCCAATCACCTTTGAATCATATTCTTAGTGATCTCTAAACATATGCCACATGTTTCTGCTGCACTAGTGTTAATCTAGTGAGTTAGCAACACTTTGCTTTAGTCAGTATATTGCATGTTTCACATGTTCTCACTATACGTCATTTTGTATGAGATGGAGTTGCCGTAATATACTATCTAATATTCCTTTCCTAACAATTAGCTCCATAGTTTGACTTAGTATTTCTACTCTATCATCAATGGTTGCAATATCTATAAGTTCATCTGTATGAACTTCTAGATCCATATAGTATCCTCTGCTATTCATAACACAAGGATACTCGACATTCCCTTTTAGAATTAATTGACTTTTAATTTTACTCAGAACATTTCCATTGAACAACTCATATTCACTTTTATATTTTGTATTTTGTGATGATTTTCTGTCATTTCGGAAGCTTGCATCAGTGAAACCAATTTACACTCAACTCTTCCTTTTATTACCATAGAACTAATCCTTTAATACTTCATAAGTACTTAAATGAGTTCTTTATGGTATTCTAGTGACTCTCACTGGAAGTAGACATAATCCACTCGTCATGTCTATTACATACAAGATAACTGGATGAGCATATCATATCGTCATGTCCAATACATACAAGATGATGAATGCATATATATTTTCTTGTCATGTCTGATACATACAAGATAATGAGATGATTGCATACATGATGGATCCAATTGCAAATACATAATAAATCTATCTATGTGTTCCTATTCTTCATAAGAATTTCAAACACTAGGCATCTGAGAGACTCACTCCATGTAATATGGATGAGTTTTCTCCCACTGAATCTTTGCATACTGGGCCCTTCAGTACAGACTACCATTGTATGTTCTTTCTGTTGGGTTTTGGAGGAGGCAGAGAAGCAGCGGAAACAAAAATTTTCTCCCCAAACCCGGAACAAAAGGAATCGCGTCAACATCTATATAATAGGAAAGATGGTTTGTGAATCATACCTTGTCCCGAGGCTTGCTCGTCGATAATACCACGCGCCTTGCGCGGTCTTCACCTCCGGTCTTGGACGGTGTCTGTGCAGCTCCTGGTCGCACCGGGACTGAAGACTCCTCCTCCTACCGGACTGTCGGATGACAGTTGTCCTCCTGAGCGGCAGTGTCCTCCCACCTCTGAAGTAGTCCACACGGACCACCTGGAACTCCACTCTCCTTGTCCCACAAGGAAGTGGAAGGAGTCGCACCCTACTGTTGACGTACTAGTCGCCAACACACTCTCCTGCTGTCAATTGCAACTGTAGTTGTCCTTCCCTTGCTGCACCTCCCTTTGCGGGAAGCACTTGCTCGGGCTCTCTCTCGGTTACCAAAACCAGAGAGAACGACAACTTTGCAGAGCAATCAACTTGCACTTAGTTGTACTCTGAGAAGCCCCCAATACCCCTATATATAGACGGGTCATGGGACAGGGTTCTCTGTGCCCGGCAATACGGGACTAATGCAGGAGTAGAAGGGTTTGGGATTTTCCACAAAAAACAACCATCTCGCAACCTGAACCGATCGGTTCACCAATGAACCGATCGTTTGGGACCCTTGAACCGATCGGTTCACCAATGAACCGGTCGGTTGGGGTTCTAGGTTGGTTCCCGATTGACTTTCCTTGTTTCTTTCCCAATTGGTATTGAATACCAATATTATTCCCAATCGAATTGGGCAATTGAAACGAAAGGAAAATTCTCACCAATCCTACTTTCCCAAGTTGCTCGATTGCACCAGTTGAACCAATCGGTTCAACACTTGAACCGGTCATTTCACTCTATGCATGAGCCGATCGGTTCAACAATTAAGCCGACCGGTTCAACAACCTCAGCCGACCGGTTCATCACATGAACCGATCGGTTGGGAATGCAGATTGTGCAGAATCAGTCAAATGCGATTTCAATCAATCCGATACTCCAATCAATGCGTCCAACACCTTGAACATTATGATATTGAGCTATCGATTAATTGAGTGTTTAATTGAACTACTAAACTCCTTTAGTAATCAATCTAAACATTGCTTGTGGACAAAACTCCTCTTCCAGGTTAAATCCTATGTGTGTGACCCTGCAGGTCCATTTCACGTTGGCAGTGAAAGTCCATAACACTTATGACTTCACAAGCAAAGAGCGGTGCCTAGTCACACATCATTGCTACCCAAGTGAAAGTAGAAAGTTGGAGAACAACTTTCATCCTACAATCCGTGAATGGTGTTACAGTGAATGTATAATTCTTTTGTCACTGATATCCAGAATGAACTCGAGGTATGGAACAGTCATCCTGTCAATGTTCATTCATTTCCTTGATCTCAGAGTAGACCGAGTGAGATGTGTATGACATCAATATCACATATTGATTCACACGTGCATGCGCATGCCTTTCTCAATCCTACTCATCAAGTGGCCAAGGATATCAAACTCCCTTAGGAGGGACAAATCCCATATCTATCACTCACCCCTCAAAAGCCCCATGTGTCAAAGCCACCCAATCATCACCTTTATAACAACCCATGTTTCAGGACTGTGTTTGATGATGTCAAAGTGTACCCAACGACATGTGTTGAGTGCAGTGATTTCAGGTCTAAGAATCACACTCACCACCATCACTATGAGAGTTGACTGTGACTACCAAGTCATGGTTCCATGTGTCACTCTCACGGTGGGTCTGTCCGGTACCTTGTTCTCTAACAAGTACCTATGTGCTTGGTTTGATATCACCATATCATGACTAATGAGATTCTGTCATCAACCAACACACAATCTAGTCTTTAGTGTTATTGATGTCTATGGTTATTTCCACAATAACAACCGACTAGGGACTATACAAGAATGTATACTCTTAACATCCGTATGATCTCATCGTTTAGGTCCTTAACCTAAAAGCATATGTCATTGAGTAAAACAATCTTTAGACATCTATCATGTTACACCATCATCTCAGAAACAGTTTAAACATATAGATTGGAAATTGCCTTTATTATTATTCAAATCATTTACAAAGTATCCCATTACAATCATCATATGACTTGCTCTATGGGCATACATACCAACAGAATCCCACTTGTACTTAGAGCCAGTCACCAAGGAAATGCAGTCCTTGTGACCTAGCATGACCATCATGCTTCTGCTGAGAAAGGGCCTTAGTCAGTGGATCAACTATGTTGTCTTCAGTTGGTACTTTGCAAATCCTCATATCTCCTCGCTGTACAATCTCTCGTATGAGATGGAAGCGCCGCAGTATGTGCTTGGACCGCTGATGTGATCTGGGCTCCTTAGCTTGTGCAATAGCTCCATTATTGTCACAATAGAGCTCAATTGCATCACAGCTACTGGGAACTACACCAAGTTCAGAAATGAACTTCCTGATCCACACAACCTCCTTTGCTGCATGCGAAGCAGCAATATACACAGCCTCTGTAGTAGAATCGGCAACTGTTTCTTGCTTGGAACTCTTCCAGCTTACAACTCCATTATTAAGGCAAAACACAAATCCTGACTACGATCTGTAATCATCTTTATCGGTTTGGAAGCTTGCATCAGTGTAACCCTTTACAACCAGCTCGTCCTCGCCGCCGTACACAAGAAACTGATCCTTAGTCCTTCGCAAGTACTTGAGGATGTTCTTCACGGCTGTCCAGTGAGCATCCCCGGGATCTGACTGGTACCTGCTCGTCATGCTTAGAGCATACGAGACATCTGGGCGTGTGCACAACATAGCGTACATGATGGATCCAATGGCTGATGCATATGGGATCCCATTCATACGCTCCCTCTCTTCACAAGATTGGGGACATTGAGCTCTAGAGACGGTAACTCCATGTAGCATAGGGACGTTGCCTCTCTATGAGTTCTCCATGCTGAACCACTTCAACACCTTGTCAATGTACGTGCTCTGACTTAGTCCGAGAAGCCTTCTAGATCTATCTCTATAGATCTTAATTCCTAGAATATAGGATGCTTCTCCTAAGTCCTTCATTGAGAAAGTTTTCCTAAGCCAAGTATTTACCTTCTCTAAGGCTAAGACATCATTCCCCATCAAAAGTATGTCATCCACATACAATATGAGGAATGTGGTCGAGCTCCCACTAACCTTCTTGTACACACAAGGTTCATCTTCATTTTGAATAAAGCCAAACACTTTGACTTCTTCATCAAATCGAAGATTCCAACTCTGAGATACTTGCTTCAATCCATAGATTGACCTTTGCAGTTTACATACTTTATTGGCATTCTTTGGATCTACAAAACCTTCAGGCTGTGTCATATACACATCCTCATGAATATTCCCGTTAAGGAATGCAGTTTTAACATCCATCTGCCAAATCTCATAGTCATAGTAAGCTACAATAGCAAGCATGATCCTGATGGACTTAATCATGACAACTGGAGAAAAGGTTTCGTCATAGTCAACACCTTGAATTTGTCGAAATCCCTTTGCAACCAATCTGCCTTTATAAGTTTGCACATTGCCATCCATGTCGGTCTTTTTCTTGAAGACCCACTTGCACCCTATGGGTTTTACCCCTTCGGGTGGTTCCACCAAAGTCCATACTTTGTTGGAGTACATGGATTCCATCTCGGATCTCATGGCTTCTAGCCATTTCTTAGAATCTGGTCCCTCCATAGCCTCTACGTAGGTAGTTGGATCATCATCTATGATCAACTCTCCACCTTCCTGAGTTACAAGGTATCCAAACCTCTCAGGTTCAAGGCGAGTCCTACTATATCTACGAGATCCTTGTGTCACCTGAGGAGACTGAGATTCCACAACACCTTGTGAATCTACATTTTCCTCTGGTACATCTACCGGTTCAATGTTTTCTTGTTGGGCTTGAACCTCTTCAAGCTCTACTTTCCTCCCACTGTTTCCTTTGGAAATAAATTCCCTCTCTCAGAATACAGCATCCCTGGCAACAAACACTTTGTTGTCAGTAGGGCGGTATAAGTAATATCCCCTCGTTTCCTTGGGGTATCCAACAAAATAACATTTATCGGATTTGGGTCCAAGCTTATCAGGAAACATTTTCCTAACGTAAGCCTCACAGCCCCAAATCTTCATAAAAGACAAAACAGGACGCTTCCCATACCATATCTTATATGGTGTCTTTTGAACCGATTTAGATGGAACACGGTTAAGTGTAAACACGGCGGTTTCAAGAGCATGACCCCAGAAAGAAATTGGAAGATCAGCAAAACTCATCATTGATCGCACCATATCTAACAATGTGCGATTCCTTCTTTCAGACACACCATTATGCTGTGGTGTTCCAGACGGAGTCCATTGTGATACAATACCACGGGCTCGCAGAAGGTCCTCGAACTCCTGGCTCAAGTATTCTCCACCTCGATCGGAACGAAGTGCCTTAATACTTTTACCAAGCTGGTTCTGTACTTCATTCATGAAATCCTTGAACCTTTCAAGGGTTTCTGGCTTATGCTTCATCAGGTACACATAGCCATACCTACTGAAATCATCAGTGAAGGTAATGAAGTACTGATACCCATTTCTAGCATCAGTTCTAAAAGGCCCACATACATCAGTATGTATGAGTCCTAATAGATCACTAGATTTCTCACCTTTACCTGAAAAGGGAGTCTTGGTCATCTTGCCCAACAAACAAGATTCACATGTCTCTATTGATTCATAATCAAAAGAGTCTAGATAACCATCTTTATGGAGTCTAGAAATGCGCTTCTCATTTATGTGCCCTAGACGACAATGCCAGAGATATGTTTTGTTTGAGTCGTTGAGTTTTTGCTTTTTGGTGTTTACGTTGTATACACTTGTCTCCAAGTCTATCAAGTATAGACCATAAGACATAGGGGCACTGCCATAAAAGATCCCATCTTTAGAAATGGAACACTTTCCATTCTTAATAAGAAATTCAAATCCATCTTTGTCCAAACAAGAGACGGAAATGATATTCCTATTTATGGCAGGTACATAATAACAGTTCTTCAACTCTATTATTAGCCCACTAGGTAGAGTTAACTCATAGGTTCCTACGGCACTGGCGGCAACTCTTGCCCCATTAGCAACACGTAGTTCAACCTCGCCTTTCCCCAAAGGCCTACTTCTCTTAAGATCCTTCACATTTGAACAAATGTGAGATCCGCATCCGGTATCAAGTACCCATGACGAAGAAGTAGTAAAGTTAATCTCTATCACGTATACACCAGAAGTAGAGATCTCTATCTCTGACTTCTTCTTCCATTGTTCCTTCCATCCTCTCCATGTAGAAGAAATTGGTTTGGCGAGAGAACACTTCTCTCCCTTACCTACTTTCCTCTTCACCAACGCATTAAGCGTACATAGAGTGGATTCTAAGGCTCCTGGTATATCTGGATTGTGCAGAACACTTCTCACAGTCCTCAACCAGTTATGGAATTTATTCTCAATTAATTTGCCCATTTTAAAAGATGATTCTTTTGCCATTCTACAAGAGAAAATTTGCATTTGTCAAAACCTTTTTGATTTGATTTGAATAAAATTTGACGATAGTTAATTAGGCCTTTAATTAATTACCGCTCCCACTATTTTGACTCAAATTGATAGCCCTCACCATCAATTCGGAAGATTGCAGCGTACAATCTTCTAGTGGATCAAGATCCTGAAATCCTCTGAGTCATGGACCAGCTAGGGCTGTCACCCACAACTCAGATCTCTCAGGTAGGCAACTTTTGCTAATTGCATCATATGCAACAGTTGAAAGATGTCATATGCAACTCCTTGCCATGATCATCTCCATGCCTCAAGGTACTAGATCCCGTCTAGATCACCTTGTTAAGTCTGACCCAAAGCCAACACGATGAATGTGCACCCTGCTAGGGTAGACCCACACATTCATCCTTCACACTTCCACGAGATAGACGGTGCACCACGCTAGGGCGTGCCCACACTTGGTCGATCAAGCTTTTCACGTGTGTCGCATTTGGAAGGCATATAAAACTTAATATTTAATGAGGGATTTGGTTTTTATATACATATACATATCCAATCACCACAATATATAGTACGTATCATATACATGCTATATCCCACAAAAAACATGCATAAACGATAAAAAGCAATGATTATGGCCATCCTATTTGTGATTCCTCGAGCCAAGAGGAATCACGCTCATCTAGGTCTACATCACATGCAACCTGTACAAGATGAAATCTGTGCCTGCCTTTCTGGGTTTGATCAGCTCATCTCCATGACTGATCGGCTCGCCATCAGGTAGGTTGTTCGGGTGCCACCAGCTGATCGAATGGCGCCTCCAGCCGATCGGTACACCGGTCATCGTGCTTCTCCTCAGGTCACCACCCACTCATCTCGTTCCTCGAGTCGGCCTTCTGGATCACCAACCGATCGGTTCACTCCTTGAACCGATCGTCTTCAGGTTGTCCGCCGTTCTTTGACATAACAGGAAATAAAATCTATCCTATTTACAATTGAATTGTGAAACCCCGAGTTACATTCGGGGGGAGCAAAGGTAGGAAAAGAATTCTCGAATTATTTCGAGTTACATCAGGAATATGAGAAAGGGAATCGGTGCGCAGACCGAGATGCAAGCAACCACACAAACAACCACACACAGATATAGGGGTTTTATAGGCCATAATCATGCTACACATCCACCACAAAACTCGTTTAAGGGCGACGCGTATCGAGTGCATTAATATTACATATCATATATGTATATTAGGGATTTGTGGATTGGATATGTATAAAGCCGATATTATTCGCATCGCATGCAATAAATAAAGGCGACAAACCAAAATCGATCATATCGATAATCCTAAAATATAGAGAGGTTGACGTGGCTCTGATACCACTGTTGGGTTTTGGAGGAGGCAGAGAAGCAGCGGAAACAAAAATTTTCTCCCCAAACCCGGAACAAAAGGAATCGCGTCAACATCTATATAATAGGAAAGATGGTTTGTGAATCATACCTTGTCCCGAGGCTTGCTCGGCGACAATACCACGCGCCTTGCGCGGTCTTCAGGTCCGGTCTTGGATGGTATCTGTGCAGCTCCTGGTCGCACCGGGACTGAAGACTCCTCCTCCTACCGGACTGTTGGATGACAGTTGTCCTCCTGAGCGACAGTGTCCTCCCGCCTCTGAAGTAGTCCACACGGACCACCTGGAACTCCACTCTCCTTGTCCCACAAGGAAGTGGAAGGAGTCGCACCCTC
This sequence comes from Alisma plantago-aquatica, assembly GCA_963693085.1. Classification (NCBI taxonomy): domain Eukaryota; kingdom Viridiplantae; phylum Streptophyta; class Magnoliopsida; order Alismatales; family Alismataceae; genus Alisma; species Alisma plantago-aquatica. The sequence goes on from OY856412.1 coordinate 1,035,038,301, forward strand.
CTGTTGACGTACTAGTCGCCAACACACTCTCCTGCTGTCAATTGCAACTGTAGTTGTCCTTCCCTTGCTGCACCTCCCTTTGCGGGAAGCACTTGCTCGGGCTCTCTCTCGGTTACCAAAACCAGAGAGAACGACAACTTTGCAGAGCAATCAACTTGCACTTAGTTGTACTCTGAGAAGCCCCCAATACCCCTATATATAGACGGGTCATGGGACATGGTTCTCTGTGCCCGGAAATACGGGACTAATGCAGGAGTAGAAGGGTTTGGGATTTTCCACAAAAAGCAACCATCTCGCAACCTGAACCGATCGGTTCACAAGTGAACCGGTCGGTTGGGGACCTGAACTGATCGGTTCACCAATGAACCGATCGTTTGGGACCCTTGAACCGATCGGTTCACCAATGAACCGGTCGGTTGGGGTTCCAGGTTGGTTCCCGATTGACTTTCCTTGTTTCTTTCCCAATTGGTATCGAATACCAATATTATTCCCAATCGAATTGGGCAATTGAAACGAAAGGAAAATTCTCACCAATCCTACTTTCCCAAGTTGCTCGATTGCACCAGTTGAACCGATCGGTTCAACACTTGAACCAGTCGTTTCACTCTATGCATGAGCCGATCGGTTCAACAATTGAGCCGACCGGTTCAGCAACCTCAGCCGACCGGTTCATCACATGAACCGATCGGTTGGGAATGCAGATTGTGCAGAATCAGTCAAATGCGATTTCAATCAATCCGATACTCCAATCAATGCGTCCAACACCTTGAACATTATGATATTGAGCTATCGATTAATTGAGTGTTTAATTGAACTACTAAACTCCTTTAGTAATCAATCTAAACATTGCTTGTGGACAAAACTCCTCTTCCAGGTTAAATCCTATGTGTGTGACCCTGCAGGTCCATTTCACGTTGGCAGTGAAAGTCCATAACACTTATGACTTCACAAGCAAAGAGCGGTGCCTAGTCACACATCATTGCTACCCAAGTGAAAGTAGAAAGTTGGAGAACAACTTTCATCCTACAATCCGTGAATGGTGTTATAGTGAATGTATAATTCCTTTGTCACTGATATCCAGAATGAACTCGAGGCATGGAACAATCATCCTGTCAATGTTCATTCATTTCCTTGATCTCAGAGTAGACCGAGTGAGATGTGTATGACATCAATATCACATATTGATTCACACGTGCATGCGCATGCCTTTCTCAATCCTACTCATCAAGTGGCCAAGGATATCAAACTCCCTTAGGAGGGACAAATCCCATATCTATCACTCACCCCTCAAAAGCCCCATGTGTCAAAGCCACCCAATCATCACCTTTATAACAACCCATGTTTCAGGACTGCGTTTGATGATGTCAAAGTGTACCCAACGACATGTGTTGAGTGCAGTGATTTCAGGTCTAAGAATCACACTCACCACCATCACTGTGAGAGTTGACTGTGACTACCAAGTCATGGTTCCATGTGTCACTCTCACGGTGGGTCTGTCCGGTACCTTGTTCTCTAACAAGTACCTATGTGCTTGGTTTGATATCACCATATCATGACTAATGAGATTCTGTCATCAACCAACACACAATCTAGTCTTTAGTGTTATTGATGTCTATGGTTATTTCCACAATAACAACCGACTAGGGACTATACAAGAATGTATACTCTTAACATCCGTATGATCTCATCGTTTAGGTCCTTAACCTAAAAGCATACGTCATTGAGTAAAACAATCTTTAGACATCTATCATGTTACACCATCATCTCAGAAACAGTTTAAACATATAGATTGGAAATTGCCTTTATTATTATTCAAATCATTTACAAAGTATCCCATTACAATCATCATATGACTTGCTCTATGGGCATACATACCAACACTTTCTTTATCAGGTCAAGAGACTTTCGAGAACTATCTCTATAGGTCTCTATTCCTATCACATAGGTCATTTCTCTTTATTCCCTTAAAGAAGGCATTTCCATACCAATTTCATTTTATTCCTCATCATCACGTGGGATATGAATATGCTCCCACTAAATCTTTGTAATCATAGACCCCTTCTTTATTTTGATATATCAATCAAACCTTTTAACTGTATAATCAAATTGAAGACTCCAGTTCTGAGATTCTTGTATTTAATCAATCATATTGATTAATCTCCTATAACTTATAGGCTGTATTTGCATTAATAGAATTATAAAACCCTTCAAATTTTGTCACATACACAACCTCATGTTATTCTTTCAAGGAATGCAGTTTTAATATTCTTATGCCAAATTTCATAGTCTTCAAGTTCCAATGGCAAACATGATCCTTTATGGCCTATAGCCACAACAATTGGTTAAATAAATTCATCAAGTTCAACACCTTGAATTCACTTGAATTCATATCAACCAATCAACTCTTCAAATGTCATCCATGTCAGTCTTAACTCTTAAGACCCAATTGCATTTATGAGTTTTATCCGTATAAGTGCTACCATTAAGGTCATACCTTATTTGGCTCACATGGAAGTCATTTTGGATCTTATGGCTTCAAGCCATAACTCAAGATCTGGTTCCTCAACATCATCTAGATAGATTATTGGCTCATCATCATATGACCAATTAATCATTTTGAGTTTGTAAGATATCATTATCCAGAATGTAATAAAACCAAAATATATTTGACTTTTACTAGATGGTATTTGTCAAAAAAATCTAAGTAAAAATATAAATTATATTAGTATACCTTATTCATATTTATTGAGATGGTATTGAAATTAAGTTAGTTCACAAAATTTGCTATGGTATTCATGTATTATTCATTATATGAAGCTTTTATGTTTCAAATTATTATATAAATGTCTAAATTACATTTTTGCTTTATATGCTATCTTATGTATAGTAGTTACTTTAAAGATCTAGGGTTTATATACGAAATTCTAATTATCTACATTCACTAGGCATAAACCCATGCTATGCACGGGTGCCTTAGTAAACTGCAATGAGTATTTCTAGGTTGAACTTTAGAAAAGAAGATTCAATAAATATGTACAATACATATCTTAATATGTCTTCTTATATATACATCGACCAATATGTAATTTTAAAAATCATAGAAAAAAATGTATCCAACCCCCTCTGCAGGCTCTATTATATAGCATAGACAAGTCTCCTAATATAATATATAATAATAAAAATTAAAGACAAAAATGTGGTATACACACAACTATATTGATAGTAAAAATACTAAAATGTATTATTCATGTTTTCTAAGTAGCTGCCCAAACCAAGTAGCTGGTGTCGTACTTGTTATATCTTGTACTCTTGTATTTATTTGTGCTTACCTTATGCTTATATCAAAGCATTATCGATTTCAAAGTCGTGCTCCCCTCTATTTTATTCAACACTTCCTGGTTTTTTGCATACTGACATAGAGCCTAGAGTGTTGGTGACATCTTGACTTGGACAACTCAATCGATGTTTACATGTGTTTATTGAAAATTCTAGCAGTTGAGAGTTATTGCAAATCGGAAGTGAATTGGAAACATCATCCTAAGGTTCAGTGGGGACATAAAGGTCCGTTGTACCGTTTTTAACGGGAATATGATTTAATTGGGTTAGACCAAAGATGAAAGATAGCATTCATTTTGAGTGTTTGGTTAAACAAATTCAACCTTATTTTGATTCCCAACTTTGCAGTTGCATAGCATATAATATTGGGAGAACAAAAATGTTTGTGGTGATTTTACGGTAAATCAAGCAAAATAAATCAAAGCTAAGAATTCCAAATCAATTTAACCAAGCAATCAATAAAATGAATTATTTCATACTTTTGCATTCCTCTTCCTCATATCTGACAAGTAATATCCTCCCAATCAAATAGACCCTAAGGGAATTCCTAATCTACAAATTGTTTTCTCACCTGCAGCTCGAACATGAAGTATGCAAATATTCGTAACTGCGCCAAAGGGTTTTGATTAGACCCAACAAATTGTTATAGTCCCTCATCCGCATAACCAATACAATTATACAAAGGCAGGCCTTAGACCCTGAAGCAGATTCATTTGATATGTAGTAGCAGTGACAAAACAACTGTATGCGAGCGTTGTACCAAATTATGGAACATTTGGTTGGAAAACTGGATGACCTTACTACTGCGAATGTCAAGATCCGATGCACCAACCCCAACCTATGAAGCTCTAGTAGGTAGGTTGGCGGGAAGATTATTCATTCAACATAAAAGGAGAAATTAGATCTGAAAACAATTAATTGACTTTTACCAAAACATGTGATCTGTTACGACGAAGTAGCGCCATAAGTGAAAATGACAAGTTGATCTATTTCTAGAAAAGTGGCGGTAATATATTTCCGTTAGTTGGATGATGAATTTTGAAGAATTACACAGCGCAGTCAGTGTCAGTGCCGAGACGGGTGCCCGCACATGAGGGGAGAAGAAAGTCCCTGTTGGGCGCCGCCAGTGCTGTGTCGAGGCCATGGCTTGCGGGCTAGCTTGGTTGGATGTAATAGGTGCAGTTGTATGAGTTGTATGAGTTTGCCATGTAAAAATATACATCAGACACACTTTGTAATCCAACTATATCCTACCAAACCGGCCCGCAGGCTTGGACAAACTGTTGGTTAGACTGTTAGTTAGTGACTACTGACTTAGTGAGTGACAGATTTTAAGATCGGTGCTTTCTTTCCAAACGGCACTCCTCAAATCTGCCTTGGTCCGCACTATGTACCGGCCTGCCCTAGTTGTTCCTAATGAATGACCAAGTGCAACGTTTTAATTCTTCCTGCTGATACATTACGGTATGAGATTTGCTTCAACTAGGAGGTGCCGTGAAATAATTGGGTCTCTTTCTTGCGTCCACAATCCAAACAGGCTGCCACTAGACATATTTAACCCGATTGGGACTGGGGCACAGTGATCAAATAGTTATTCGTGGTCAACGACATCAAGACAACGCCGGCCATTAGATGTACCTGGTGGCTTGGTGCATCGAATGGTATTTAGGTAAAGGAAAATTGTATAGTTAAACCATGCATGGACATTGAGATTGAGGTGATCCATAGCATACATCCTTTAATACGGATTCAGCAAGTTGAGGCAAAGTGACACGATATTCCTTGTTCTGTATATAAAAGGTGCAACTAAATCACGAAAATATCGTTATTTTTGGATCTGTTATATAGGAACAATTTTATTTGATCTCAACAACCTACATACATCTTAACTGCGGGATTATTTCTTATCCGCCAATCTTAGTAGATCCTTCACGGAATGCTCCTTTTGTTATTCCCACCAACCCTACTGCGTCATCCAAGATCGACCTTTCTAGTGTTATCCAACCAATAGCCGGAAATACAACATTACAAGATATCATCATAAAAGTTAGGGGAAAAAAAACTACTTACAACTAGCTCAGTATATTGTTGGTTGCAGTTTCATAATCCATTGGGGCACCATAAGGGAAACTAAAGTTCTTGCATCGCTACTGGTGATGGAATTATAACTCACTCCACAAAATAAAATATTATAAAAATAAATTAAATTTAAAAAACAAAATTTACAAAACAAGAAAATAGCATAATTTAAGATGTTTCCCGAATCACCTATACTTACAGAAACTTTACGCGTTGGAAAACACTATTGGAGATGTTTCCTGAGTTTTTTCTTTTCCTATGGAATAGGGCTTTCGGGAAACCACGCAAAATATGGTGAATCAAGGATCTCTCGTTGGTGGGTTGCTTCCAAGTACGTATTCAACTAACACTGTTCTTAGACAAGCATAGTTTACTCCATGGCATCAGATTTGTCTAATGATTTGATTACCAATTATGTACCAAATTCGACACCCTGCCATATTGTAACAGCCACTACTACCTAACTCCACCAAATATAATCTTATAATGGTGTATTAACCACATCCAAAAGCATGCAAGTGCGTTTTGGAGCATCTACTAAGACGTGTATATGGTCGTACAACATGCATCCTCCACATCTTTTTATTTTTTATAAACCGTCATTTTATTATATCATAGAAGGTAGAGATTACTATCATGGGTTAGTTTGATTGGGAATCCCGATGGTGTCTAATGAAGGGATCTAGGTATGAACTACACATACATATACTTTTGATTTACCACCCTCTCAGACATTTGACCTCCTCTATGGGTTGTGGAATAGGGGGACTATTCTCTCTTAATTCTGGAGAAGGCAGCGAATGCTATCACATTTTATGAGTAATCATATGGTTGAACGCATATCAAAATCACCAGATATGCCTTAACTAGAAGAGGGTAGGGTTCCAAAAATAATACAATGTACTAAGTTTATATATCAAAAGGCCAACATAAGTTGACTGCATGATGGAACCCATTCTCCCAAAGGGACCCTTCTAATTAAAGACAAGTGCCAAATGAGGGTGGGCACCTTAACACAAACACACACACCAAATGACAATCATTGCGGAGCAGGGGCAGAACCAAGAAGGAGGGTGGGGGGGCTCTAGCCCCCCTCTCCCCCAAAAAAATAAAGAAATATAATTATCAAAATATAAAAAATAAAAATAATAATTAGATATAAATATGTTTCATAGTTTGTTTGACATAAAGAGTGACTAGCTAAAGTGCTACTTTGGGTCTTTAGTTGTGTAAATGGTCCATGTTCCAATCTCAATGTGTGCATATGTTATTTTTCAGCCCCCCCTTTAGTAACTCAGCCCCCCTATTATATATTTCTGGTTCTACCCCTGTTGTGGAGTATCACAAATAACAACCACCAAGACACAACAACATGTTCCCCCACCTTGAAGGACCCAATATGCCCTCGACAAGAGAGACCACCTCAACATCACTGTCGAAGTTGATTCGGCCCACATGAGAAGAAGCACACTCATAACCAAAAACCGTGAAGCCATGTGGGGTAGTCTTCTCCTTGAGCGTGGAGGATCTAGAAGTCTCTAAAGATTCTTGACCACACACTAAAACCTTTATAGACATTGGTGATAATAACATATCAAAACTATTTGATATTGTCTAAATAATATAATTTTCGTACCAACTAAATATTTTAAAATATACATGCTGCTAGAGGACATTCATTCAGTTTAAAGTTCATGATAACTCATGTTTCCTTATTAAGAAGAGCGTTGATCATGCAATCATAAGTGTTATTATTATTGGCAGTTGGATAAGAAAATATGCCTCCACATATATAAACAAAAAGGACAATAGAAAATGTGGATAATATTCAACTTGATCTCTATGAAAATAACAAATGTAAGGCCCACTAAATCTCCTTTTGTTGCAAACTTTACATATTAAAAGTTTGTTGTGTCCTATTAACTAGAAAAAAAACATGTACTTTTACAAGGATATATAATGTCTAAAATGATTTACCATCAATAGAATTATGTCCAGAGTCAATAAAAATGCATAAGCTTTATAAGGACTGTACACATGTCTGCAAGGCCAAGATATTTTCATTAATTATTTGGACGATTGAGGAGCTTGATGAAGTATTGCTTATGATGACCCAAACCAATATTAGTATGCATCTGTTGAGCATGTTATCTTGATTAGAACATAGAACAGAGAAGGCTTTAGCCTAAGATAGAACACATAAGTTGTAAGGTTTAGCTACCAAAGGTTTGTAATGTGTTTTTTGACCAATTGGTGACCATGGGTCTGTCAAAATTCTTATTGTTCCAATTGTGGGCCAATGGTAATAAACTCTCATTGACAAGGTGTTGTCCTCTAATAAGGAATCACCAAAAATGTGATATATTTGACTTTTTTTCCTTATTCCAAGGGTATTTTTTGTATAATGTTTTGTTTTTACATATTTCATCCAAGTAGTCTCCTTATTTTCAGAATAAATACTATAATCTTGTTGAATATACACTAAGAATGTTAATTTAGATTAGCAACCCTCTATTCTATATTTTTAGTTTGCATATGTTTGACCAGTTGACTAGTGTAACTTGTTTTTCCATTAAACATCTTTGTAGAAAGAATATTTGCTCATGATAAAACATATATATAATATTTTTTGGTATATGTATATAGTGACGTCGTAGCAGTCTATACCTAAAATGGTTGCATTAATAAGCACGAGTCTACATTCTTTGCTTAGACACTTCCCATTAAAGGGGAAGGCCCAAATAGTGCATTTGGAAATATTCTACATTGTAGTCAATAAATGTGTTGTATTTTGACAAATTAAGAGTTTTACACCCTTTAGTAATGATTTTATGTAGACTATCTTCCAAATTGTGAAGCATTGGAATATTACCAAGATACATTTAGTGTTGATGACATTATGACCATTTGGCTTGATAAAAAAATCATGTCATCTACAAATTGTATGATGTGTCACCCATAAAATCTTTTTACTGATCAAGAAAAATCTACAAAATAGATAATCACACGAGATTGAATATAATTATGGAAAACATAAAATATAAGAAATTCAGAGCCGCCACCATATTTGCTAGAGAAATAATGAAAATTATAGATGTGTGTTTAGATCAATGGAATAAAATGAAAAAGATAAAAAATGAATCCACCCGAGGTGGATAAGACATGGACAACATGGAAATGAGATTTGGAATTCCAATCCTATTTTGAATGAAGGTGCTTTGCACCCCCACTCTTCCTAAATAAAGTTGTATTGCCTTGGAATTCTCAAGTTTGTGTAAAGCATTTACAAATAAGGAAAATTGTAGATGAACTTTTAAATTAGTAGGAAAACACAAAAAGATAAAAATTGGCTCCACTACAAGTCTAATAAACAAGAAAAACATGTTTATGTGACTAGGAGCAACAATAATATTATGAGCGATGAAGATTTTAGGTACCCATGATTAACCTAAAAAAATGATATTACATTTGAATTCTTGAGTTTGCGTAAGTCTTTGGATCAGATTTAAAAAGGTATGTGTTGTGAACAAGACTACGAGGACTTAAGATGTCATGGAACTTTTTATTATCATTATCAACAAACACTCTAGTTGGATCAAGGGGTCCAATTTTCTTAGGATATTCAATGGTAGATATTGATCTCAAAAAAATTGGGATGAGATTTGGGAAATAGAGAGAAATGATGCGAAGGGAACGTTGATCATATCTGGAAAGATATATATATATGTGTGTGTGTTTATTGATCTTAATGTTTACAAGTTTATATGTTTAAGTTAAGTTGATATAGAGATAAGCAGTCCATCACAAGAAATATTATATCTTTTTAAATGATATCAATCAGTCATGTAAGGATGTTAATTAATCAATAATGGAAAGTCATGGCACGATAAACATACATATGATCAATTAAGTCATGAACAATTTTGTAAGTATTGAAGTCATAAATAAGTTATTGAGGACAAGTAGATGAGTCGTTAAATTAGTTAATAAATGAATATAATTATGATCAAGATCTAATGATAAGATAGAAAAGTGAGGTAAATCAATTAGATGAAGAGGCCCACAATCCCTTCTTACCATTTTTGCAGCCTCTCAGCATATTAAAATCATCATTCTAAAAGAATGATCTCATTGAAAAATGTTAGTCTAGAGTCTAATCCATATGTAAAGTCACTCTCTATCTTTAGGATAGTCAAAAGGGGAAATCATGTTATGTGCTTATAGAAATTAAAGTACAAGTACTTTAGTACACATTATATGCTCATGGATAATCATGCACATGCTAATAATTTATTCTTTACATTGTTTTGATGTTTATTCTTTCAAATGGAACATTATGTATCATTTCATGATAACAAATTAAGAAATTATGACAACCATGTTTAATATTAATAAATCATGTTATTTTCTCTCAATCATAGTATGTGAGGCTTAACTAGCATTATGAGCTTTGTGACAGTATTATGTAAGCCTTGACCAACTTTATGTGAGCCTTCTTTGGCCTTATGAGCACTGTGTGTGCAATCAAGAGAGTGTATTTATCAATTCAGAATAAAACACATGTTATTACAAAATCATGTGAATTTAATTAAATTTTCATGTAATCATACCAATCACGTTTAAGTACTAAAGATTTCCAAGTTATTTCATGCCACTTATGTTATATGTTATTTTCATGTTATAACTACTCAATATCACTCACACACATTTTAGGTTGCTTTGCATGGATATGGACGAGATGTCGGTAGGTGAGGAATAGAGGAGGAATAGACAATTAGACTAAGGACAATGAGGACCCAATGAATAAGTAGGAGTGTCATGGTCGGATGCCATTATCTAGATCATTGTTTATTCATGTGTTAAGTCTAGTTGTCTGTGTTCAAGGTTTTGGATGAGGTGATTATATGTATCAATGTCATTCCTTCTTATGTAAATGGTTGAGAATGAGAAGTATAATACACTCCTATTATGGTTAATATTTTAATTATCCTTAAGGCATGATATTCAACGTATGTGACACCCAATCAATAAAATGATTCAGGATTCAACGCGTATGCTCATGTATATTTTTAAATGTTGGGTTATTATCACTACTACAGAAAATGCTTTTTACAACAGTTCCTTTTCTCAATTTACAACAGGTGTTAACCGTTGTATTAGATCACGTGGTCTTATGGGGGGTGCTTTACACAACATGTGATCGCATGTTGTAATAGATGTATTTTATACAACAGTTGAAACATGTTGTCTTTTAAGGAATGGCCTGTTGTAATATGGGTATTTTACACAACATGTGGTGCACCTGTTGTAATATATATTATACAACAGTTGAACGACGTTGTCTTTCGCTAAACACACCCATTGTAATAGGGGTATTTTTTACAACATGCGGTTCACCCGTTGTAATATATATTATACAACAGTCGAAGCATATTGTCTTTCACTAAACACACCCGTTGTAATAGGTAGTTCTAATACAATATGTAGTGCACCTGTTGTAATATACATGTTTATACAACAGTTGGAGTATGTTGTCTTTCCATACATTTAACCGTTGTAATAAGATTGTTTAGACAACATGGTGTGTGTCTGTTGTAATATACACAATTTATACAACATGTTATGCATGTTGTAGTTCACTAGAAAAACCTGTTGTAATAGGTGTATTTTTTCCTAACAAACCCGTTGTAATAGGTGTGGATAACACGACATGTGTTTTTTGTTGTAGAATCATACATTTTACAACATATTATTAACTGTTGTCTTTGATTAGAGTTTGAAAGGTCATAAATCGAACCAATTGTATTGATCAAATTAACCATATTATTGATAAATTATAATAAATAAGCAATTATACTTTTTCATTTTACAAACAAACACATAGCTGAACAAAATTTCCATCAAACATTGAAAGAAACTCGTACTAAATTTAATTAATATTAAATCATCCATACAACGATTCAATAATACAAAGTACTGAGTATTCACTCTAGAATCGAACTGAAAACTAACTAAAAAAGTTTCACACATTGGTATATGGTAAAGAACAAATGTCTCCCCCACATATCACATAATCTTATGTGTGCTCAAGAACACATGTCGCCCACTCATTTCGGACCTCATCGATTTCTTCTTGGTTGAAGCAACGACCAATATACTTCGAATAATACTGCAATCATATGACAAATATATCAACATATTGTGATTTTTTCAATTTATTTAGAAATTTGAACAAACTAAAAGAATATAATGTTAAGTAGCTTACACATTCAGGAATATTTCTATTTCTCACATCAAAGATGTCTTTCATATACTTCAGCACATAATACCCACAATTTGTATTGTTCGGCTGCTTTGGACACTATACAAAATAAATATTAATTTGTTATCCAAATAATTGTGAGAACTTGTTAGCAAATAAGAGGATGGAAAGGTATAAATAGCCAGAAAACTTAATAAAAAGTATGTGTAAATAGAATCAAAATAGCTATAAAAGTGAAAAAGGCATGGTTTATTGCTGAAGAAGGCGTGGTTTATATGCCATATTGGAAGATGCAAAACTTGCTCTTGCAAGAGGGGAGTTTTGTAAGAGTGAAGAATGCCACCCTTCCAAAAGGAACCTTTGTTAAACTGCAGCCTCATACAAAAGATTTTTTAGATATATCAAACCCCAAAGCTATTTTGGAAACAACTCTCAGGAACTACTCGTGTTTGACAACTGGCGACAGTATCATGGTAGCTTATAACAATAAAAAATACTACATAGACATTATAGAAACCAAGCACATTATATAACCTGAGCATCTTGCTGCTCCCGCTCCTGTTAGTAAGGCATCTAAAGTTGAAGCTCCGGAAAACACAAGACCCAAATTTAACCCTTTCACTGGTACTACAAGACGGTTAGATGGAAAACCTATGCTTCAAAATGTAGTACCTTCTACAAGCACCCACAAGGATCGTCTACCTGAAGCAGCCAATGGGGTAAACGTTTCTTAGTTACAGATGGTAACTGGTGTTATTTGATTGGTCACTCATTAGGCTGACCGCAATTTATATTATAAATGTGCTGCATGCCGTGGAGATTGTTATCAGGTTTGCATTATAACTTTTTGGGTAGCATATCTAATAAATTATAGTGATGTTATAAATTGATGTAGTGATTTGTATATATATAGTTTGGTAGGATGATACAATACTTCTTACTATTATATATACAAAGACAGGCACTCTCAGCAAGATACCAAGTGAAAATTTAGATAATACAGTACTTCTTACTATTATTTTTACTTACATGGTAAATAAGTCGCCATCTCTAGGTTTATATAAGAGTCTGTGTGTGTATTAGTGGAACCTCAAATAGCCATATTACCACAGTTACATATATGCATCCAAGTATAACTTTTAAAGTTTTGTATATTTCTACGTATGCAACAATAAAATTGTATATATCTAGGTTTAGTTGTGTTTCTTCAATGTTTCTTCAAGGGGGTGTCACAGCCGTGCAGTTTCTTGGAGAACCTTCCAATACATTATGGGTGAATATTGTGAATTTCCTACAAGTGGGGCTCCCCTGGCTTTGTGGTAGGAGGGTTTGGGCCAGCCTTTCTACCTAGGGTAAGACTTCTTGTAGATGGTGAAGACCCTTACTATTGGTGTTGTTCATGGCTGGTTTGTGACTGTATTGAGTTGTGGGTGGCTCAGTCTGGTTTAGTGAGACCCAAGTTATACTAGTAGCTACTAGCCAGGGAGGCTGTACCCCTTGTCTTTAAAAAAGAGTTTTGGGCTATCAAACAGGGAAATTATGGGATTTATCATGAAACATGGCGTTGCTAAATTCTTAATTTGAACTCCCTAAAAAATATTCTATGGGCCTATGGCTTATTACAATTGAACCTTTTTTGAAACTGCATCATTTTATATTAAAATGTGTGGTTGGCCATTAATATCGGTATATTATGGAATTTATTAAGAAGCAATCTGGGATTGCTCGATGCTTAATCCGAATTCTCTAAACAGTAGATGTGGATGAGATACAGTAGGAACCAAACTCAAGAACATTTGTTCAGTGGTCTTGAGCGAACAGAAACATACAGTTGCATGTACACCTTATATGTTGTGACTGTTCGTCAGTTTACTGACATTACAATTTACAAATTGTTCATCTTTTTCCCTCTATCATGTCTAACAAACTTTCCTTTTTGTTTTAGTTATATTCATCAGACATATCAAGAGACGACCGTGCGGATCCTGCTCTTGTCGATCTTTTAAAGGTATCCTTGATTATTCTGTATTTGATTCAGACATTTTAGTGATTTTTAAAAGCTTCACAAATGTTTCACTTACCTTGAATTCACTTTGTTTATGTTGCATTGTTGAATTTATTATGTGGTCATAACATGGAAGATTGTAGATATATTAACTCTGCTCCATTCTTTGTGAAGTCAGTTGGTCGAATTGAAATAATTGATATGTTTTTTAATATCCAGCTCTCAGTTACTAGGTCAAACTTCTCAACGACATTTCCATATGTTAGAAAGTCTGATGTGACAAAATCATAGGAAAATTCCTTGCTTTCTGCCATTTTAAAAGCTTGTCGGGATGGGGCCATAGAGGGTCGCACTATTGCTATTTCAGAGGCATGCTCGGTACATGGGGATGACTTTGTGAAGCTACATGACCTACAATCTATTCAAGTGATTATCTCAGACATCTTCCAACTATTCCTATACATCTTTGTCTAGTTTATGATCTCACAGATAGGGACACATGATTATCTGACATCTAAGGCGACACTCAAGACAATGGGTCAGGCTGATCTTGTCTTATTCTGCAGTTATGGGTCATTTAAATCTGTTCAGGTGATTATCTCAGACATCTTCCAACTGTTCCTATACATCTTTGTCTAGTTTATGATCTCACAGATAGGGACACATGATTATCTGACATCTAAGGCGGCACTCAAGACAATGGGTCAGGCTGATCTTGTCTTATTCTGCAGTTATGGGTCATTTAAATCTGAGCATGCTCAATCTGAAGGTATTGAGTGTTCATGTCTTTCAGATATTAGAAGGGCATAAATGACCAGTATTTTGATCATGAATGAACCTTATGTAGGAGAGCAACTTGCTGCCCTCACCAGTGGCATGCACAAACTGGGTACAAAATACACAGTGCTGTATGCTTCTGATCCACACAAGTCATATATTTATGCTACCAATAGGGCATTGGACAAATTTCTTGCTGAGGGTTCCCAAATGGACACTTCACTGAATTCAACAATCTGTGATGGAGTTTGCCAGATTAAGTCGTCCCTTCTTGAAGGCATTTTTGTTGTAAGAGCATTTTCAACTTTATCATACCCACTGGAGCATGTAACCAACTATTTGTGTGTTTCTCTTTCAATTGGCTCTCACTTCTCCTTTATGACTTTGTATGGCGTGTTACCCAAGTAGATTGGTTATTGTACAGAATAATGGGCGGGCATCTAGCAGTTTTGAAAATGAATCTATTTATGTACTTCTAGTAGGTTAGGCAAGCAGTTATGAACTTTGAAGTTGTCTCCTTTTCATACATCTATAGTATTCAACACCAATAGTCTTCCATAGAAGACATGGGAATCTTGGACTGAATGTCTCCTAAGTTGGTATTGGACCAAATTATTTTAGCAACCTGAAAGCCATAGAAGATATGGAACATGTCTTCACCTTCCTCTCTATAGATGATACACTTTGAACTTCACAGGACTTTCCTTTTCTCAAGATTGACACCCATATTCAAGAATTTATTACATGCTTTCCAAACGAAAGGTTTTTGATTTAGGGAGATCTTCATCTTTCCATATTAATTACTAGAGAGAGTCTTCATTAACTGTTCCATTGTACAAATTGTTTTCATTTTTCTTATTACAGTTGCCAAGACTCTGTAACCATTTTGGTAACACTGAATGGCATTTCAAAATAGAAAATAAGTAGTGAAAACTATTCTGGGTAGATTGAAAAGGAATTCCATGACTGGTTCACGGATGACATAGGCTCCAAGGAGACTGGTAAGTAGGTTGATACGTGTGAGGCCAAGCACATGGTCTTGGTACATCAGGTTGCCTTCATGCTGTATATTGGGATAGTGATAGGTCTTTTTAATGAACACTGGGAAAACATCTATGTAATTGGAAGTCTACCATGCGAAGACACTACTATCACTGTCCGGAGTGACCACACCGCCGTGTAGATGAACAACGACCATTGGGAGGTATTGCAGCAGTGATGGTGTTGTCTACTGGTAGGATGTGGGTGGCAGGGAGGTTGTTTTCAAATCTCATGAATGCTGGGATGTAGCAGATTGGCTCTATCGTAGGAAAAGGAAGCAGTGCTTACACTTGTTCCATAGCCGAAGATGGTCATTGGTGGGAGATTCCTGTGATATTTATGAATGAAAAAAGGAAGAGAGTGAGACATTGTAATTAGACAAGAATAAAACACTCAAATCAATTATGTCTGCTTCTTTCAGAAATTGCATCTTTTCTCCAAATCAACCATGACAGAGTCATCACAATCAGAAGCCCAGATCTGCTATTTGTAGTTTCAACATAAGCACATCATTCCTTTTACTAATTGCGTGCATGCTTGACTGTGTCCTAAATACTATGTTAGACTGGTTTCATCACAATGATTTATGCATATTCAACTATTTGAGATAGAAGATGACAAGCTGACACCTAGATAGGAAGCGTTTGAGAATCACTTATAACGACAATGTATATCTCTATCATCTGTATTGAAGACATTGAGAAGTTCCATTTAACATGATTGTATCTCTTCTGTATGTGAGTTGCTATGTACCGTATTAAATGTGATCAAAACGTATTATAAAATTTCTTAGGCTTGTATAATGAAGGGAAAAAATCTATTGTTGTACTCTCATAGAAGCTAGCCACAAAGATAATTTCATTTTGGTCGAACATTGAATAATGTACAGAAGTATTTGGAAAAAGATCTATCAATCATATGGTTAGTTATAAATAAATAAATAATCTGTATACATGTACTGATGTAAAAATTAAGTTGATATAATTTGCATCCCGAATCACTCATGTGCAATCCTAACTATAACCAAACGCATTTGCTTCTATAAATTTTACTTTCCTAAACTACTCGTGTACTAGACCAAAATTACACATTTGTATTGCCTAATTCTGTAATATTTGGTGTATATTTATTTCACAACCTGATTAATAGGACTACTAAGTAACATACATCATGTCAAAAGTCTTTTGTGATCAGGCTGGTTGGAAGCATAATCTGGTAAATGAATGTGATTCCTGTAGGAAGGATGTCATGTGGTGTGGAAATATTACCTTTCTATTAGAGAATACCCTCTCAAGATCTCACCTTCATTAGGGGCCATTTTTTCTCAAAGTTTGTTTTCTGAATAGGGAATCTAGTAGTTCAGTCTGACACTGTGAAAATATCTTAATTTGTTACCATAGAAAGGTGAAAGGGCAATTAGACAGTCTCTTTGCATCCATGATGAAATTGGGTAATCACTGTGGCTTAAAGGTGGTATGAATAAGGAGCTTTGGCAGTTAAATTCCCACTGAGTTCTTTTTTGTTTTGTAGTCTCCACAAGGTTTACTCATTTTCTGCAGCCTTTTCACCTTTTCAGTGGATGTGCAGTGTATTGGGAGTGTAGGATCTGTTGGTTCCTGTGCAAGTCTTTCCTTGAGGTTTGAGGACTGATGGATTTTATATGGGGAATTGGTAAATTGCACAAGATAGATTTGCTGGATTAGTCTTTTTGTTGGTGGTTGGAAAACAGAATCATATTCTTTAGCCCATCACAATGGCACCTTTGGTGCTTGGAGAGAATGTCCTGTTTAACTTAGATGTTTCTTTAGCAAGGATAAAATTAGATTGATGCGGTATGGCTATGCTTTTCCTGCATTATTGTATTTGTCCATTTTTTTTGGGACTGGAGGCTATCTTACCGAGTGTTTTCATTAAAAGACGCATGCTTAATGCTGAGGGAGTAAGACACACCTCCGTGCTTGGATGTACTTGATGATATTGACCCAAAGAAGATCTAATCAATATATGTAAAAATTAGAGCATTTGTAAAAATAACACCATATCAAATCAAGTAGCAGAATCTGAAGAAACTAAAACAACACTTCTATTGGTGAATCAGAAAGTAGTATTTTTCTGGATCAAAATGGTAAATTACCTTGATAATTTACCATTTCAAATTCTTCCTACATTGCACATATCTATTTTGATAAACTTTATGAGTCCTATTCAAATTCATATCAAGAATTCTATGCATTAGTAACTATATATGGAACTTTCAATACATGTACTATGTAATTGAAATTGTTTTGTGAAGTACTTACAACTCCATGAGTTTTTCCACATTCCCACGTAATTTTCCTCGTAACGGATCAAGATAGTGGCACTTACCCCACATAGGGTCGAAGACGCAAAGTTTCCAATGTCCCCTACGCATACATGAGTATTACATTTTAAGTTTAATGTATTTTTAAGCAACATTTAAAGTAAACAAATAACATACAATCGACAAAATGTATGCATACCCCACATTATAAGGTATAAAGAACAATTCTAATATTTGTTTCTTCCCTCTAATAAACTGATCTGCTATGTACTGCGCCCGAGTCTCCACTTTATCATTGTATAACAGATCTATAAAATGTGGACATATAAATCCAACACATAATTAGCCTTTGTACTTGTATAGAAACACATATTACTCGTATATAAACTTACTTTATGTACACTGATATGTGCTAGGCTTCTAGTTGGTCTTTATCATGGCATATTTTAGCCGATTCCGATGTGATAATCATCTCATGTGTGTAACCTACTACATCTTCAGACATCTAAAGAGAGATGTTATGATTCTCATCATCTTCCACATACACCATCAACAGTTTCAGCTTCGTTGGAGGCTTTTTTCATGTTGGCTTGACGAGACTTGAGACTTCATCACAATTTTTTCTAGTTTTTGAATTTCCTGCTTGTGTGCTTATTGATTCCCTCACTTTTCTTTGAGACAATAAGTCTTGGGATTCCTTGCATATGATTCTAAAAATAAAAAATATAGTTTATTAATATACATGATTCATTTCAATAAATTAATAAAAACACTGTCAAGTTATCACATATACCTTCATATTTATTTTGATCAATTCTGCAGGCCAAGGAAGGTAGGTGCCTATGCCTTGACAAACTTGATAAACTTTAGCCATATCTAAAGGTATTGGCACACTTTCTTTAGGCATCAACGAGGTATCAATTATCACTTTTTTGTGTTTTGGATCCAATGCCACATTGTGAAGGATAATTGGCTCATTTGAATGAGATATATACACCCTTTCATTAGCTACTGAACGTAATGGATTATCCAACATCAAAATACACTTGTGATATCCCTACAAAAATCAAACATAGATATTTTTAACATGAGAAATGACTATATCTAACATTTACTACATAACAGACTTGTTGATTACCTCAGGTGGATGTGAGAATTGTGCAAGTGGACAATTAGATTTGGAAGTAGGGTATTGGTCTGTATCCCCAACATTGTCGAGATCCTTGCTCGTATTCTTCCCTTCAAGATACTTGATCTTCATGGCCAAAGCTTTAATGGTCTGTTGCATTTGTAACAACATATGGGATGGTTGATCATCTGTTCAAGCCACACTTTGACAATATTTTATAATTGTTATTCATGGTCCGGTTGCTCTCGCATGTCATGGGTGATCCATTTTTCCTAATGCCATTGTTAACACATCATTACATCCCTTCTCACTAATGAGTCCCTCAGAAACTTCCTGAGATAGAGCATCCTTGCAAAATATAAAACATACATATGTAAAAATAATAAAAACTATATATTGTGATGAAAAATCAACGAGATAAAAAAATTAAACTTATAATCTTATACACCACTTCCTTGACCTTGTCACTAGTAACAACACCAGTTTTGTCCATTCTAGCTCTTTTCCATAATTCTGCTCTAGAAATCTTTGAAATAACTGGATCTAAACTATTCTCACTGATCTGTTTATAATATAATAAAACCACAATACTTTTAAACCTCTATATGAAATTTCACAAATCGCTTTAAAATGAATCAAATCTTACAATTTTGTTTCTAGGCCAACATATCCCTTACGAGAAATTCTAGGCCGATACTCATTCTTTGACGATAATTCTCTTCCACCCTTACTTCTTCTCTGGTTATTTTTACGAACAATAAATATGAAAATATATTTAAATGTCTTACAAGCAAAACAACAAAAGTACACTAGTTTATATTATCACCTTAAATTCTTCGGTCAATAGACTCATGACAAAATCCTCCCATTGATCTGCAGATATAAAATCATATTCTTTGGGTGGGTGTTTGCATATGCTTCCATCTTCGTCCCTCATGAATTTTCCTGATAACCGAGATTTGAATTCCCTCCATCTATCATTGGCTCTTTGTAATACCCACTGCTTTCTGACAGATCCAATTAAAAAAACACCCTACAAATAACAAAATCACATACACATAAAATATAATATAATATTTTTATACAAAAAATATACGAAAAATATTAACGTCTACATACTCACCTCAATCTCTTCCCAAATAAGGTCCTTGAGACCTTCTCCCACATCACTCCAAGTATCGATGTTGATTGGAACTCGCTCTCGGGATGCGACTCCAATATAGCTGTTGAAAATGTTTCGGGTTTTCCCAATTGGTTGTCCTTCTGAATTCCATTCCAATTGAATTTTTTGTACTTTACGTCTCTTTCTCGAAACTTTAGGCATTGTGGTACGGCCCCTACTAATCATTGTGTTCATTGAGTCGTCTTCATTAGAAGACATCTAAAACAAAATTTGGTACAAAAAAATATTAGCAAACTGCATATAAAACAACATAATAAAATCTTACAAAATTTAAGACATATTTACTGTAACACCCCCTTAATCATACATGTGTCAACGGAAGCAATACCCATGTTTTCCATAACATGGGTTACTATAGCTCAAAGGGATGCCACAACAACGATAGACATTGCAAATAAAGTAAACAATAACCATGCATAGATATTAAACTTAATGTACACATTGTTCATAAGTGAGTTCTTGAACTGAAACTAACTAAGACATACATGATTAGACATTATTGAAGACATATATGAAATTATCTATACTCTTTAGGATCTCCTATCGCAGATGGCACCCCATGAGTATCTTATCAGCCTCAATCTATTCCTTCAGTTGACCTTCATAGGGATTCATTCTGGAAGTTGCCTTGTACCTGCGGGCATCGCGCCCCCAGCCATGCATGCAATAAAAGAACGTTAGAGTAAGCGGCATTGAGTATTATTGTGATAAAATAATAATTAGGAAAAAGAAAACAAAAACATGATACTAATTGAACAATAGATTTGGATTCACATAACTAAATCTTGGTGGTTGATTATAATATACTCGATATTAATTGCACCAATGGTGCTCATAAGGCACGTAGGATCAACATTATCATGATGAGAACAACATAATACAACCTATTACATGATTTGTCATTAACTTGACATAATTAACTTTAATTGGATTTCCATAATCATAAGATGAATTCTTGGAGACAGAACTTGGAAGCATAAGAATCATATAATAACATTATAGAAAGAAGTACCCGAAGTACATGGTTACGCACATAGTTTAACTTGATCATCATGATTTAATAAACACAAAGCGATTGAAAATTTATAATAAATACTCAAAGTGCATGAATCCTCTTACCTCTCTCATAGGAGAGATCTTAGTTGTTTTTTTTGGGTTGATAGAACCCTAATCACCCTGTTAATTCAATAATCATTCATTAATGAATAATCCATAACTTCATTTCTAGAGTTTAATGGCTTGTTAAATCCTAATTACACTAAGTCTGATGTTTCGAGAAAAGCAAGACAAAACAAGAATTGGAACCTTATCCATCATCTAGATCTTGAAAAACTGAGCAAAATCCATATATGGGTCATTGTCATCTGACACATGTAGCATTTTCTATGAATTTGTAAAGACTGGGTATTTATCGACCAATCAGAACGTCTGGTAAATCCACATGTAAATCCTTGCCTATTAGTCTCTGGCCACATGGCCTGGAGCTCGCCTGAACTAAAATTGCGATCAAAAGAGAGTAAAAGACTGAAACACCTATGCATAATTGATGCATGAATTGGGTGAGCTAGGGTAACATAGTTAAATAACGACTGCTATTGTTTCTTCTGAAGGCATAAGAATCTGATGATCCCGCAGCTGGGATCCTTGAATCAAATCCACCAGTGGTAGAAAATCGGTACATGAAACCATTTCCACGAGCTTCCTTGTGTTCAACAGAACCCAGAGACCTCTTGTGGAAGGTCTGGGAAGGTCAGAGGCCTTGAAACGACTGTCCGCCATGGCTGGGGAAGCTAAGGAGGGATAGATGGAAATACACTACAAAAACTCGAGCCTGGAGGCTAAAAGTAATTCGTGAGCATCAGGCGATGATGCGAGGATGAACCAGAGGGTGAGAGGAAACTTGTAACCTGAAGCTAGACCCAAGGTCGTCGCAGAACAGAGCAACTAGGCTCAACACTGGGATTCAAGGTTACAACATGGAGCGGAGAAAACATGGGGCATAACAAGCTTCATGGAGCATTCCCTAACGATTTGGTAAAGTTTTTGCAAGACAGTCATGGATGAAAGGCACAACCGGCATCAAGCTTCTTGGACAAGAACTCAGCTTTGCGGGCAGAGAGTTTGGGACGAAACCCATCGACTAAGGGCATGGGGAAAAGAATGGTTACGGGTTGAGTAAGCTTACTGGAGATGCAATTGGACTACAGTGCTCGAAGCTCCTCCCCTGAGCTCGCCGGTGCCGCCGAGGTAGATCGAGTCCCCGGCGGTTCCTTGGTTGAGCTCGACCCAAATTGGTGGCGGAGGAAAGTCAAACGATGTCCGATTATGCTTCTTAGATCGCTGTCTCTTAGTGCTATGGTCCCTCGCATCCTGGAGATGGTGGCGTCGTCGAATGAAGAGGGAGGCCAGTTCGGCGTTTCCGCTATGAGGGGATCTAGGGTTCGAGTGGGGGCTCTTTTAACTCGGAGTGACCTCCTGGTTCTGCTCGTAGCAAGATAACGATGATACGTGGATTGTGGAGGGAGCAAGGGATCGTCGAATCCATTGCAGTTCATTGCCTGGCACACGCGCGTTTAGCGCGAGGAAGAGGACAAATCCCTCTTCATCCGATGTCGATCCGACAGTCCACCAAGAGCCGATTTCTCTTAAGCTGTGTGTAATGCAGATCTATTGGAAAATCAAAGGATAATCACAAGGATTCAAATTGATAAACCAAGGAAAAGTCATTATCTCCTATTTAATTCCTAATGTCATTTGGGGCATCAAGGATTATCCAAATCCAACCAAAATTGATAGGTAGGCTAAAACGACCTTGAGGAATTCAATTATCAAATTAGATTTCGTATTTGAGTTAGGGAAAATATGTGTTTGCATTATTATCTACTTAGGGTAATTAATGATTACTGAAAAAAGAATTGTATTACCAGAAATCGGGGGAAACTCTATTATTCTATTATCTACTCATACAACAATTACTGGGATGCATCATACATGTATGTGGGCCCAAACTATCATTCCATCCCAACTTGTCACCATTGCATAATTAGGGTTAGGTTTTGTGTGTTAATTGACATTGATGTGTATAAGTGTTGATGAATCAAATTAAATGTTCACATATTATCTTGATGTAGTCTAAACTCGTTCTGACATACTACTTAAGAATGGTCTCCACTTAAATGAACAAATGTAAGAAAATTCATTCAACCTAGGGTTTCACCTTTATTAAACATAAAAAATATGGGACTGAATTTTGAGGGTCGTTACATTTACATTCATTACAGAAAGATATTAGTGCACATCAAGAAAATGCTAATATGTACTCTCACTTATGCGTATGCTGCTTTTTATTTTTATGCACACTGACATCATCAACAAATGTCCCGTCATTATGATCTTCTCGATCACATATCTCTTCTTCTTCAACAACAAGATCATCATTTACAGACATAGATGGAATGATTGAAGACAAAGAAGTTTCTTCTTCTAAAATGATGTCATCATCATCATCATCTCCTTCATGGGGCCTTCTTCTGTGAGATAAGACTACAAACCAACCCTTATTAGATGTGTCTATCACATAGAAAACTTGTTTTGCCTGTAATGCCATTATAAATGGATCGTGTTTACATCCCTCCCTATCTAGGTTCACTAATATCCCATCTTCTGTGCGTACACCCTTATCATTTTCAGCCCACTTGCAACAAAAAATAAGAATCTGAAACATGTTGTAGTCCAACTCATATATATCTTGGATCACACCATAATAGGACATGTCACACCAGACTGGATTTTTGTCTTTAGCACTAGCAATGTGCAAAGCTTCAGATACCAAAGACACCCCACTGTTTTGCATCGTGCTTTTGTCATCTTGACATTTTGTATAGAAAGTGTATCCATTTATAAAATAAGTAGCAAATGACAACACGGTTGATTTAGGCCCCACAGATAACCATTTCAAGGTCTTTGAAATAGAATTTGGTGAATGATCAATCTGTTCACTAATACGATTCTTTAACCATTTGGCGAAGCAATGGATGGGTAAGTTCATTATATCCTTCTCATTCTTAGATCGGTAATGAGTTTGTAAATAATCAATGTGTTCTTTAACATATGGTTCAACCTCGGTTGTATTACGAAGGACATACACATGCGCTGTGTGTAATTCATCAGTTGAAAGTCGTACAAACTTGCATCCTGTACTGCCTTGTCCATCAATTTTTCTGACATGCCGTGATTTAGGAAGACCAATGGCTTCAACATTGGATAAATGTTGGACACAAAATTCAATAGCCTCTTCTACTATGTAGCTTTCCACCATACAACCCTTGGGTCGATATCTATTCTTCACATACCCCTTTAATAGCTTCATATATCGCTCGAACGGATACATCCAACGTAAAAATACCAGACCACATAGTTTGACCTCTCTAACCAAATGCACAGTCAAATGAACCATTACATCAAAGAATGAAGGAGGGAAGTACATCTCAAGCTGACACAAAGTGATGATGATATGATTTTGCAATGAGTCCAACGTCTCAGGGTCAATGACTTTTGAGCATAAAGCATTGAAGAACATACAAAGTTTAGTGATTGCATTTCTAACCCACTTAGGCAAAATGGAACGGATAGCCAACGGCAAAAACTGTTGCATTAATACGTGGCAATCATGTGATTTCAAGCCCAACAGTTTCAAATCTTTCATATCCACAAATCTACTCATGTTTGAAGAATATCCCTCTGGAACCTTAACTCCTTTTAGGAACCCGCAAAATACAACTTTTTTAGACTTTGAAAGTGTGTAACATGCTGGGGCAAGTAGGTCCGACTTCCCCTCATTTGTGGAGCCAATCTATCTCGAATACCCATGTCAACCATGTCCAATCTTGCCTTGAGGCCATCTTTTGTCTTCCATGGGATATTAAGTAATGTTCCAATCCGACTGTCACATATGTTCTTCTCTATGTGCATCACATCTAAGCAATGCCTCACATATAAAGACTTCCAATAAGGAAGATCAAAGAATATAGACCTCTTCTTGTAGAGGCCTTTGAGAATTGGAGATTTATTCTTTTTTCTGAATTTTACTTTCAACTGTTTCACCTTAGTGAAGATTTCTTGATCGGTTAATGGTTGTGGAGCTCTTCGTAGTTCTACTTTTCCGGTAAAATCTTTCTTCACTCTACGATAATGATGATCCTTAGGCAAGAACCTGCGGTGGATGAGATAAACAATTTTCTTCCCATGTTTCAGTTGGAAGAAAGAGGTCTCGTCTTCATAGATAGGGCAACCAAGATGTCCTTTGATATTGTACCCAGATAGATTTCCATATGCCGGGTAATCATTTATCGTACAAAATAGCATCACCCTCATATTAAAATTCTCTTTGCGGTATGCATCATACAACTCAACACCCTTGTCCCACAAAATCTTTAAATCTTCAACAAGTGGAGCCAAGTAAACATCAATATCGTTTCCAGGCTGCTTTGGTCCTGAATCAGCAAAGTGAAAAGCATATACTTGCATTTCATGCATACATCTGGATCAAGATTATATATAACCAAAATTACAGGCCATGTACTATGACTTCTGGAATTATGGGGATTCATTCCATCTGCAGAAAGTGCCAGTCTTAAGTTTCTAGGATTACCACCAAATTCTGGAAATATATTATCGATTGTCATCCATTGCGGAGAATCTGCATGGTGTCTAAGAAAACTATCTCTTTTTCTATCCTCAGCATGCCAAACCAACTTCTTCGCATCATCAGCATTATTGAACAAGCGCCTAAATCTCAGTATTATTGCTAAATACCACAACACCTTACTAGGGCTGCCATCCTTCTTGTATCGTGGTTCTCCACAGATTGGACAACTGTCCTTCAAAGCATGATCATTTCTGTGGCATACAACTCACGAAAACATAATTAACTGATGCGGAAGCGTTCACTAAGAAGCGGATTACCAAAAATCACTAAAAATTAATTTTTTTTTAATCAAAAGATCCATCAAAGGAAAACTTTCTCACATAGAACCAAGGTAACATAATTATATTCTTGTTCACAGGTACATATTCTGTATCATCTGCTTTTGAGAATTACAAGCATTAACTGTCCTGTCAAGCTAAACATAGGCAATATAAAATCTCGAGGCACTGAGCCAAAATCTCGAAAGCACTAACTACTACTCCAAGGACCTGAGAGTACAGATACGACACAAAGGACTCTATCTATATCTATACATGGCGTAACAACTAGTGTCTCCACCTGAGACTTCACTGTTGTCCCTGCTGCTGTTGTTGCTGCCCTTCACCTACTGAAGGATTCCTGCCTCCTCATCCGCGTTCACCTAAAAATGTGATTCCCACGGGGGTGAGACAATTGTAAATTGCCCCAACGAGAGATATAACTCTCTGCCAGAACATTATTATTGCAACTTAAGAAGATAAATATGCACATAGGAATCATATTTGATTGACAACAGCTAATTCAATGTCTAACTAATTAGAATATTATTCTTATCTAAAAACATTGCAGCTGTAACTTGAAAGAACACCATGTCACTTATCCTTTAAGGAATACGAAGAAAATGTATAACATTTATTCACTATAGAATCATCACCACAACATTCACTCTCTTCAGGATTAGATCATATATCTAATGCCTAGTATTGTCATAGTGGAGTCATGGCTTGTAGCCATACTCTTCTCACAAAGTATTGGGATCTTAATCCCTCAACTCATCAAGTACAATTCCATTTCTTAACAAGATCATCATTATGGTTATAGAATATGGGTATTTGAGCCCTCATCTCATCATAGAACACTTGTTACCATTTATTAGATAACTTCATACCTTTAGGTCATCTGATCAAGAACATTATAATTCTTGCTACACAAAGTATTGCACATAGTTCACAAAGCTCATACCACCTCTCATTACCCCTTATTAGGCAACAAGGCATATTATGACTTATAAAGATCATAAAACAATATAAGATAATTATCACATCATGTGACACACATAACTCATTAATTATGGGTTACCTCTCACTAAGCAACAAGGCATATGAAAATTTATAAGGCCTATAGAACATTTTCAAAATACAGAACATCATAGCTCATACCTGGATATGCTCATCATCTCAACATATCTACATGATTAGTAATCATGATACAATTACATATCAGTACCATGCAATACAAGGGTTATATTATTACATTCATAACCCATTAGTCTGTATGCGAACTTCACATAGGATTATCCTGTATTAGAATTTCACATACTAATACTCTGTATTAGGGTTTACATAGCATTAACTTGTCATAGGATTTCACATAGCATTACCTTGTATTAGGGATCACATAGCATTTACTTGTATTAAAGTTCCACATAGCATTACTCTGTATCAGGGTTCACATAACAAGGAATCAATATGAATAATCATAAGTATTCAATCATATTCTTTATTCTCATCATTCATCATTAAATGAATTATCAACACATAGCTTGAGTTTCTCTCTCTTCTTTTCCATAATATGATTACATCATAGTTTATAGGTTTATATTAACTTTTTCATAAGGCATGTTAGCCTACATTCAACAGAGTACCTTACATATCAATGTAACCATTGATATGACACATCTCATGTGTCATTCATCCAATTATATTGGACTTATAAAACATCAAGGTATACCAGTATTGGGGTGTTGGATGTGATATTTATCATACCTTGATGTATCACTTCTCTCGACACCTTCATCTTACTTGAGTTTATTCACTTAGCTTGTATTAGGGTATTTCTCATCCTAATACTTATGCACTAGATCATCACATTCATCATGCAAGGTAGTGGTCATTAGTCACTTCACTTAGAATATACAACCATTGCCAAAACTATGGACTCATCCTTAAGTTAGGAACTAACAAAACGACCATACGAGGTCACTTGCAAATCAACTTCAAGTTGAGCATAGAGCACCACGGTCGTGTAGTCAAGAACAACCGTGCAAGGGAAAGCCACCACAGCCGTTCTACCTTGCACGGTCATGCTACAGAAGATCACCACCACCGTTTTACACCACCACGACTGCCATCATCCAACCCCTTTAGCTTAATTAAGAATAGTATTCTCCATATTTATAATTTGAGGATTCACATAGAATATTCCATACATTTGTGGATTTCACATAGTATTATTCTCCAATAGAGTTTTACATAATCATCCTTCTATATCAAGGATTGACCTAGTATTATGTGAAATTAGAATTTCACAACACATCATCCAGTGGAAGGACTTTACATAGAATTAGTAGCACAACCCTATATTAGGGTTTCATATACCTTTATCCCATTTTAGGGATTAGGGTTTATCATTCACATCCAAGTGGGGTTTCTCTTTCCTCGTACCCAAATTAGGGTTAGAATATACAATTCCCATTAAATTAGGGTTTCCTTCATTGTTACACTAAGTTAGGATTATATCATCACCCTGGATTTATGATAACACTCAGCTTTGCCCTAGATTAGGGTTTCACACATAGCTTTATTCTAATTAGAGTCTCACACATAACATTGCTCTAATTAGGGTTTCACACATAGAATTTCTCTAATTAAGGTTTCACACATAGCATTGCTCTAAATAGGGTTTCACACATAGCATTGCTCTAGTTAGGGTTTCACACATAGTATTGCTCTAATTAGGGTTTCACACATAGCATTGCTCTAATTAGGGTTTCACACATATCATTGCTCTAATTAGGGTTTCATGATCTCATTATTATGGATCAAACATTATCACATAGTTTACTCATAATGAGAGAATTAGAGCTTAATTATATAAGAATTCATCTCTCTCATTCTCTCTCTCATCCTCTTTAGGATGTTAACTACTCCAAGATTAATCTAGGTCAACTCTTCACTTGAGTACACATAGCTAGGGTTAACCTTCACAATCATCATGGGTCTACATCTTTATTAATCACATAGCTGATTGAACTTTGATCATATTAGATGTCCAAATGGTCTAATCAATTAAACCATCAATTATATAATGAATTCAAAAGAATTGACCAATTAAACTTTCAATTCCACAAAGTGATCAATTGGGTTAACCATTGAAATCTTCAACTGCATTAAGTATCTAAATAGATTCACCATATTGAACCTTCAATTACATGAGATGTTCAAATGGATTAACCATGTTGATCTTCACAAAGTTAATTACTTAACCCCTCAATGATCTTGGTTCTCATACATCAATTGGTTGAAAATCAATTGAACAAGTTATACTTGAATCCAATTGGACAAAGTAGGTATTGAAACCGTTTGCACTTTGGGTCTCCAAATGGTTTGATATTGTTTGGTCCCAAACGGTCTTGATACCGTTTGGACTCAAACGGTCTTGAGACCGTTTGGTCCAAATCTTCTCAAAACCGCATGGATAAAAAAGGTACTTCAATACTCAATCGATTCAATGTTTCAATCCATGGACCAATTATAAATTTAATCACTAAAGCATTCATCAATTGGACCGCTGAATCACCATTCAATTAGAACTTCAATTTAGGGTTTTGAACCCAATTTAACTAGGTTTGATAATCAAGAAACCATCACTTAGGGTTTGAAATCGAGGATCCATCAATGGTTGACATTGTGGAATCAAATCGATTGAAATGAATGAACTATCATCATCACATGATGTGACCTGACCTCAAATGGTATTGGATGACCACCAAACGGTCTTGAGACCAATTGGTTGATCTACAAACGGTCTTGAGACCGTTTGCCTATTCCATCATCAAAAACCATGACATCCAATTAGGGTTTTGGACCATTGGATTGATCATCACTTAGTTGAAATTCAATTTGGTACCTTTGGACCTTCAAACACTTATCCATACTTAACCCTAAACCTCGAAATGGTTTTGGGTGACCCCCAAATGGTCTTGAGACCGTTTGGGTGATCCCCAAACGGTTTTGAAACCGTTTGGGTCAATCAACCCAAAACATCATCTCAAACAATTTCAAAATCAACACTTAGCCGATTAGGTTTGCAATTAAGGAATCATTCACAATTGAAACCTTCAAGATCAACCAATTGAGACCATTGGATCAAGATACAAGTACCACAACATATATCTTCAAACAGTCAACCATTTCAAACGGTCAACCATCCCAAATGGTTTGGAACCCAAACCACCAAATGGTTTGGTGAAACCGTTTGGTCCCAACATTGAAACCGTTTGCCCTAGATATTTGGGGAGGTGTGTGCTTATGATGATGTCATCATCATCAAGCTCCAAACTCACAAAAGCTACTGTGATTTCATGGAAATTGCATCAATCAACCAAACTTAATTTCGAAAATGTAGAAATGATCACCAACTGATAAGGAATTGAATGCAATAATAAAATTAAGGGTTCAAGTTATAAAACCCGCCTCCAATTGAGATCCAAAATCTCCAAGCTCACGGAAACAATGGTGGATGCAACTACTTTCACTATTCCAAGGGTCGTCCTCAAGCTTTGAGTGAAAAGAATTGGTTAGAATTGAAGAGGGGATCGAGATATGAAGAATTCATGATCGATTTTCGATTTTCACCATGGATTCAAGGTGAAAGGAGGTCAAGAACCTTACCAACAGGTTGGGGGTCGTCCGTCTGATCCTCCACAGCTCCTTGGTCGATTCAAAGCAAGGGGAAAGAAAGAAATCCGAAAAAGCCTTTGTTTTGGCTTGGAAAGGGTACTTTTATAAGAAAATTAATGAGAGAGAAAATCTTTTATAAAAGTCTATTTATTCCAAAATTGTTGCCACCACTTCCCCCTTGGTTTCTTCCATGCAAGGGCATCTATATCCCCACTGAGATCCCTTCCATTATCCATGAATTAAGGGAAAAGAAGTTAAACACCTTAACCCTTATAATAAGAATATCAATATTTGAGTGGGAATTCTTTTTCTTATAATAATGGTGAGTGGGATTTCACCTCCTTAGGATATGCTCGTGCCTTTGCAAGGCTTTAATCTCATACACACACATATGAATTCAACCATTTTAATTTTGGTTGAAGGCCCTTTAATTAATACATTCATTTTTGCCCTAAATTGAATTAGGGTTTCACTTAGGATTAAATCTTGATTATTTTAATATTAAGATTCTCTCTCCTCCAACTTAATTCAAATGAGGCACACCTCTCATTTTATTTGCTCTACATGATGCCAAGAAACATTAGGGACCTTATTGAAGTGGTAATTTGCATATTGAACCCTAGGTTTTGGGTAAATTGCACATTACACCAAAACTAGGTTTTAAATGCACAAGGATTGCTTTACAAGCTTAATCTTGGTGCCCAAGCTTGTGAAAACCATAAAACTACATCATATTCATTCTTATGATGTCTCAACATCAGAGGAATATTTTATCATGTGCAATTTGCAAGTTAACCCCTCAACTTGGGTAATTTGCACTTTAGTCCAAAATATGCAAACATTGCTTCAACATTGTTCAAACAGGACCAAAATTGAAACATAAGTTTCTCACGAGCCTAATTACTTTTCCCAAGATAATATTAAGAATTTACTCATCCTTATTAGGAAAAACATCTAGGGTTAACACATAACCCAGGCCAGGGATGTTACAAATTATCCCCCCCTATAAGGATTTTGTCCCCGAAATCCCAGGAAAAAATGAGGGACATGTTATTCATTAATCATGCCCTCAAGTCTCCACCTAACTTCTTGATGTTATGGAAATACAATATATATGTAATTCACACAAATTTCCTTTCACTAATTCAACCTTATCAATGTTTACGCTTATACAAAACATAAACCCCTAACATATGATGTCCACATTATTGAAAGGAAAAAGTATAAAAGGACATACTTCAATCATTAATCAAGAATATTTACCAAAAGAAAAACATATATATCAGACAGAGATAATTCACTCATCAATTCTTTATTAATTTAGGAAAGTTCACTTAGCAATCTCTATATAATTGGGAATGTTCACATAGCTTTTCCTTTTTGTTAAGAATGTTCACATAGCTCTTCTTTTTAGTTGGGAATGTTCACATAGCTTTTCCTTTTTGTTGAGAATGTTCACATAGCTTTTCCTTTTTGTTGAGAATGTTCACATAGCTCTTCTTTTTAGTTGGGAATGTTCACATAGCTTTTCCTTTTTGTTGAGAATGTTCACATAGCTCTTCTTTTTAGTTGAGAATGTTCACATAGCTCTTCTTTTTAGTTGGGAATGTTCACATAGCTCTTCCTTTTAGTTGGGAATGTTCACATAGCTCTTCTTTTTAGTTGGGAATGTTCACATAGCTCTTCCTTTTAGTTGGGAATGTTCACATAGCTCTTCCTTTTAGTTGGGAATGTTCACATAGCTCTTCCTTTTAGTTGGGAATGTTCACATAGCTTTTCCTTTTTAGTTGGGAATGTTCACATAGATTTTCCTTTTAGTTGGGAATGTTCACATAGCTCTTCCTTTTAGTTGGGAATGTTCACATAGCTTTTCCTTTTTAGTTGGGAATGTTCACATAGCTTTTCCTTTTACTTTCATTATACTCTCTAGATTGTTTCAGAATGACTACTTGATCAGAGTAATAAAAAAGATAACAATATAAGAGTCTCATACTTGCCTTATCTTCAATAATCATATACCTGGCCAGGGTATATAATTATTGAGATTAGGTAGTATGCACTTTATTTACTATCATATTCCTCACTTTTCATATCGTGATACACACAAGATTTTCCATTTCTTGAATTTTCTTCAGGCATCATTTCTATATCTCATCTTTCAACACACGGATAAGGGAGATTATTAAAACATTTTAAGGAACACTGAGTAAGATATAAGTTCTCATCTCCCTTGTGTCCTTATGGGACTAGTCAAAGGAAGTTCAAAAACAACTACTTTTATATCTTTGACACATAGAATTAGAAAATGAAATATCATAATGACTTTATTTCATATGACCTGTCTGGGATGTTTGTCCACGTCCTCTATTGTTACTAGGAAACTGCCTACTTTGTGATCCTTGCTGACTCTGCCCCTGAGGTTGAGTCATCATTAGATTCCCGCCTTGACAATCCTTTACTAGATGTCCCGGTTGTCTACATTGATAACAGATCCTAGGTGCAAAATAGGGTCTGTGAGGTCCAGATACCGATGTTGATGCTATGTTGGAGGCTCTATTTGAAACATTACTACGATCCCTATCCCTACTTGACATCCATTGTGTCTGGGTATGGAATCTCGATGATGCTGCCGATGTGGAAAATCTCGGCTTCTTAAAACTTTCGGACCTTTGTTTTTGAGTCTGAGTGTACACTTTCATGCCACTAGTTTGTCGTTTCTCAATTTCATACCTCTCTATCCTCCTTACTGATTCCACAAAGGTGGCAAACCTCTCCATGTTCTCTAAAGCAGACACAGGAGTGGTCAGTTCAGTGTTCAATCCTTTCTCAAAATGCCAAATTCTTTCCTCATCATTAACTGCCATTTGCAGACAAAACCGCAACAACTCCATGAACTTAGCTTCATACTCGCTAACGTTCATCTGTCCTTGTTTGATCCTTTCAAATAGAGAAATCTTCTCATCTAGATACGTCTTAGGGAAGTATCTACTGACAAATTCTCGTCGGAATACCTCCCATCCAATTTCTTCACCTAGTCTCTTATCTTCCTCTATCATCCACCAATGACCAACACTCCCTTTTAGGAGGTACACAACATGTCTTACCTTTTCAGCTTCAGGGATATCAAGGATCCTGAAAGCCTTTTCCAGTTCTATCAGCCACCAATCAGCATCTACTGGATCAGATGTACCAGCATAATCTATGGCTCCAACCCGGCGAAGTCTCTCAAAAGTCTTGCTGACTCCATAGCCCTCATGGTGAGCTGATGCCCTCGGTGTAGATATTTGCATCCTATCTGTCATGTGAGTCATTGCAGCCATAAACTGCCCAAACATGGCTTGGAGAGCTGGGTTCCCCATGTCAGCTTGATTGAGCTGGGGCTGTTCAGGTACGAGCTCCTCTATATTATGGTCTCCTGCACCTCCTCCTGGTGCAGTAGTGCTGCCCTCAACAGCATGTTCTTCATGTGGTCCAGAAATCTTCAAGTTCTTCTTCTCCTATGTGAGCAGAAGATACTATCAGATAAACTGGAAGACACTTAGAACAGACTCTACAACCTTAGTCCTATGTCTCTGTAGACTCAGCGAACCTAGAGCTCTGATACCACTAAATTGTGGTATACAACTCACAAAAACATAATTAACTAATACAGAAGTGTTCACTAAGCAACGGATTACCAAAAATCACTAAAAATTAATTTTTTTATATCAAAAGATCCATCAAAGAAAAAATTTCTCACATAGAACCAAGGTAACATAATTACATTCTTGTTCACATGTACATATTCTGTATCATCTCCTTTTGAGAATTATAAGCATTAACTGTCCTGTCAAGCTAAACACAGGCAGTATAAAATCTTGAGGCACTGAGGCAAAATCTCGAAAGCACTAACTACTACTCTGAGGACCTGAGAGTACAGAGACGACACATAGGACTCTATCTATATCTATACATGAGACTTCACTGCTGTCCCTGCTGCTGTTGTTGCTACCCTTCACCTACTGAAGGATTCCAGCCTCCTCATCCGCGTTCACCTAAAAATGTGATTCCCACGGGGGTGAGACAATTGTAAAAGTCTATAGAGAGATATAACTCTCCTCCAGAACATTATTATTGCAGCTTAAGAAGATAAATATGCACATAGGAATCACAATTGATTGAAAACAACTAATTCAATGTCTAACTGATTAGAATATTATTCTTATCTAAAAACATTGCAGCTGTAACTTGAAAGAACAACATGTCACTTATCCTTGAAGGAATACGAAGAACATGTATAACATTTATTCACTATAGAATCATCACCACAACATTAAATCTCTTCAGGCATAGATCATATATCTAATGCCTAGTATTGTCATAGTGGAGTCATGGCCTGTAGCCATACTCTTCTCACAAAGTATTGGGATCTTAATCCCTCAACTCATCAAGTACAATTCCATTTCTTAACAAGATCATCATTATGATTATAGAATCTGGGTATTTGAACCCTCATCTCATCATAGAACACTTGTTACCATTTATTAGATAACTTCATACCTTTAGGTCATCTGACCAAGAACATTATAATTCTTGCTACACAAAGTATTACACATAGTTCACAAAGCTCATACCACCTCTCATTACCCCTTATTAGGCAACAAGGCATATTATGACTTATAAAGCTCATAAAACAATATAAGATAATTATCACATCATGTGACACACATAACTCATTAATTATGGTTTACCTCTCACTAAGCAACAAGGCATATGCAAATTTATAAGGCCTATCGAACATTTTCAATATACAGAACATCATAGCTCATAACTGGCTATGCTCATTATCTCAACATATCTGCATGATTAGTAATCATGATACAATTACATATCAATACCATGCAATACAAGGGTTATATTATTACATTCATAACCCATTAGTCTGTATGTGAACTTCACATAGGATTATCCTGTATTAGAATTTCACATAGTAATACTCTGTATTAGGGTTTACATAGCATTAACTTATCATAGGATTTCACATAGAATTACCTTGTATTAGGGATCACATAGCATTGACTTGTACTAAATTTTCACATGGCATTACTCTGTATCAGGCTTCACATAACAAGGAATAAATATGAATAATCATAAGTATTCAATCATATTCTTTATTCTCATCATTCATCATTAAATGAATTATCAACACATAGCTTGAGTTTCTCTCTCTTCTTTACCAGAATATGATTACATCATAGTTTATAGGTTTAGATTAACTTTTTCATAAGGCATGCTAGACTACATTCAACAAAGTACCTTACATATCAATGTAACCTTTGATATGACACATCTCATGTGTCATTCATCCAATTATATTGGACTTATAACACATCAAGGTATACCAGTATTGGGGTGTTGGATGTGATATTTATCATACCTTGATGTATCACTTCTCTCAACACCTTCATCTTACTTGAGTTTATTCACTTAGCTTGTATTAGGGTATTCCTCATCCTAATACTTATGCACTAGATCATCACATTTATCATGCAAGGTAGTGGTCATTAGTCACTTTACTTAGAATATACAACCATTGCCAAAACTATGGACTCATCCTTAAGTTAGGAACTAACAAAAGGGCCATACTAGGTCACTTGCAAATCAACTTCAAGTTGAGCATAGAGCACCACGGTCATGTAGTCAAGAACGGCCGTGCAAGGGAAAGCCACCACAACCGTGCTACCTTGCATGGTCGTGCTACTGAAGATCCCCACGATCGTTTTACACCACCATGGCTGCCATCATCCAACCCCTTTAGCTTAATTAAGAATAGTATTCTCCATATTTATAATTTGAGGATTCACATAGAATATTCCATACATTTGTGGATTTCACATAGTATTATTCTCCAATAGAGTTTTACAAAATCATCCTTCTATATCAAGGGTTGACCTAATATTATGTGAAATTAGAATTTCACAACACATCATCCAGTGGAAGGACTTCACATAGAATTAGTAGCACAACCCTATATTAGGGTTTCATATACCTTTATCCCATTTTAGGGACTAGGGTTTATCATTCACATCCAAGTGGGGTTTCTCTTTCCTCGTACCCAAATTAGGGTTAGGATATACAATTCCCATTAAATTAGGGTTTCCTTCATTGTTACACTAAGTTAGGATTATATCATCACCTTGGATTTATGATAACACTCAGCTTTGCCCTAGATTAGGGTTTCGCACATAGCTTTATTCTAATTAGAGTCTCACACATAGCATTGCTCTAATTAGGGTTTCACACATAGCATTGCTCTAATTAGGGCTTCACACATAGCATTGCTCTAATTAGGGTTTCACACATAGCATTGCTCTAGTTAGGGTTTCACACATAGTATTGCTCTAATTAGGGATTCACACATAACATTGCTCTAATTAGGGTTTCACACATAGCATTGCTCTAATTAGGGTTTCATGATCTCATTATTATGGATCAACCATTATCACATAGTTTACTCATAATGAAAGAATTAGGGCTTAATTATATAAGCATTCATCTCTCTCATACTCTCTCATCCTCTTTAGGATGTTAACTACTCCAAGATTAATCTAGGTCAACTCTTCACTTGAGTACACATAGCTAGGGTTAACCTTCACAATCATCATGGGTCTACATCTTTATTTATCACATAGCTGATTGAACTTTGATCATATTAGATGTCCAAATGGTCTAATCAATTAAACCATCAATTATATAATGAATTCAAAAGAATTGACCAATTAAACTTTCAATTCCACAAAGTGATCAATTGGGTTAACCATTGAAATCTTCAATTACATTAAGTATCTAAATATATTCACCATATTGAACCTTCAATTACATTAGATGTTCAAATGGATTAACCATGTTGATCTTCACAAAGTTAATTACTTAGACCCTCCATGATCTTGGTTCTCATACATGAATTGGTTGAAAATCAATTGAACAAGTTATACTTGAAACCAATTGGACAAAGTAGGTATTGAAACCGTTTGCACTTTGGGTCTCCAAATGGTTTGAGATCATTTGGTCCCAAACGGTCTTGAGACCGTTTGGACTCAAACGGTCTTGAGACTGTTTGGTCCAAACCTTCTCAAAACCGCATGGACCAAAAAGGTACTTCAATACTCAATCGATTCAATGTTTCAATCCATGGACCAATTATAAATTGAATCACTAAAGCATTCATCATTTGGAACACTGAATCACCATTCAATTAGACCTTCAATTTAGGGTTTTGAACCCAATTTAACTAGGTTTGATAATCAAGAAACCATCACTTAGGGTTTGAAATCGAGGATCCATCAATGGTTGACATTATGGAATCAAATCGATTGAAATCAATGAACTATCATCATCACATAATGTGACCTGACCTCAAACGGTCATGGATGACCACCAAACAGTCTAGAGACCGTTTGGTTGATCTCCAAATGGTCTTGAGACCGTTTTCCCATTCCATCATAAAAAACCATGACATCCAATTAGGGTTTTGGACCATTGGATTGATTATCAAATCAGCACTTAGTTGCAATTCAATTTGGTACCTTTGGACCTTCAAACAGTCTTAAGATCTATGTTATGGCGCATGGGGCAAAATTTCAGGAAGGCATAGTTGATATTCTGGTTCTTAACCTTGTGCTATTTCAAGTTTCTAATCATCCCCTTAAGTTTTTAGTCTTCCCTTCAAATTATTACTTTCCTACCAAATTTTCAAGTTCTATATAACATAGAAATCAATGATCAGTGATAACCTGGCACATTTCAACCATAA
The DNA here is from genome assembly GCA_963693085.1 of Alisma plantago-aquatica. NCBI lineage: Eukaryota > Viridiplantae > Streptophyta > Magnoliopsida > Alismatales > Alismataceae > Alisma > Alisma plantago-aquatica. Next base: position 1,035,076,854 of record OY856412.1, read on the forward strand.
ATATATGGTACTTGAATTTTTTCATACTATTATGTTGTTTTTATATTCTCATCTCTGACTTCTGATGTTTCTTTTTATCTCTACTCTGGAATTCTGTCATACTATTATGGCTTCTTAGTTATTCATCCTGAGATAAAACACATTTGAAAGTGCCAACAACGGGTTACTTTTTAGACTGGTAAACTAATTTGTTATTATTGTAATGCTTATTTTCTTGTGATTATGCACTACTATTGCACTTGGATTTTTCCTTTACAACACAGTATGAGTCTTAGTCTGTATCAACCACCTAAAAATACTGGTGCAAACCTAGGAAGCACAGACACTTCTAGACAGCCCCCGTGTCCGTGTCGGACACATTTTGGACATGGACACTTGCCGGACATGGCCCAAAACGTTTTGGACACGGCTGGGACGTGTCCAGTTCATTTCAGTCTTTTTTTGCACTCCGGACACAGCTGGAAACTATTGCCCAGACACTTCCCGGACACATTACGACTACTACTGCTGCTGCTGCTGCATAGCCTATTTAAGAGTGCAAATGTTTAATATATATCTGATGTTTATGTCTTATTACTGAGAAAATCTAATATAGAGCTGAGATCTAATCACAATCACAAACAATTCTATTAGAAAAGAACCAATTTGCAAATTCTAGGCTGAATCAGAGATTACAAGTCAAATTACAGTAGACAAGTTGGTTAAATGAGTAATGCAAACTCAGATATATTTACATGAAACATACATTTAGGTTTCTACTTCATATTTTTTTTACCATAAACATAAAGACACATCTAATTGCATATAAGATTATACATACATAGATACATTAATATGGACAAATTTTAAGATAAATTCCAGTTCATACGTCATACACCCACATATATGTATATATTAAAAAACATTCCCCTCATCCAATGCCGTGTCCGTGTCCTACATTTTAAAATTTTGCCGTGTCCTGTATCCGTATCCATATCCGTGTCAGTGTCCGTGTCTAGAAATGTGTCCATGCTTCCTTGGTGCAGACTGAAACTTATTATGTAGAAGCAACTATAATTTCCTTGGTTATCTTCTATTGAAAGAATGAGAACTGAAGTGACCTATGGATATATGAGGTCAAGGGAAAAATTGGTTATTTACTCATGATGCATATGATCCTTCTCTAGCGGAAACTTCCTACAATCATTTCTTTTGTTCCGTTCAATTTCTCGTTGGACAATTATTATGCAGTAAACATCCATCTTGATTTCCAACGTAGTAGCTTTTGCCAGAAATTTATTGTTAGACTGGTAGCTAACTAAAATATAAGTAACTTGTTATCTGTTGTAGGTAATATTTAATCCTTTCTAGTTGAATCAATGTTCATCGACATACATTTCTTATTTTATTTTTTTGTTGTGAGTATATGCTGAGGAATCAATGTTTTTTTATGTATTATTTCTAGTAAACTTTATGTTCTTCATATATACCATTACATGAATGTCATAAACTTTTAGAATGTCAGGGATCACATACATCATCTCATCAACAATGGAAGTGGTCGGTGCCCCTATCACAGTGACCAGACCCATACAAACACAAATATTGCATAGATTGTTAGAGTTCTCCATCTCCATAGCTTGCTATGTTTTTGTGCCTACACATGGCAAGGTTCCTAGTTCCTCTAGTTAATATGTGGGATGATTCTTCCTGGGATCAATGGTTTTGTGAGAGATGTCCATCAGATATTTGATTGCATGTAATTTGGTTTTGGATAGGTAGTTCGAATAGGCATTATGCATCGTAATGACAAAATTATTTCAATCCGTTCTGATCTCAGATTGGTTTCTATGACTCTTTTCAGATGTTGTTATGATATCAGATAGGTTTCTATGACTCTTTTCAAATGAAGATTCAAATGATCATTGATAAACTAAATCTAAAATGTTACAGGAAATTGTAATTCTTTTAAGTTGGCCATTAGAAAGTGACCACAACATCTAAAACATGTATTCTTTAAATGAAACAGAAGCTTGTGTAATAAGTGGTCCTCCTTACAAAATCTTCTAGTTCTCATTAACAAGATCGGTTTGTTTGCTAAGTTGGTAGCTTTTGCTGAATGTTATCAACTTTTCTCTACAAGTGGGCCTCCTTACAGAATACTCTAGTTCCCATTAGTGTGCAGGATTTCTCTTTATTGTTGTGAGGGTTGAGTAGCCTTGATGTTAGTTACTTGGCTTGGAAACAATTTTGTCTATTTTTATGTCTGATGCATCTTTAAAGTAGATTAATCTATTATGCGCTTTCCTTCTATACTTGAGTTACTTCCTACAAACATAACAAGATTTTCATTATTGACATTATTCTGTTAATGGCTCCCACCCCTTTGCTTAGTGAAGCAGGATGCAGGGCATCTGAAATGACTAATGAAAAACTACACATTAAGGAAGTAACTTTAAAGAGTCTGAACACTATTTTAGTGGCATTGCTAATGAATTCCAATCAATATTTTGTTACCTCTAGAATACATTTGAGGTACTTTTATATTTGATGCTAATGAGCCTGTGGTCTATAAAAAACTTCACCTTTAGGAGGAATGCTTGAGGGATGGTTGTATGTTGCATGCAAGTGAATTCCAACTCAATTTACAAGATGTTGAAAGTTATTTAATGTTGAGCTAAATCTGTTAAATATATTTCACTACTCCCATGTTGCTCATGTGTTCTTACCTCAGTGTCTTTGAAGCTCTGTGTTTGGGTTTCTGCTATAAAATTTTGAGTCCTGGTGAGTTATTTGTTGAGGTAAGTTTGAACTGCCCCCCCTACCATTCCCTTTTAAAATTTATTCTATCATTTGTCTCCTTTGAATTGAAATAGTCACAAACTTGTGAAGTGCAAGCCCTTATATCATTGGATGAGTTGAAGGCAAATAAAAAGAACCCAGCACAAACTTGTATGCCAATGATGTTCTCTCAGCAACGATCTAACTTAGCAGGTTACTTGTGATAAACCCCATGCATATAAAGATATACAACTTTTATCTTTCTTAACCAATAGAAAGAATAAGGTGGATACCATACACAAATCTTTCTCATAAACTGTACATGTTATTTTTTTTCTGAATCTATTTAGTGTATCATATGCCCTCCACAACCCACTCAATAGGATATATTAGAAACTTATTACTTTTCTCCAATACATTTGCACTTTTCAAATCTTTAAAATGCCCTCTTCAATGCATTTTCACTCCTTTCCATACCCATTACTTGCATAGTGTTTGATTCAATCTAGAATTATCAAAACTGGTTATCTATTATTTAGAACTTACCAAATCACAACCAAGATCCTACATATTGTGGATCCAGCTTAATACTACCATAATAGTGAAGGTCATTGACAGGTGGCATCGACATGGTTGGAAAGTCTGGACAAGAATGAAGTGGATATCTATTAAACATAATATTTTTGACATGTGTTGCAGCATAGTTCATAAAGACAACAATTTCCCTTTCCTAAATAGAGTAGTATATTGCATGGATTGTTTGTTAGATGACTTGTGTAGATCTTGTATACTCTAGTAGTTTCCTAAAATCAAAAGATGCAAAGGACAAGGAGGATGAATCGACCATGATGCACAAAATAGAGGCTGATCATGGTCTACACACCATGGGCCCCTCTACTTGCATTCGAGATCAACATCGAGCTCATGGCCTCATGGTACCAAGATCCCCAACCTCTTGCTTTCCCCCTGCTATCTAAAAATGACACCACTGTAGCTAACGATTACAACATGAATTGATTGTTTGAGATGGAGACAAACTCCTATGATTTGATCCCACAAGCAAAGGTTGGATCACACTATGTGGAAAACTACTCTTCTTCTCTCACCCAACCAGTCAAATCAGATAGATCTAGCCACTGGATCAGTTGTTGCCCACCGTGTGGCCAGTTCCTGCCTCTTTGGGGCTTCCTCTCTCAAAGATCAAGGGATGTAAAAGATAACAGGTTATGATCTCCCTGTCATCGGATGATAGGTCAAGTCCATGATTAGCCTCTCCCTTGGTATTATTTCTAACCTTCTTTATGACATAATTGATGGCCATAAATGATACCATATAATTCATGAGATACTAGGGTTGAAAGTTATTCTACACCTTGGATGAGAGCATGTTCTGCTATTTCTTTTTTAAAATAGAGCACGTTCTGCTATGGTCAGGGCTGTGCATTCATTTTATTACTAGTTATTACTCTTAGAGTATTTTAGTTATTTGTGTTTGGAGTCTTTGTACACATCATTCACATACTATTAGGTAGATTTCCCACATAGAGAAAACGAGAAAACTCAGCAGGATCACTGTAATAAATGAGGCTACAAAACACTTGTATATCGATTGGCCTAACTGCAATCATGGCTGATCTCCTTGTTGGGCTCATATTGAGCCAACAATTATGATTGAAGAGGGATGCATTCCATAGGATTTTCGTTGGTGCTCATGTTGGATAAATTGGATATTATGATAAATCCCTTTGTTTCGATGATGACAAACATTTCATTCTTATTAATCTAACGAGCTACTTGAGTGTGCAGGATGACAAAGTAGCAAGGGAAAATCCAAGAGCTTACTTAGTTATATTTTCATGCAATGTAATCAATGTTGTAAAACTTGTACAAATATATAATGTACAAGTACTTAGAATTGCATGTAAATCAAGCGTTAGATTTTCCCTAGCCAAACACCATAGTTAGACATGTCATCCCATTTAATTAGGATCACCTTTGCACACTCACACATATAATTAATGCTTAAATTGAAACCTTGAAACATGATCATTCTCGGTCGACAAACTCCTCGACCGAGACACTCTCGGTCGACAAACCTCTCGACCGAGAAAGATCCAAAGTAGCCGTTAGACACAACAAACAAGTTAGTTGGTAGTTGAAGAAAGACGTTGCAAATCACTTGTTCCAGAGAGCCTGTCGGTCGACAAAAGTTCGACCGAGCAGGTGTCTCGGTCGACCATCTGTCGACCGAGATGGTCTCTGACAGCAACTGCAGAATAAATTAATTAGCCGTTGTTAAAGCAACAACTTTGTACCTAACGGCTAGTTAAGCACTTAGAAACCCCTAGAAGTTGTCTAGAACGTCCTTAAGCATACTTAGGCCATTCCTATAAATAGGACAAGCCATAGGACACTAGAATTCACTTGTTACACTTGAGAATACACTTGAGCATACTTGAGCAATCTTTTGCAAGCAATTTGAGCACTGTGATAATTGGCCTACATTCTCCTTAGCTCAATCTCGTGTCCTATAGGCTAGATTCTCCTACCCACAGCAATCACAAGTTCATATACTTGGCTAGGAGATCTTACGCTTGATCTAGGCATATCAAGCCTCAGGCTTAAAGGATAAGTTGTAATTTCCTTTTTCTTTCTTGTTCCTGTTTATCTTTTGTACTCTCCTTGCTACTCCTAGGGTTGGAGGCTGCGGATTGGAGAGGGTTGACTTCTCAGGTGGAGAAGGGGACTTCAAGCTACTTCAAGAAGGCTATCGCAAGGGAAGCTACTTCAGAAGGCTGGTGCAACGGGAGTCGGTGCATCTACTTCAAGGGAAGGCTGCTTCAAGGTTGGCGATTACTTCTAGGTGAAGGCTTCTTGAAGGGTTTAGGAAAAGAGATTGTATTTTATGTAAATTCCTTGAAGAGGTAATAAAATAAATTTCTTTTCAAATCCCGGTTGGGTAAGCAACCGGGTAGTGGATTGACGGCTATAGTATTTGCTATAGTTGGAACCACTCTAAACCTTGTGTCACCTTGTCCAATATTTTCATTGTGGTTGTTAGAGTTCAATAATTGTTAAATTATCTATAAAACTCTATTCACCCCCCCCTCTAGTAGTTTTCAATTGGTATCAGAGCAGGCTTCAAGGAACCCTAACCAGGTCTTGAAGAATGGAGGGAAATGGTGAAAAGTGCTTGGACAAAACCACTACATGCTGCAATTGGTGTTTAGGAACAAACCACAAAACAACCGGATGCCCATGGAGATCAAAGGAAGAGGATAAGCACAAAGAATGCTTTATTGCTACAACTAGTGAAGAAGAAGAAGAAGAAGAGGTAAGTCTTTTTGATTTATCTAAAGAAGAACTAGTTGCTATTATTGAAGAAACACATAATAAATATGTTGAGTGCAAAAAGAAATTAAAGAAATCAAATAAGGAAAATGATGATCTAAATGTTAAACTTCTTGCTCTTGCATCTGAAAATGAGAATCTTAAAGAGGGAAATAAATTTTCTGATCTTAAGTTAAAATCTATGGAAGCCGATTGCAAGCTCCTTTCTGTTGAAAATTCAAACTTACAGACTCAAGTAAACGATCTTCAGAAACAACCATTATTGTGCACCCATATAGATTATGACACTATTGTTAAAGAAAGAAATTCATTGTCATCAAATCTAGACCAAGCAAAAATAGACATTAAGAAAAGAATGGATGAGATTGCCAAGCTACAACAACAAGTTCGTAGTTTGAATAACCATGGCATTCTTGATCAAATTCTAGATAATCCCTATCAACAAATTGGGAGAAGGGGACTAGGTTACAAGCCTAAAGGAAAATCTCATCAACAACCTAGTCAGAGAAAGTCACAAACCCAATCTATATATGTACCTAAAAGGACATCCTCACCCAATGACAACATAGGACACAACCATAGAAAAAGATATGAAGTTGACTCAATATGTTGTCATTACTGTTTGCGCCTTGGTCACTATTCATTTTCATGTCCTTATAAGAGAAAAGATGTAGAGTTAGTTTGGATTCCAAAACCTCCAAACTAAATGAACAAAATCAAGTTGAGATATGACCAAAGACATTAGTTGCATATTTCTATGTCTATCTCAACTCTACATAATTACAAATATAAATGAAATTAATATTAGTTTGTTCCCTAGATGATTTAAAGTCTAAGTCAAATGAAAAGAAAATTCCTATTTTCATATGATTTTTCGTAAAAGTATTTTCTGGTCTATACATATACTAATTATAAAATGGAATTATCATTGTATGCTTTATACCATGCTTTCATCTTTGGGTGCACATAGAAAATTGTTTGCAAGCCAGCAAAATAACCTATTAGTTATATGTTATTGCTTGCAACAAAATCTCTAACTCAGTATTTTTGAAATAATTATGTCTCCAATTAAGTAGTATGCTTCAACTTGATATTTAAATTTTATGCAGATATTAGACTCAATATATTCAAATCTGAAAAATATCTGCAAAATTTGCCTCTTGGTCAAAATAAAACTTGACTAAGGGGCGCTATGGTCGTAGTCAAGGGCGACCTAAAATAAGCTTCGACAAAAATTGCTTATTTTGGAAATTCTCTCTTTGAACCTAATCTTAATATAATTTTTTTTAATTAAATCATTTGTTATCATTTAAGCCTTAAATTATCCCATGATGACCACTCCACTAGCCTTAGTGATATAAAAAGAGCCATATTTCAAACCAATACCACTTGTCATGAAGATAGGGGAACCTATTATGCAATAAACCTGAAACCTGCATGTAGGATAGTAAACCTCATTGTTTCCACAAACATACATCCTAGAGCCAATAAATCTGAGGTCCCTATTTTCTGCATGTGTCTAATTTATGCTATCATAAAAGAAATTCCTATAAACTTCATTCGCATCATACTTAAAAACATGCTTGAGTTTTCTGGCAATCCACCGTATGCCGATTTTGTATGCCAGATCACTCAATATTGTCTTAAGTTACAAATTGAAGATATGGGGTATACATGGGAGCGTAGACCACCAAAGATAAGTAAGAATACCGTAGAGAAGATGGGGATTGACTTTGGTCATAAAAGGGCAAGAGTAGAAGGAGAATCATCACATCAAGATATACCACCACCCCCTCCTCCTACTAATCTTCCTGTTGATCCCATTCAAAATACTCTCACTTATCTTGTCGGCTCCCAATATCATCTTAGTAACCAACTCAACTATACCCACCATGCCATGACATACTTAAATCAAAGAATGCAAAATCTTTCTCCGAGCCAAACCGATGAATATCCGCATTCCTTAAATCCTGGCATGCTCAATCCATTTAACCCTTCATACAACTACTATCAAACTCCACCTCCACCATCAATGGATCTTGCACATACTCAATTTTCCTCCATGCAATTGCAAGATATAGCTGCTCACTTCCGATTTGACCGAGTTCCCACATTTCTGGAAGCATATGCGTTAACTATAACAGGTGCTTTGGATTGGCAAACTCTGGTCAAATATTATGGAGCCGAGCCATTCCTTGGGAAAGATCCGGACATCGATGTAATTCTTAAATCTTTCCAGTGAAGTGTTGAAGTTGTACTAGTTGTAATGACAATGGTTGTAATAAATTGGTCATTTCTATATGATTGTAATATTTTCCATGCTATTGAATGAAGTTTGCCATCTTTGCTTGATTCAAATGGTTATTTTTTTAAGCATATGAGACATCTTCAAACATATGGATTATAAGTTCATTATTATAGAGCATAACAAATAACGGGAGTAATAATTAAAACATGTAACTATTCAAATTGTGGCTAAATTGACAAATGACAAAACAGTTCTCCAGAAACATCCTCGGTCGAGCAACTAGTCGACCGAGAACACTGTCGGTCGAGCAATTGTCGACCGACTGGGTTTCTGTTTTCCAGACTGACATAAATTGCATACATCTTTGTTACATCATGGAGATCATCTACAACATTTTCTATATTTGTTTAGTACTCAAACTTTCATTTGAGATATCTATCTAAGGGGGAGCAAAGCATAAGACTAAGGGGGAGATCATAAAAAACTTTGACCATTTGAGTGAAGAAGCTTACAAAAACATTGTAACCACCATGTGTAGCTGAAAATTTTCAAGAAATTTATGAATTTATTGAAAATGGTATCTTGTACTTGAAGGAACTCTCTACCCAAAACAGGGCTTAACATCCCTTGCATTTGGATGGAGACATTTTTATGTACTCTAAGCTTAGAGGATTCTCATTTAATCTAGGGCTTAACATCCTTTGATAAATGAGAAATCAATATACATTCATCATACGCTTAAGGGAATCTCATATCATTTCAAGGCTTAACATCCTTTGCAAATGATTGAGAAACAAATTGTGGATAAATTAGATAAAAATCCATGCTTCTAATAGGATATCTAGTTAAGGGGGAGCATTATATTAAGGGGGAGAAGAAAAATAAAATATTCACCTTGGATATCTTTTTGAAATGACAAAGGGGGAGAAGAATATAAAAATCAAAAATATAAATGAGTTTTATCACATCTTGGCCAGAACTCACTTGCAAACCATAAATGGCTACAAAAGGTAAATTTTCAGGTATGAAACTCACATGCTTTATATTTCCTTATTTCATATTTAGGAAATGTTTGTCATCTTCAAAAAGGGGGAGATTGTTGGATAAATTAGATATTATGATAAATCCCTTTGTTTCGATGATGACAAACATTTCATTCTTATTAATCTAACGAGCTACTTGAGTGTGCAGGATGACAAAGTAGTAAGGGAAAATCCAAGAGCTTACTTAGTTATATTTTCATGCAATGTAATCAATGTTGTAAAACTTGTACAAATATATAATGTACAAGTACTTAGAATTGCATGTAAATCAAGCGTTAGATTTTCCCTAGCCAAACACCATAGTTAGACATGTCATCCCATTTAATTAGGATCACCTTTGCACACTCACACATATAATTAATGCTTAAATTGAAACCTTGAAACAGGATCATTCTCGGTCGACAAACTCCTCGACCGAGACACTCTCGGTCGACAAACCTCTCGACCGAGAAAGATCCAAAGTAGCCGTTAGACACAACAAACAAGTTAGTTGGTAGTTGAAGAAAGACGTTGCAAATCACTTGTTCCAGAGAGCCTGTCGTTCGACAAAAGTTCGACCGAGCAGGTGTCTCGGTCGACCATCTGTCGACTGAGATGGTCTCTGACAGCAACTGCAGAATAAATTAATTAGCCGTTGTTAAAGCAACAACTTTGTACCTAACGGCTAGTTAAGCACTTAGAAACCCCTAGAAGTTGTCTAGAACGTCCTTAAGCATACTTAGCCCATTCCTATAAATAGGACAAGCCATAGGACACTAGAATTCACTTGTTACACTTGAGAATACCTGAGCATACTTGAGCAATCTTTTGCAAGCAATTTGAGCACTGTGATCATTGGCCTACATTCTCCTTAGCTCAATCTCGTGTCCTATAGGATAGATTCTCCTACCCACAACAATCACAAGTTCATATACTTGGCTAGGAGATCTTACGCTTGATCTAGGCATATCAAGCCTCAGGCTTAAAGGATAAGTTGTAATTTCCTTTTTCTTTCTTGTTCCTGTTTATCTTTTGTACTCTCCTTGCTACTCCTAGGGTTGGAGGCTGCGGATTGGAGAGGGTTGACTTCTCAGGTGGAGAAGGGGACTTCAAGCTACTTCAAGAAGGCTATCGCAAGGGAAGCTACTTCAGAAGGCTGGTGCAACGGGAGTTGGTGCATCTACTTCAAGGGAAGGCTGCTTCAAGGTTGGCGATTACTTCTAGGTGAAGGCTGCTTGAAGGGTTTAGGAAAAGAGATTGTATTTTATGTAAATTCCTTGAAGAGGTAATAAAATAAATTTCTTTTCAAATCCCGGTTGGGTAAGCAACCGGGTAGTGGATTGACGGCTATAGTATTTGCTATAGTTGGAACCACTCTAAACCTTGTGTCACCTTGTCCAATATTTTCATTGTGGTTGTTAGAGTTCAATAATTGTTAAATTATCTATAAAACTCTATTCACCCCCCCTCTAGTAGTTTTCAGCTCATAGGTATGACCTTCAATCTATTGTTTTATCTTCCTCTCATATTTTTGTTTGGTCTAGAATTGATCAAATCTCATGTACTTTTTGTAAAAAAGGTTAACATTGGATGTTCCAGTTTTATATATCTCATTTTAAGTATTATGTACCACATTCCATGTCTGAATTTGAGCTCTCAGGTAAGATTAACAATATTTTTAGTTTCTATAATGTTTATTGTGTTAAATGAAGGACTATGGATTTAGAAAAAGGACTAGCATAAGTATTCCATGTACGTAATCTACTATCTAATCTTTTAAAGCTCATAAATCTAAGGGTGGGTTACAAAACCATACCTACACTATTACGGTGGTATTTATAATTATATCCATTGTATGATATTTATTCTCTATATCAATCATCGAATATGATCAGGTTGACTTTGTTTGCATTCAGTTCAATATTTCATCTTTTATTGGTGTTAAAGGATACAAGCTCCTAAAAATCATTGAGAATATCAGTATTCTGATATGCACTGATTTTGAGAATATTGGCATGTGGTTTCACAAGGTCTGTGGACATTGGATGCTAATAGAGAAGGTGCCTTTCCTAAATTTTAACTTTTCTGTATTCTAGGAATCCATTCATCTGTGTTTGTTCACTAATCGACCTCATTGCATTCATGGTTATAAATTCGTCTGCTAAAAGGTTTGAATATGATAGACAAAGGTCAGTTGGTTTTCACATTCTTTTGAATATTTTTATCGTTTCATCCATCAATAAAGCTTATTTATTAAGTCTTATCACATAAACCAAGAATTGAATACCATTTTTTGGTTTATGTTATATATTAGGGTCTGTCAGACCATCCTTTTGGTTGGGAGCCTCATGGATTGACATAGTCACACCAATATTTCAACCATTGAAATATTATACATGGGTTTGTGTTCAACATATAAAAGAATAACTAGATCAAAACAAGGTAGTTTGTTAACAATCTTGTATCTACATATATATTTGCAACCTATCTTACATTCAGTTCAGTTGGTAGAGTTGTGTCACTATAAGGAAATTCAATGATCACAATGTTGGCTCCATGTTAAGATGCTCATAAAACCAAAACGAATAAATATTGCAAATATTTATTGGGCTTCATGTCTGTATGGTAGTATATTGCAAAAATTTCCAATTCTATAACAGTTTAAATTTGTAATGTATTGCAAACCAAAACGTATGAACTAACATATCCTCCAACGCGGTCAAGGAAACACATATTACTTGGATTAGTAATTTTTGGACATAGTGTGGGTTGGGAGAAAGGGATGGAGCATTAATTGGTGAGCTATTTATGGATGTATATTGCTACAGGGATATTCATTGGCTCTTTACTTAATTTACCCACGGCTACGAGTCCTTTCCGTGTAAGAAGAGGTTACCTTGGATTGAAGAAAGCTCAAAGTAGAGGTGGGTGCGAAACACTTTCTGGCAAAGAAATTGCATAGGATAGCTAGCAGCGCTTTCTGGTGAATGAGGAGGCATTGTCGGTGGTCTCTCCAGGGCAGCAGAGTCGAGTCGTTGTTCGTCTCCAAGGTATCGCTTTCTGGAGAAGTAGTACGGACGCTCTGGGATGGCGACGATGTGAAGGCAGTCGTCGTCGGTCTCTCCAAGGTAGCGGTGAGCTCTACGACCCTATGGGACAGCGGTCTCTCCAAGGTAACGGTGAGCTCTACGGCCCTTTGGGACGGCGGGCAGTTTGCAGTGGAAGTGAATCGGCAGTTTGCGGTGGAAGTGAATTTTGGGGGAAACGGGTGCGCGGAGGAAAAGAGGAAGCGCGGGTGTTGAATTGTTGTGTGACACCTATTTATTAATTAGATCTATACATGTATTATACAAGTACATGTACATATATGCAATGTATGTGATTCATGTAGGTTAATAATTATTCTGCAATAATATCACATAAGGGTGTTAAATAATTGTTAGTTCTGGGTAAAAAAAATCAACCGGCCCAGTCAATCTAGGACCCAATCTAAAATTGATTTTTTTTAGCAAAATAATTCAAAGCCTATTTTGTATGTAAAATAGTAGATACATATGTATAACATGTAAATATAGAGGTTGATTAGTTACTCTGTTATAATATCACACATGGTGTTAAAAATTGATTTCGAATCAGTCAGTTTCGAGACAAAACATGGCCCAGTTAGAGAGTTCAATTGTCAGTGTTGGACCCAAATGCAAAACTAGATTTTAATTGTTCAAATGGTGTATCAATTGAGAACGACCCAGATTGAAAACATTAGATTCGAAAGAAAACTTGGAGAAAGATTTGACAATGGATATTAAAAAAATCTCTGATTAGATGTTCATGATTATATTTCGTGTGATATAATATTGGGTGGTCGGTTCCGGGTCAAAACATCTACCCAGAGTGAAAAAATTGTCATTCTAATGACCACACAAAATTAAATAAATTTTGTTCAATCGACCTCTCAAACTGAAACCAACCCATATTAAAAAAATTAAATCCCAAAAAGAACTCGGACCCATATTTGACAATAATTTTATATGAAAAAATAATTATTTGATCACATGTTCATGATAAAATTTTCTAATAAGAAATAGGGTTTAGCTCGGTTCCGGGTATATAAAACAAGTCAGAGTCTATTGTATAATCTTGGCATATAACAATGGATTATAGCGTATTGTGTGACTATGGTCTATTACAATATGTAGCTATTACAACGGGAGACCAGACAGAAGAAGACTTGTAGTGGCACAAGGAGAGGGAGTGCTTGTTCTGGTTTTGGAGGCAGGACTTTGGCGTCATTCTATTTCCGGAGCGAGAGCGAGAGCGAGAGCAAGGGTTTGGCGCCGTTGTTTTGTTTTCGGAGCGGTAGATATAGAACGGAAGGGAGGCATGTATTGGAAAGTAATCCACCGTCTAAATGAATTAGGATTCAACAAGTTACAAAAAAGGAAACTGCAATTGTTGTCTAGTACAACAGGTGATATCATGTTGTGTAATTATAGTATATTACAATGGTTTAGTTTACATTGTGTAATGGAGGTCTATTACAATGATGTTTTATGTGTGAATATTACAACAGGTTACAACATGTTGTGTAATTATAATATATAATAACAGGTTGGAGTCTGTTGTCTCATGTTGGGATATAACAATGAGTTTTAATATGTTGTATTATGGTGGTCTATTACAACATGTATCAAATACAACATGTAAAGGCATGTTGTATAATTAATACATACTACAACGGGTGAGTCTACATTGTGTAATGATGGTCTATTACAACATGTGACTATTACAACGGGTCAAAATATGTTGTGTAAGATTTGACATGTTGTAAATGACTTGTGTTGTATAAAATATACAATATACAACACAAAAATGGGATTGTTGTGATAAGTATGCTAACTACAACACAATCATCAGAACTGTTGTCTATCTCCCGTTGTACAAAGCATTTTCTTTAGTAGTGTATGTTTAAATTATTAGTTTTTTAACAATTAAAGGGAAGTATCTCTTATGATACCCTCATTTACCACATACTGACTCGCCCTATGCAGTTCTCTCCTCATTTCAACAAATAGGCAAGCAAAATCTAGATGATCTTTATTTTCCAAAAAAAATTAAGAAGGTTTATTTGATGTGAAATGTACAACACAGTTAATGTCCATCTACAAAGTTGATCAGTTCTAATGGAAACTTTCATACTAACTTGATCATGTCCATTTGAATATTGTGGTTAGCAAAAAAGTTAGTGTCCTCCAACGTTTTAGGAACTAAAATAAATATGGTCTTGCCATTGACGACCCTAAGGAAATAAACGAACAACAAACCTAAGTACTTTATGTATTGCTTGTATTGTCATACTTACTAATGTCAAGAAGCATGGTTCATTTTTTGTTATTAATTTCTCTCCCTCCATGTGTCATATACATGCTCAAACACCCAAGACTTACAAAACCTAAAATATAATCATGGTCAATATGTCGTATAAGGTAGGACTCTATGTAACTTATGCCTTAAAGCTCAAGATATCCATTTGGTTATCTTTTTATAATGTCCTTTGGAGATAAGAAACCCTAATAATACTTTGAAACAAGACCAAATGGATTACAAATTTGGTTGTGCAAAATAATAAGTCAGAAATATGAATGGGAGTTGGTGCAATTAGATATCATTGGTAAATCCATATAAAACATATTAGTGTGTGGAGAGGAAATTAGCAAGATATTTAATCAGATAATTCATAAAATCCCTAGCATAAATTACGAGATTAAGGATTTAAATATACTTAGTGGAATATATCTAAAAGGCGGATTATGCATAGTATTTGGTTTTACAAAGTTGTAGGTATATATTGGTCATGTTGAGTTCACACTTGATCAATAAACCATTATTTTAGTAGTCTTTCCTATTAATAATTCTAAGCATCATTGTTAGAGGCAATCTCAATGTTGGCGAAGATCTAACTTGAAATCTTATCTTAAATGGCCAAAAAAAACATGCGATAATGAAAGACAAATAATTATAAGCTATATAAATATATTATTCATTGACATATTATATTCAAGTATCACATTGTCATTTACAAGTATTCATATAAAGATACTTGACTAGATTTTCAAAAATGTAAACAAAAAAAATTAATTACATGTTAATTCCTTCACCAAAAAACACACCTACAACTTCCCAAAACCCTTAGTACATGAACAACTATGCAAGGATTAAACATTTTGACTTCACCTATATGTGAAGCCACTCTTTGATATGAATATACTAAAAGGAATATGACTCAGCTCTGGGACCAAAAATCTATTGATTGATTAACCAATGTCTAAGTGAGAAGTTAACACATAAGAACCAATTGACATAATTTATTCTCCTTTTTTCTAAATAAAGTAGATATGATTGATATTAATATTTTATCATAGTATGTACAATTATAGCATTATATTTAGATACTGTAGGAAAATACAAGTCATATATGAGTAGAAGTAATTTTAATAGGTAATGAATATGACTATCAACTTTTGAAGTAACATTTCTTCCCTAAAACTACTTGAATTGTACCTAGACAAGTTGAATACACCATGGTTTGCTCATGTGCATGAATCTATGTCGATGTATTAGGATTTAGATAGCCACCATAAGATAACTAACTTAGTCCTGGTCGGCCACAAGGATAGGTAGCGTTCTGTAGCACCACTACCTTATCAATTCCACATCTTAATATAAGTCTATGTCGTACCTCATCACGAATCAAATGACACATATCAAAAAACTAATTTCACTTAATTCTCATATCACAATTTGAACTTTCACAAGTATAGAAATGGTCTATAGCGTCGGTTTTTTTAAGCCTATAGCGTCACTTTTCAGCCGACGCTTAAGTGGCCGTCGCTATAGAAATTGCTCTGTAGCGTCTTTTTTTTAACCCATAAAAACCGACCTTGTATAGTAAAAACCCACCCTATAGGCTCTCAAATGAGAAATGAAACTGTACCTGAACCCTATAATGTCGGTTTTTTTAATAAATAACCGACTCTAAAGATTATTTCTAAGGACCCTATAACATCGGTTTTCTTAAAAAAATGACCTTATAGGTGTCTTGACCGTTCAACATAGAACGGATGTACTGCATAAAACGGCCGTGTTGGGATGAGGTAGAATGGCCGTGCCGCCTAGCATGGCCGTGTTGGTTTATATTAGCACGGCCATGCTACACGGCACGACCGTTCTACCATATCTCAACATAGCCGTTCTACGCGGCACGAGCATTCTACCTCATCCCAACACAGCCGTTTTATGCAGCACGACCGTTCTAAGCGGAACGGCCAGGGCACCTATAAGGTCAGTTTTTTAAGAAAACCGACGCTATAGGGTCGATTTTTTTTTAAAATTTCTGCAGAAACTGAACAGAACAAAACAAAGAACAAGAATAAGATATGGGAGAGGGGAGCATTGATGCTCAACCGTCACCATTCCAAACCACACATTCATAACAAAAATGATTCATATATTGAGTTGAGTACACATAGTCACATCATAATTTACAAAATGATAGATTGCAAGTCTGAGATGATATTAAATGTCAGATATAAAAGTAAAAAATGAAAGAGTAATGAAACCACATACATAAATGGAACGTAACTGACATATTTATTCCAATGCTATATTGACTTCATTTAGAAAAGCATCTGACCACTCTTCTCGAAATTCAGTTAAGTCCTCACGTGTGTAAGGCTGAGTTGTAAAGATCTGTAACAAAAAATGCACACGCTAATATTTTATAAAATGACTACAACTCACTTGTAACTTTATGATGTTATCTTTATTACCCGATCTATAGTCTGAATGTCATTTAATGCTTGTTTGACAATAGCTTGCATATATTTAATTACATAGTAACCACAAGCCCAATCATTATTTTGTATAGAACACTACAAATAACGAATTATACTTAATGTTAGTAACTACTATAAACAGAAGACTATAAGAGCTGACATATAAGAGTTGAAAATTAATACATATAAGACTAAGCAGTTGTCAAAGTAGCTACCTTGAGATTTTTCAAAGTCAATGTCTTTAATTTTGTGGGTATTTGTCCTCCACCTTCACGAAAAGATTTCATACCCCTTATCAATTAAACAATAGTTGGTAAATAGAAATTCTAAATAGAAATATCATGTTGAAGCATTGATTATATTTATTCTTACGCCATAGCTGGCAATTTCAATTTGTGACCCCGTGTTGTTTTTCCCATTGGGTTAAGATAATAAAGAGTCATCAATTTTGGGGCAATCACCACTAATTCCCAATGTCTAGCTCTGAGTAAGAATAAAACAAACATTAAAATAAATACATTTGTTCATTATTAAAATTATATTGAATAATAATACTTACTGGACGTTAAAAAGAAATTAGGATAATTTCCTTTCCCACAGTAGCAAAATATTTGAATGCATCAGAGAAGTACTCACTCACTTCCTCAATATGTGTCTCCACCTGACTAGTGACCGAAGGAACTAAGAATCCAACATTCTTTATATCAAAGTTTGTGGTCTCGATATATAAATGGCTGTTAAACATTTGTAATTATTTTCATATGTAGAAATAAGGTAAAAATGTGTATTGGAATTTTCTATATTGATAGATCCTTACCTTATCCATACTTCTAATATCGAAGTATTCAGCCAATCATAACGGAACAACTCTATAATATCATCAAGAAAAATATAATTGTCAAAGTCCCTCCTAGTTGCATCTTCTATTAAATTGATCAACAATTGTAGTCCAGAGCTTTGGTTGGCTAAGTATCGACACAAACATTTACATTTACTTCCCAACTCGTCGAATGTGGATTTTGGAATAATAGATGGCTTGGGCATAGGAGGATGACTAGTAGAATTTTAACTTTTTGGTTTGCAAACCTATTAATTAAATTACATACTTCTATTACACAAGTTCATATATGCAGTCAAATATGAAAAATACGGTAGAATTCAAGTATACCTTGTCATTGATAACCAAGTTTCTAGGCCAATCCACCATAGCACCCAATGCTTCTTTAACTGTACTATATCCAGGATTAGGTATGGGTAGCAGTTTGTCCCCCATTCTGTCATACACAAGATGGATGGACACACGACAAATGTCATTAGTAATTTGTTGGCAATGCAATGTACCACCAAGATTGTACACCTTGCCCGCTGCCACAACATTATATTCTGGAACCTCCACTGCAAGTTTACAGTTCATACCAACCTAGATTGAAATAATATCAGTTATATAAGAAGTAGTAGAACAGATACCTGTTACAACTATATATATTGTCATATATATCATACTAATAACACAACATATAGAACAAAAGCTTACTGCGGATTGTTGTGGTGGTTCATTGGGAGTGCTCCCATGACCTTCTACAACTATAGCATGGGCTTGTACCTCATCACTTGAGAGATGCACAATATGAATAGGTTGAGAAGGTTGAGTAGGCTGAGACATTATTTCATTTACTTTCTGCGCTACTAATGCTTCAACCTCCTCTTGTGTAAGACCTCCTGCAAGACCTCTTTTAGATTGTAAAGGGCCAAAATAATACTTGAATCCTATGCCAGCTCCTAATCCCCTAACACGGCCAGGATGCTCCTTCGTACCAAGAGCAACTGATAGTTCATCCATGTGGCCAGTTGGGATGAACTTTCCTTCCTTCCTTTGCTCGTGGAGATCAATCTATTCATAGTTAATAAAAATATTAAATCAAAATATCAATTAGATATAAATAAATCTAAGTTTGTGGGAGTTACTATTAACTTAGTTGGGATAAACCTACCATCTTTTATGCCACCTCCTTAGTTGCAGGATTGACAATTTCACCTGCTCGATTCTTTCTAGCATCAATCCATGTCAAGTGTCAGGGTGGACGCTCAACTTGAGTTGTACTAGATTCTTCTCCAGAAGAGGATTGCTGCTCTTGTAGTTGGCGGCAGAAGGCATAACCACCGGGCCCCAAGCGATGGTCATGCACATTTTTGGCTCATATTTCCTTTTGAGCCTGGTGGATAGCGTGATCATTTAAAATGATATATTGCAATTCAGACTTGGCAAATATGTATAAAAAGATTCACCTCCTTAATTGTATAAAATTAAAGATTCATACAATACATCACAATCTTTATTACCTGAAACTCTTTCGATCTCCTAGCTGCAACAAATCTTTCCCACACCTCAAGATCTATAAAAATATATAGATTTGTTGCTTTCTTCTTTTGTTTAGGATTATCTATAAATTTCCTTGCGAGATATGTCTTAAAACCCCTCCATCGTACACCACAATGTTGTAGCACTCTTTTATTATGATCTTTTTCATTTAAATGTAAAAACCCTATACATACAAAAGAAGCAATTAATAATGTTATTTTGAAAAACAATTAATTCCAAGAAAACTAAATTAGAATCAATAGATAAAAAAACATGTTAAAATAATATCACTTCCACTCACAAATATATCTTTCCATATGAGGTCTTTTTTGGCATTAGGAACATCATGCCAATTTTCTATATCTATTGGCACCTTACTGCGTGCGGTCGCCCCTACATAATGCTTGAAAGCACTAGCATGTTCCCCAACAGGTGCTCCTGTGATATCAAACTGGACTGGCAATTTGTCCCCTTTAGCCCTGAGCTCCTACAGCCTACGCATCGGTGTGGGACCTCTACTTTTCTTAGTATCACCACTACCATCCTCATGGTGCTCATGCTCATGCTCAAAATGTTCATCTTCACTCGCCATTTTAGAACCTGCAAGTATACATGATAAAAAAAGTGATAATAAAAGCACAAGTGATAAGGTATACTTTCTTGAATAATGATAATAAAATAAATAATTCAAAGAATACATGCCTCTAGTATTGGTTGAGTTGTTAGTCAAGGAAGATTCCTTCTGCATGGTCTTGACGTTTATAATATTCATCAGTGTTATCTTCAACATTTACACTTGGAAAACCAACTGAGAATGGAGTGGAATCATCCTACATTTCGTAGTATTCTTCTTCATTTATAGGATCTACAGTAAACTATCTTTTTCCATGAAGAATGATAGACCAATTTTTATTTACCGGGTCATAAATATAGAATACTTGTTTTGATTGGTCTGCCATGATGAATGGCTTATCTTTCTCACCAATCTTTTCAAAATTCACCAATTTGAAACCCAACTCATCCACTAAAAATCCTTTGTTTTTGTCAACCCAATTACACCTAAAGATAGGAACTCGAAAATTTGTATAGTCCATTTCCCATATGTCCTCAATGACGCTGTAATATGACATCTTAGCTTCGCGTGGTCTTTTATCTTTGGCACTAGCAAAATACAACGAACAAGCTTGAACAGTGACCCCACTATTTTGAACTACACTACTTTCATCTTGACGCTTTGTGTAGTATGAAAATCCGTTTATGTATTAACCTTCATATGACATGACATCCATTTTTGGCTTAAAGGCGAGCCATTTTATGTTCTCAGCAACATTATTTGGTGATTTAGATAGTTGATTAAATACTTTCTCTTCAAACCACCTAATAAATGTTCAATTATGCTCTCTTGTAAGCCGCATTGAACTGGATCACGGATGATTTCTCTTGATAAGATCATTGTGTTATGTGATGTAGCTACTAACTTCATCGATGTTGTGTAAAATATACAAATGTGCTTGTTCCCACAACTCACGACTGATTCCTTTCACTTATCCTCCCAGAGTTCCTTTGCCACAATAAGATTTAGTGTGATGGGAATTTTTTAGATCGCTAGAAGTTTCATTGCAATTCAAAAAATAATTGCAAAAGTCCATCACCTCCCTAGCCACGTAACCCTCAACAATACTCCCTTCAGGACGATAACGATTCCAAACATCATCTTTAAAAACACTCATGTAGCGTTCAAATGGATACATCTAGTGTAAGAAAATTGGACCCAACATCTTCACCTCCCTTGTAATATGTACTACAAGATGAACCATGATATCAAAAAATGAAGGAGGAAAGTACATTTCAAGCAGACACATGGTAACAATTACATCTTTCTGTAATTTATCGAGAGTATCAGGATGTATCACTTTGTTGCATATTTCATTGAAGAAGAAACATAGTCTTGTGATTGCAAACCTTACATGCTTCGTCAATATAGATCAAATAGCCACATGTAAAATTTGTTGCATTCAGGTGTGACAATCGTGAGATTTGAGACCTATCAACTTCAGATCCTTCACTGATACCAATCTACTAATATTAGAAGAGTATCTTTGTGGAACCTTAATATTATACAAGCTCTCACAGAAAGTCTTTTTCTCCTTCTTTGACGAAGTGTAATAGGCTGGTGGTAAATATGTGCGTCGACCCCTGATCTCCACTGATATTTCTTTTCTTATACCCATTAATTCTAAATCTTTTCTAGATTTGATGCCATCTTTCGTCTTTCCTGGTATGTTCCATAGCGTAGCGATGATGCTATCACAAATATTTTTTTCAACATGCATGACGTCAATGCAGTGTCTAATTGCCAAAGATCTCCAATAAGGAAGATCCCGGAATATTGACCTCTTCTTGTATAGAGATCTGTCACATGAGAGTGTATGACTACTTGAACTCTTTCCAAATTCATTAACAATATGTTTCACCCGATCATATACAACATTTCCTGGTATAGGTTTAGGAGCACTTCGTTCCTCAGTTGACCCATTAAAGGTTTTGTGCTTCCTTCGATAAGGATGCACTGGTGGGAGAAATCTCCGATGACCAAGATATACAATTTTACCACCATGTTTCAGTCTGATTGAATCAGTATTATCCTCACAAGCAGGACATGCTTTGTATCCTTTTATGCTATATCAAGACAAATTTCCATAAGTTGGAAAGTCATTAATTGTGCAAAACAACATAGCATGCAAACTGAAGATCTCTTAACGTGAAGCATCATATTTCATAATACCTTCTTCCCATAGTTTCATTAGGTCATCTATTAGAGGTTGAAGGTAAACATCAATATCATTTCCAGGTTGCTTGGGCCCTGATATCAATATTGACAACATGACATACTTATTTTTCATACACAACCAAGGAGGAAGATTGTATATAACAATCATAACAGGCCACGTGCTATGTTGGCTGCTTAATGTACCATAGGGATTCATTCCATCCTTACATAGTCCAAGTCTTAAGTTTCTTGGTTCGTTACCAAATTGAGGGTATAATAAATCAATTTTCTTCCATTGTGGTGAATCAGATGCATGTCGTAGTACGCCATCATGATTGGCCTTTAACTCCCCATGCCAAGACAAATTTTGTGCATCTTCTGTATTAGCAAATAAGCGTTGAAATCATGGTATTATTGGTAGATACCACATCACCTTGGCAGGAGAGCCATTTTTAGCCTTAGCTGGATTTGTGGTCTTATACCTTGACGCACCACATTTTGGACAATTTATTAAATTACTAAAGTCCTTCTGAAACAACACACAATCATTTGGACATGCATGAATCTTCTTAGCCTCCATTCCCACTGGGCACATTATTTTCTTTGCTTGATATGTTGAAATTGGAAGCTCGTTGCCTTCAGGAAGAATTTCCTTTAACAATGACAACAATGAAGTGAAACTCTTATCTCTCCACTAGTTTTGTGCTTTAGGAGTATATAATCGCATCACAACACTCAACCTCGTGAACTTAGTAAAACCCTTATATAAAGGTTTTTCAGCATCATGGACTATGTTTGCAACTAAAGAAGGTGGATCAATGACATTGTCCCGACAACAACGTAGCATCTCATCAACCATATCATCCTGAATCGGTTCATCATTGACATTATCATCGTTATCTATATCTTCTATGCCACAACTATTAGTATCGACATTTTTTGATCCATTATTAATTTTTTCTCCATGCCAATACCATTCATTATAACTGTAACATCCCTGACCTGGGTTATACTTTAACCCTAGGTGTTTTGATTAAGAAAGGTGATTAAATACTCAATCTCATCTTGTGAAAAGTAATTAGGGCTCAAGAGGAACTTATGCTGCAATTCTAGCCCTTTTGAACATTGTTGAAATCGATGTTTTTCTTATTTTAGACTAAAGAGAAAATTACCCAAGTTGAGGGGTTTAAGTGCAAATTGTGCATGATAATATGTTCCTCATGTGTGGAAGAATCATGAGAGTAAAGATGATGCTGAGGTATGGCTTATGGAATCCTGAATACCAAGAAAGAGCTGATAAAGCAATGTATGTGCATGAAAACCTAGTTTTGGTGTAATGTGCAATTTACCCAAAACCCAGGGTGCAATATGTAAATTACCACTTCAATAAGGTCCCTAATGTTTCTTGGAATCAAGTAGAGCAAAGAAAATGAGAGGGGTGCCTCATTTGAATTAAGTTGGAGGAGAGAGAATCTTTATATTAAAATAATCAAGATTTAATCCTAATTGAAACCCTAATTTGATTTAGGGCAAAAATAAATGTATCAAATTTTTTTTTTTAAGTTTAAGCCAAAGGATCTTCTATTCATCCCACTCCTCTCTTTGTGGGCTAAAAATGAGCAAAAAGGTTACAACTCCTGCTTACTAAGTAGGTAAACATCCATCAAGAAAACAGACCAAAGGCAGAAGACAACCAGACACAGGCCACCCTCAAAAGAAAAAGAAAGACTAGCTATGCTCCCATCTTAAGAAGATATAAGGTGTGCCATCTCTCTCTAAGATGCTCCCATCTCTCTCTAAATGTATCAATTAAAGGGCCTTCAACCAAAATTAAAATGGTTGGATTCAGATGTGTGTGTGACGTCCTTGATCCTTGCAAGGACCACGAAAATATCCAAGGGAGTGGATAACTCACACACAATTTTATAAGAAAAAGAAATGTCCACTCACATATGGATATTAAAATAATATGAATTGAGGTGCTTAATTTGCTTTTCTTTAAATCATGGATAATTGAGAGGAATAAGCGGAAAACAAGATAGCCTCATCCCTAAGGAAGATGAGGGGGAATAGGCGGCCACATGTTTTGGGATTAAATGGATTTTTGCAAAGCATATTGTCTCTCATTGAATTTTTATAAAAGAACCTTTTACAAGCCAAATGGAAGACTTTTTCGACCCCACTTCTTCTCCTTGCTTGGGAAACGACCAAGGGAGCTTGGGAGGGTCAGGAGGACGACCCCAAACCTGTTGGTAAGGTTCTTGATCCATTTGACCTTGATTCCATTGTGGAAATCGAAAATAAATTATGGATTTCTTCCTATTTCGATCTCCTCTTCAATTCTAACCATTCCTTTTCACTCAAATCTTGAGGACGAGCCTTGGAATGGTGAAGGGAGTTGCATCTACCATTGTTTCCATGAACATGGAGCTTTGGAGCTGAATTGGAGGCGGGTTTTATAACTTGAAACCCTAACTTTGTTATTGCATTCAATTCCCCATCAAATAATGATCATTTCTCTATTTACAATTATTGATTTGGTTGATTGATGCAATTTCCATGGAAATCACAGTAGGTTTCGTGGGTCTATAGCTTGATGATGATGACATCATCATAAGCACACACCTCCCCAAATATCTAGACCAAACGGCTTTAATCAAATGTCCAAACGGTTTGTGTTTTGGGAGCAAACGGTTTCAAACCGTTTGGAATGAAACTGTTTCACTAAACCGCATAGAAGCAAAAGTTTAAGACTATTTGGTGATGTTGACCAGGGTTGACCGTTTGGGGACCTGTTCATAATGATCTAGGTTAATTACCCACCAATTATTATTGATTAACTCCAATTGGTTCATGAGTTGAAGGTCCATCAATCGCCTAAACCCATCAGGTTGAGTGTTGTTTTCATAAGTGGTCTAGTTTGAAACTTGGGTTGATTGACCCAAACATATTCAAAATCATTTGGGAATCAGCCAAATGGTCTCAAGACCGTTTGGAGGTCTATGGTTGAGTATGTCTAAGTGTTTTAAGATCCAAACATATGGTATCAACCCTAATCGGCTAAGTGCTGATTTTGCAATTGAATAAGTTGATGGTTTGGGTTGATTGACCCAAACGGTTTCAAAACCATTTGGGGATCACCCAAACGGTCTCAAGACCGTTTGGGGGTCACCCAAGACCGTTTTGAGGCCTAGGGTTAAGTTTGGTCAAGTGTTTGAAGGTGCAAAGATACCAAATTGAAATACAATTAAGTGCTGATTTGGTGATAAATCCTAGGATCCAAACCCTAATTGAATGACATGGTTGATGATGATATGATGACCAAATGGTCTCAAGACCGTTTGGAGGTCATCCAAACGATCCCAAGACCGTTTGGGGGTCACCGAAGACCGTTTGGAGGCCCAGGTTTGACTATGGTTAGGTGTTTAAAGATCTAAAGGTACTAAGTCAAAGTGCAATCATATGTGACTTATTGATCAGTCCAATGATCCAAACTTTGATTGATTGAATTGGATTTTGATGTTGACATGGGCAAACAGTCTCAAGACCGTTGGAGGTCATCCAAACGACCTCAAGACCGATTGGGGTCAGGTCATGTCCAATTTGGAAGATGGTCCAATAGTTTTAAAGCAACTAGATTCGCATTGGTTAATGTTGAAGGATCATCGATTCCAAACCATGATTCAGTTGATTCAAACCCTAATTGATGATCAATTGAGGGTTAATTGAGGATCAAATCAGTTGAAGGATGACCTAATTAACACAATTGAAGTATGGTGATGGGTCCAATTGAAGATTGGTTACATGAATTCAATGATTGAAAGATTGTTTAGAACCCCAAATCGATTTGATAGGTTGAGACCATGCGGTTTTGAGGAGGTTTGGACCAAACGGTCTCAAGACTGTTGGAGTCCGAACGGTCTCACGACCGTTTGGGACCAAACGATCCCAAACTGGTTGAGCCCATGCAGTTTCAAAAGGTGGTTTAGCAAACGGTTTGAAGTACTTGCTTTAGCAAACGGTCTCAAGCACCACCTTTACCAAACAGTTTCAAATCATTTGAACTTTGAATGACTAAGACCGTTTGGGGCTCAAGTAGTCAAAATTAATTGAGGACTCAATTGGTTAATCCACTTGGACACCTTTTGTAATTGAAGAGTTAATTGGTCAATTCAATTGGATACCTTATGTAATGGAGGTCCAATGTAATCGAATCTCTTGAGAATTAAGATGATGAATGATCCATTGATACAATGATGATTAGTAATGATAATCAATGAATGTACAAACGTTGAATCCCTAATAGTACCTAAGTGACTAGTGCCAATTAAGGGATAAACCCTAATTGCCTATAAGAACAATGACTTGGTACATTATGTTAATCATAATTGTATGTACTTGATTGAAGGGTTGATGTAACCAAATAAAGTTGAGAGGATGATAGAAAGGAATTCATACATTAGTAGTGATCATGTGATGAATAGGGTATGATCCATAATAAAGAGATCATGAAACCCCAATCAAGAAGGTTTTTGAACCCCAATCCCTAATTTAGAGCAATATCAGATGTAACCCAAACCTAGGGTGATGTTGTGACTCTAAAACCAAGATAATAAAATGTGAATCCTTAATTGAAGTTGATTCCATGTGAATCCCTAATTGAGGTTGATTCAATGTGAATCCCTAATTGAGGTTGATTCCATGTGAATCCCTAATTGAGGTTGATTCAATGTGAAACCCTAATTGAGGTTGATTCCATGAGAAACCCTAATTGAGGGTGATGCTATGAGAAACTCTTGAGATGAATAGTAAACCCTAATTTTAGGAAATAAGATGTGAAAGCCTAATGAAGGGTAATGTTATATGCATTCTCACCCTAATGAAGTATGATAGTATGTGAAACCCTAAACCCTATTAAAGAGTAATGATATGGGAAACCCTAATTTGATTAATGGAATGGTAACCAATACATTGATGGGGGAAATACCTAAAGTGATTGATTGTAGATACCCTTATAGCAAGCAATGCTTTAACCTGAGATGAGTCCATATCATTAAAGATAGTTGGACTATTCTTATGCGTGACCTATGCACTTTATGATAAGAGTGATAGGTTAGTGGATGAAAGGATTAAGATGGGAAATACCTTAATCCAAGATAAGTTGATAACTCAAGAAAGTTGGAAGTAATGAGGTAAGTGATACATCAAGATATGAAAGACTTCAAAGTTAGCATCTCAAAGTTGATATACTTTGATAACTACGAAATCCTAATATGAGATGGGAAACCTTAACCCTAAATTGGGTAATGGGACATGAGAAATCATAATATGATATGAATAGTAAGCCCTAACCCTATTGAGGGAATAGAGGTGTTACTACTGTATTACATGAAGTAATATGTTATGTTGCCTAGTGAGAGGTGACAAGATGCTTTATGGGCCTTATGAGCCATGAGGATGGTTGTTGCCTAGTGAGAGGTAACAAAATGTTTTAAAGGTTACCCGAGATTGATATAGATCAATACCTAGAATAAAATCACAGGATTGAGATAGTTCAATACCTAGAATAGAGGCACATGATTAGCATAGTCTAATACCTGGAATAATAACACAGGATTGGCTAACTCCCAATACTTGGAATAATAAAATAGGATTGGCTAACTCCCAATACCTGGAATAATAACACATGATTGGCTAACTCCCAATACCTGGAATAATAACACAGGATTGGCTAACTCCCAAAACTTGGAATGCACAAGATTGGCTAACTCCCAATACCTGGAATAATAAAACAAGATTGGCTAACTCCCAATACCTGGAATAATAACCCAGGATTGGCTAACTCCCAAGACATGTATTTCTTATTTAGAGAAAAGTTGATCTATTATTCTATCATATATAGTTACAATGCTTTAAGATGAGAATGCTTTAAATTGCATATCCTCTGTCCAGTTTTATGTATAGAACTGCAATAATAATGTTTTGGCAAAGAGTTATATCTCCCGCTGGGACAATTTACAATTGTCTCACCCCCGTGGGATCCAATGTTTTTAGGTGGATGCGGAAAAAGAGGCAAGAAACCTTTAACAGAGAAAGAATAGCAGCAACAGTATCAAGGACAGCAGTAATATCTTAGGTGGAGATACTGCCTGTCTAGTCATATAGTTAGAAAGTCCTATGTGTCGTCTCTGTACTCTCAGGTCCTTGGAGTCAGTAGTCAGTGTTTTTATTAAATCGATCTAAGATTTTGACTTGATGCCTTGAGGTTTTATGTTGTCTGTATAAAATGTTGAATAGGACAGATGATGTTGCAATCCTCGAGAAGAGATAGTACAAATTGTGTACTTATGGAATATAATGTAAATATTATACTTTGGTTCTTGATGAAAAAGATTTCCTATGTGTGGATCTCTTTACAAAAAGTTTTAATTTTTAGTGATTTTCAGTAATCCGTTGCAAATGATTCACTTCCGCTTAAGTAAATTTCGTTTTTATAAGTTGGATGCAACAATTTAGTGGTATCAGATCTCTAGGTTCGCTGAGTCTACAGAGACATAGGACTAAGGTAGTAGAGTCTGTTCTGGTGTCATCCAGTGTACCTGATAGTGTCTTCTGCTCATATAAGAGAAGAAGAACTTAAAGATGACTGGGTCACATGAGGAGGTTACTGCTGAGAGCAGCAATCTTGCACCAAGAAGAGGTGCATGGGAGCAGACAAGAGAGAGACAATTGCCTGAGAATCCCCTAGCTGATCCATCTATGATAAGAAAATCTTTCTTTAAGTATTACTGTTGGAGAATTTAGGGCAACAGTAATGTATATAGTGGATCAAACATTGGCAGTGTAACCTAGATTACCAACCCCAATGATGATGTTTTAGATATCAACATGATTTGTAATTAGCATCTGCAGGTTGAAGCAAAAGGAAATGATGAATTTCTGGACTTAAATTGAGTCTGTGCTCAACCTTATCTTGTTGATTCAATCTTTGAGGCAGAGTTAGCCCGAGGCAGGGAATAATTCATGAATTATGACAAGTTAGACAAGATAATGTCATTCAAATATGTCATTTTATGAATTCCTAGATTAATTGAGAAAGGAAATGATTGAACTTTCCTTGATTAGTCCTGTGAGGACTTATGCTTTGGATAGTAAAACATTACAAATGTTTTATGTTGTTCTTACCTCCTTGAGAAATGATGAGGTACAGAAGAGATGCCTGAATGAAATTCAGGGATGTTAAGCCTTATGCTTGTGATAATATGAAAAGAAGAAATATGATAGTAAACAAAGTGCATACTACTTAATCTCAGTATAAATATACCCTGGCCAGGTATATAACTATTGATGATAAAGTGGGTATGGAAATTCTTAGATTGTTGTCTTTTTGATTGCTCTGATCAAGTAGTCATTCTGAGACAATTAATGAGTATTATAAAATCAAAAATATGGAATGAATAAATGTGTCATATCCTATGCATAAGAAAGAGAGTCTTAGATAATCTCAGATGAGCATGTTGTATGAGGAACTAAAGGTGTACTCCTTATAAGATAAGAATAAGAATAAGGGAGATGAACCATGTTCAATAAATGCTGCCAGCATAATAAAAATCCTTCCCATAATGAGGAAATGGGAATTGTGATGAGATCATGAGATGATCATAAACATGCTAGATAATAATAAAGAAATGGATAATGACATGCAATCATCCTTACAAATTCCAATGCTAAAGGCAAGGAACCTAGGATGAGATAAAGAGTAAATGGTTCATGAATAGTTGAAAATACATGAATAAATAAGAGGAATATGAATCCTTGTTTTCTTTCCTTTCAGGGACATGACAATAAAGTGGGTCTTAGGAGACTTGATGTGCATAAAATAAATATGTTGATGTGATGGATACTTAGAAAAGTATCAGTTTATCTTGGACTTTGGTTCCAAGATGAAAGGAAGAGAAATATATGATGTGTTTCCATCACATGTGATAGATACCAAGGTGAAAGATTATGGTATCTGAGAATTATCAGATGGATTAGGTTGGCTACCTGGAGTGGTCAACTATGAAATTAGTCTGATTATATAAAATTATATGAACATCATATGTTAGGGGTTTATGCTCTGCATAAACATGATATTAATAAAGAATGTATGATGCTTCTCTGAACAAGAAAAGTGTTATTTGACACAAAGGCGACCCTATAGTCAATGATGACGGACAGTGGGGCATGTGCCTTGTGTGTTGATTCTATGAGAATCTTGTATGGAAACACTTTGTGCTGATCAAAGATTTATGGTGTCTCTATTATAAGGAGATCATATGTGAAGACTAGATAGTATGTAGAATAAAATACATCTGTCTTCCTTTATCTGGATTTCGAGGACGAAATCCTTGCTAGGGGTTTATAATTTGTAACATCCCTGACCTAGGTTATACTTTAACCCTAGGTGTTTTGATTAAGAAAGGTGATTAAATGCTTAATCTCATCTTGTGAAAAGTAATTAGGGCTCAAGAGGAACTTATGTTGCAATTCTAGCCCTTTTGAACAGTGTTGAAATCCATGTTTTGCTTGTTTTGGACTATAGTGCAAATTACCCAAGTTGAGGGGTTTAAGTGCAAATTGTGCATTGTAATATGTTCCTCATGTGTGGAAGCATCATGAGAGTAAAGATGATGCTGAGGTATGGCTTATGGAAGCCTGAATACCAAGAAAGAGCTGATAAAGCAATGTATGTGCATGAAAACCTAGTTTTGGTGTAATGTGCAATTTACCAAAAACCCAGGGTGCAATATGTAAATTACCACTTCAATAAGGTCCCTAATGTTTCTTGGCATCAAGTAGATCAAAGAAAATGAGAGGGGCGCCTCATTTGAATTAAGTTGGAGGAGAGAGAATCTTGATATTAAAATAATCAAGATTTAATCCTAATTGAAACCCTAATTTGATTTAGGGCAAAAATAAATGTATTAATTAAAGGGCCTTCAACCAAAATTAAAATGGTTGGATTCAGATGTGTGTGTGACGTCCTTGAGCCTTGCAAGGACCACGAAAATATACAAGGGAGTGGATAACTCACACACAGTTTTATAAGAAAAAGAAATATCCACTCACATATGGATATTAATATAATATGAATTGAGGTCCTTAATTTGCTTCTCATTAAATCATGGATAATTGAGAGGAATAAGAGGAAAACAGGATAGACTCGTCCCTAAGGAAGATGAGGGGGAAGAGGCGGCCACATTTGTTGGGATTAAATGGATTTTTGCAAAGCATATTCTCTCTCATTGAATTTTTATAAAAGAACCTTTTACAAGCGAAATGGAAGGATTTTTCGACTCCACTTCTTCTCCTTTCTTGGGAAACGACCAAGGGAGCTTGGGAGGGTCAGGAGGACGACCCCCAACCTGTTGGTAAGGTTCTTGATCCATTTCACCTTGATCCCATGGTGGAAATCGAAAATAAATTATGGATTTCTTCCTATTTCGATCTCCTCTTCAATTCTAACCATTCCTTTTCACTCAAATCTTGAGGATGAGCCTTGGAATGGTGAAGGGAGTTTCATCCACCATTGTTGCCGTGAACATGGAGCTTTGGAGATCAATTGGAGGCGGGTTTTATAATTTGAAACCCTAACTTTGTTATTGCATTCAATTCCCCATCAAATAATGATCATTTCTCTATTTACAATTATTGATTTGGTTGATTGATGCAATTTCCATGGAAATCACAGTAGGTTTCGTGGGTCTATAGCTTGATGATGATGACATCATCATAAGAACACACCTCCCCAAATATCTAGACCAAACAGTTTCAATCAAATGTCCAAACGGTTTGTGTTTTGGGAGCAAACAGTTTCAAACCGTTTGGAATGAAACGATTTCACTAAACCGCATAGAAGCAAACGGTTTAAGACCGTTTGGTGATGTTGACCAGGGTTGACCATTTGGGGACTTGTTCATAATGATCAGGGTTAATTACCCACCAATTATTATTGATTATCTCCAATTGGTTCATGAGTTGAAGGTCCATCAATCGCCTAAACCCTAATCAGGTTGAGTGCTGTTTTCATAAGTGCTTGAGTTTGAAACTTGGGTTGATTGACCCAAACGATTTCAAAACCATTTGGGAATCAGCCCAACGGTCTCAAGACCATTTGGAGGTCAACCAATACCATTTGGAGGTCTATGGTTGAGTATGGCTAAATGTTTCAAGATCCAAAGATATGGTATCAACCCTAATCGGCTAAGTGCTGATTTTGCAATTGAATAAGTTGATGGTTTGGGTTGATTGACCCAAATGGTCTCAAGATTGTTTGGGGGTCACCCAAGACCATTTGGAGGTCTAAGGTTAAGTTTGGTCAGGTGTTTGAAGGTCCAAAGATACCAAATTGAAATACAATTAAGTGCTGATTTGGTGACCAATCCTAGGATCCAAACCCTAATTGAATGACATGGTTGATGATGATATGATGACCAAACGGTCTCAAGACCATTTGGAGGTCATCCAAACGATCCCAAGACCGTTTGGGGGGTCACCCAAGACCGTTTGGAGGTCCAGGGTTGATTATGGTTAGGTGTTTAAAGATCTAAAGGTACTAAGTCGAAGTGCAATCAAATGTTGACTTATTGATCAATCCAATGATCCAAACTTTGATTGATTGATTTGGATTTTGATGTTGACATGGGCAAATGGTCTCAAGACCGTTCGGAGGTCATCCAAACGACCTCAAGACCGTTTGGAGTCAGGTCATGTCCAATTTGGATGATGGTCCAATAGTTTTAAAGCAAATAGATTCCCATTGGTTAATGTTGAAGGATCATCGATTCCAAACACTAATTCAGTTGATTCAAACCCTAATTGATGATAAATTGAGGGTTAATTGAGGATCAAATCAGTTGAAGGATGAACTAATTAACCCAATTGAAGTATGGTGATGTGTCCAATTGAAGATTGGTTACATGAATTCAGTGATTGAAAGAATCAACATTGAGAACCCCAAATCGATTTGATAGGTTGAGACCATGCGGTTTTGAGGAGGTTTGGACCAAACGGTCTCAAGACTGTTGGAGTCCGAACGGTCTCACGACCGTTTGGGACCAAACGATCCCAAACTGGTTGAGCCCATGCAGTTTCAAAAGGTGGTTTAGCAAACGGTTTGAAGTACTTGCTTTAGCAAACGGTCTCAAGCACCACCTTTACCAAACAGTTTCAAATCATTTGAACATTGAATGACTAAGACCGTTTGGGGCTCAAGTAGTCAAAATTAATTGAGGACTCAATTGGTTAATCCACTTGGACACCTTTTGTAATTGAAGAGTTAATTGGTCAATTCAATTGGATACCTTATGTAATGGAGGTCCAATGTAATCGAATCTCTTGAGAATTGAGATGATGAATGATCCATTGATCCAATGATGATTAGTAATGATAATCAATGAAGGTACAAACGTTGAATCCCTAATAGTACCTAAGTGACTAGTGCCAATTAAGGGATAAACCCTAATTGCCTATAAGAACAATGACTTGGTACATTATGTTAATCATAATTGTATGTACTTGATTGAAGGGTTGATGTAACCAAATCAAGTTGAGAGGATGATGGAAAGGAATTCATACATGAGTAGTGATCATGTGATGAATAGGGTATGATCCATAATAAAGAGATCATGAAACCCCAATCAAGAAGGTTTTTGAACCCCAATCCCTAATTTAGAGCAATATCAGATGTAACCCAAACCTAGGGTGATGTTGTGACTCTAAAACCAAGATAATAAAATGTGAATCCTTAATTGAAGTTGATTCCATGTGAATCCCTAATTGAGGTTGATTCAATGTGAATCCCTAATTGAGGTTGATTCCATGTGAATCCCTAATTGAGGTTGATTCAATGTGAAACCCTAATTGAGGTTGATTCCATGAGAAACCCTAATTGAGGGTGATGCTATGAGAAACTCTTGATGGGATGAGTAGTAAACCCTATTTTTAGGCAATAAGATGTGAAAGCCTAATGAAGGGTAATGTTATATGCAATCCTCACTCTAATGAAGTATGATAGTATGTGAAACCCTAAACCTATTAAAGAGTAATGATATGGGAAACCCTAATTCGATTAATGGAATGGTAACCAATACATTGATGGGGGAAATACCTAAAGTGATTGATTGTAGATACCCTTATAGCAAGCAATGCTTTAACCTGAGATGATTCCATATCATTAAAGATATTTGGACTATTCTTATGCATGACCTATGCACTTCATGATATGAGTGATAGGTTAGTGGATGAAAGGATTAATATGGGAAATACCTTAATCCAAGATAAGTTGATAACTCAATAAAGTTGGAAGTAATGAGGTAAGTGATACATCAATATATGAAAGATTTCACAGTTAGCATCTCAAATTTGATATACTTTGATAACTATGAAATCCTAATATGAGATGGGAAACCTTAACCCTAAATTGGGTAATGGGACATGAGAAATCATAATATGATATGAATAGTAAGCCCTAACCCTATTGAGGGAATAGAGGTGTTACTATAGTATTACATGAAGTAATATGCTATGTTGCCTTGTGAGAGGTGACAAGATGCTTTATGGGCCTTATGAGCCATGAGGATGGTTGTTGCCTAGTGAGAGGTAACAAAATGTTTTAAAGGTTACCCAGGATTGATATAGATCAATACCTAGAATAAAATCACATGATTGAGATAGTTTAATACCTGGAATAGAGGCACAAGATTAGCATAGTCTAATACCTGGAATAATAACACAGGATTGGCTAACTCCCAATACCTGGAATAATAACGCAGGATTGGCTAACTCCCAATACCTGGAATAATAACACAGGATTGGCTAACTCCCAATACCTTGAATAATAACACAGGATTGGCTAACTCCCAAGACTTGGAATGCACATGATTGGCTAACTCCGAATACCTGGAATAATAACACAGGATTGGCTAACTCCCAATACCTAGAATAATAACACAGGATTGGCGAACTCCCAAGACCTGGAATGCACAGGATTGGCTAACTCGCAATAACTGGAATAATAACACATGATTGGCTAACTCCCAATACCTGGAATGTACAGGATTGGCTAACTCCCCATACCTGGAATAATACCACAGGATTGGTAATAACCCAATACCTGGAATAGTTGCACAGAATTGACATAGATCAATACCTAGAATAGTTATACAGGATTGACATAGATCAATACTTGGAATAGTTATAC
The DNA here is from genome assembly GCA_963693085.1 of Alisma plantago-aquatica. Classification (NCBI taxonomy): domain Eukaryota; kingdom Viridiplantae; phylum Streptophyta; class Magnoliopsida; order Alismatales; family Alismataceae; genus Alisma; species Alisma plantago-aquatica. The sequence goes on from OY856412.1 coordinate 1,035,112,439, forward strand.
AAGATTGACATAGATCAATACCTAGAATAGTTATACAGGATTGACATAGATCAATACCTGGAATAGTTGCACAGGTTTGACATAGATCAATACCTGGAATAGTTATACATGATTGACATAGATCAATGCCTGGAATAGTTATACAGGATTGACATAGTTCAATACTTGGGAATGGATACACATGTAATATAAGTCTAATGCTTGTACTAGTTGCACAGGATTGGTGTAATCCAATGCCTGGAATATTTATATAGGATTGGTTTTGACCAATGCCTGAATAAGACATGATGATGCACACTCTCATGTCCAATATATCCAAAATCTGTTTAGCTGATTGGCTAAGGCCAATAAGTTGAAACAAGAATGTCTCATGGGTGACATATCTTGATAATGAGTGTCACAAGAGTAGTTTGACATGATGGTATAATATGGAGGATAAATGATATACATGTTCTTCCTATTTCTTATTAAGAGAAAAGTTGATCTATTGTTCTATCATAGATAGTTACAATGCTTTAAGATGAGAATGCTTTAAATTGCATATCCTCTGTCCAGTTTTATGTATATAACTGCAATAATAATGTTTTGGCGGAGAGTTATATCTCATGTTGGGACAATTTACAATTGTCTCACCCCCGTGGGATCCAATGTTTTTAGGTGGACGCGGACAGAGAGGCAAGAAACCTTTAGCAGAGAAAGAACAACAACAACAATATCAAGGACAACAGTAATATCTCAGGTGGAGAATTTCCTGTCTAGTCATATAGTTAGAAAGTCCTATGTGTCGTATCTGTACTCTCAGGTCCTCGGAGTCAGTAGTCAGTGTTTTTATTGAATCGATCTGAGATTTTGGCTTGATGCCTTGAGGTTTTATGCTGTCTGTATATAATGTTGAATAGGACAGCTGATGTTGCAATACTCGAGAAGAGATAGTATAGGTTGTGTACTTATGAAACAGAATGTAAATATTATACTTTGGTTCTTGATGAAAAAGATTTACTATGTGCGGATCTCTTTGCAAAAAGTTTTAATTTTTAGTGATTTTCAGTAATCCGTTGCAAATGATTCGCTTCCGCTTAAGTAAATTTCATTTTTATAAGTTGTATGCAACAATAACCTTGTATGACCCCATTTCATATGACATGATCCTTAATTTCCTTAGTAGTATCAACTTTTAAATTGTTACCACAATTTCTATATGGACAATATAACCTATTTGTAGGTAGTTTCCTATGTTTCTCAGCAAATCTGATAAATTCATCAAGACCTTTGGAAAACTCTGGACTACAACGGTTCTTGATAGACATCCAACTTCGATCCATTTTCTATATCACATTAAAAATTAATTATAAAACTAAGCATTTAATATTGATACTATAAGATGTAAGTTTTTATTGATAGGAAGTTAATTACTTTTATATTAAAGTGTACCACCTATCCCATTTTTGAATATTTAATCTCATTAGTAACTGCATAATGTATGTTTAGTTTTGAAGAAAATTTCAACAGCATTTCCCCTAAGTTCTCCAAGTACACCAATGTAAATGGTAAATAACCACTCACATATGTACCCAGAGAACAAATGAGGAAATACTACTAAAATTTTCTACAAAACTAAACATACATTATACAGTTACATCCTAAGTGAGATTAAATATCCAAAAATAGTCCCAAACTAGGGAGTATCCAAAATTTACTCCTATGAGTAAATTTTGAACGGGTTTCTAAGTTGATACATGTATAAATATATTATTGTCATATTTATATATTAAGTTAAACATCATGCATTTGATGATATCATATATAAACCCTAAAGTGTCAATCTGAGACTACACAATGTCTACCCTCATATTTCTGGAATGTCTACCAAGCGCTACAGTACATGTATTAAATATTTGAATCAAAATGAAGCCTATTGGCACATTGGGAGAGTGATAATATTATACCTCACTTGAAGGCTGAAGAAGAAATATATGCAAGTCAACAACACGTACAACAACACAAATGCACAATTCAATTCTCTTATAATGTAAGGAATTAGGGTCAATATACATCAATATTAGAGGAGCAGAAAGATTTTAACAAATGTAGTTCAGCAACTCAGCCAACACGGTCATGCTACCCAACACGACCGTGCTACCTAACAAATACATTTACTCAGCCACAGCCACCACGATTGTGCTACCCAGCACGGCCGTGCTACCTAACAAATACATTCACTCAGCCACAACCACCACGGCCGTGCTACCCAGCATGGCTGTGCTACCTAACAAATACATTCACTCAGCCACAACCACCACGACCGTGCTACCAAACAAATATATTCACTCTGAACATCTCCTCAATCGCGGCATGACAATAAGAAGAAAAACGGTCGTGGTTATGGCACGATCGTGCTACTACCACCAGCACCCATCTCTACCCACTACCGACCCCAGCCCTGACCGTAGCACCCATCACCACCTACCACCGGACCCCAGCCCCGACCAGAGCAGCCCCCACCTGCCCCGCCTCTCCTTTCCAACTGAGAAGGGCTCTTCGACGGTGGCACAACACGTACAACCGAGAAGCTTGCGACCGATTTTTGGTTAATAAAATGTACCTTGCGACCTTTAGTTGGCGGCGGCGGCACAACACGTACGGCTCGGCGACGGCATAACACGGCTCAGCGGCGGCACAACATGGCTCGGCTCCTTGGACACGGCGGCCACAACACGACTCGGCTCGTTGGACACGATGGTGGCTTCGGAAGGACACGGAGATGGGCTCCTTGGACACAACGATAGAGAAGGAGGGGGTCTCTAGCGCTGTGCTTTTGAGCATAATGAAATAAAACATAAGTCCCTGATTGATCATGCGTTTTGGTAATAGCCTGACCTTTAGCGTTGGTTAACTGACAAAACCGACGCTAGAAGTCAGGTCTATAGGGTCGTTTATTCGAGAAAACTAACGCTAAAGCCTAAGTGGTACCCGAATTTTCGTAAACCATCTATAAGGTCGAGTATTTGAAAAAACGACCCTAGAGGTCAGTATCTATAAGGTCGGTTATCCATAAAAACTGACCCTAGAGTTCCAAAGCGGTGCCCGCGTTTTTGTTTGACCCTATAGCATCGGTTATTTGAAAAAACTGACGCTATAGATCGAGGCGCGAAGCCAAAATCGCGTGAATTTTTTCCGTGGGAAACCTGTAAGGTCGGTTTTTATGATAAAACTGATGCAATAGTCTATCAGGTCAGATTCTAATAAAAATGACGCTATGGGCAACGACGTTACTGGACAAAAATGTAGTAGTGTTTGGACTCTTTCCAACAATAATTTCTTTTGAATTCAACAAGAGAGTTAGGGACTCTCTCTAACCCTCTACAAATTATTCTTTAGGATCTAATCCATTCTTGGTCAATCTCATTATGGATATAGTCCATTAAAAGAATAGAGCCAACCACTCTTCCCAGCATAAAGACAATGAAGGTTCATGGTTTTCAGGGTACATATCAAAATTAGATTAGGTTTTTCAGCATGCCATTGTTTATGTAACTCATCTTATTGAGATCCAGTCATATAATTCCCAATGTATTCTAGGTGGATCATCATTTATAAGAAACTTAGGAATTCCATTATATCAATCAATATAAGAAGTAACCTCCTTATCTATTAATTCGAAGACAATAGTTTCATGTATTCGTTCCAATCTCATTTTCTATAATTGCCCCTGGGATTCTCATTCATTATCATTATTTAGTAAAATCCTCATTAACCTTGACAATTCAATGCCAATTTTACCATTTCCAATGTATATGAAAAACTCTATAATTATCAAGCATATGTAATAAATAGAAAAAATTTACGTGGTTTGTCACTAACTTTCAATATGACAAAAGCATTCAATAAACTAGATTGCATATCCAAAATGACTTTAAGTATGTCCATTTCTATATTAGGGAATATCAATTTTTTAGGCTTTAGAGAAGTGAATTGTTGTGTATTAGATTCAATATGTAATATCAAATAACACATATATAGGTTAGAGGGAAGAAATTTTTGTACTTTTCTCAAATCTCCAACAAAACCCACCAATTTCTTGTTTTTCGAGAAGAAAATGACCTAAATATCCCTTTTTATCCAAGATAAACAATTTTGTGAGGGAAGGTTCAAAGTAAGGGATTATCCAGCTCCGCGGCAGAAGAACAATTAGATGAAGAAGGTAGGGATAAGGGATATGGCAAAGAATGAAAAACAAATGAATAACCACATTTTTCCAAAAGAAAATGAAGACGAAGGTCTTCAACTAGGATAGTTAAATATCCAACATTCTTCTTCAAAAAAATGTCCTTCTTTGGTCAATATTTGTGTGTGAGATAGAGATCTAGGTAGTGAAGAAAAGCAATTTAGTCATTCTTAGGTCGAAGAGGGCCGAATGGAGGGTTATATATTTAGAAAAGCTATGCAAATTTTGGAAGAATATTTTTTTGTTCAGTTAGAACTATTTTGCACATTCTTATCATGTATCCATGATGACTTCTCAGGTTGACATGGACGCATCAATCAATATGGGAGATTGAAGATCAAATTTGGATTGTGACCTAACAAGTTTGTGTTAATTATCAGAAACTTGGATGACCTTTGTGTTTGATTTATTGGCAAGTTGGCCAACTTGGTCAATTCAACTTGGCTACTATGATCCATGGGGATCCTGAAACCAAAAATGCTAGTTAAAATTGGATTTTATCCTCCACTACTACATTTTTTGCCAATAACGTCCCTACCCGTAGGGTCTATTTTTCAAAATAAGCGACCTTATATGTCTACAAAAAATGCAGGCACCACTTAAGACCTCTGAGGTCAGTTTTCTTAATATAACTGATCTTGTTGTATCTCTATAGGGTCGGTTTTCTAAATAACCGACCTTATATGTCTATAAAAAATGAGGGCGCCACTTAAGACCACTTTGGTCGGTTTTCTTAAAATAACCAACCTTTTAGTATATCTCTATAGGGTCAGTTTTCCAAATAACCGACCTTATATGTCTATAAAAAACGTGGGCACCCTTAAGACCACTTGGGTCAATTTTCCTAATATAACTGACCTTGTAGTGTATCTCTATAGGGTCAGTTTTTATTAAATAACTGACCTTATAGGCAATGGGATAAGAAAGCCAACCCATTAAGTTTCCCACGGCAAAATTTTGCTCGATTTTCGTTTCGCGCCTCGATCTATAGGGTCAGTTTTAAAAAACTGACCTCGGAAGACCTCTAAGACAATACTTTCTCGGTCGACAAAATTCTTGGCCGAGACAAAAATTTGGTTTCATTTTGCCTTCGCGCGTGTATAAGTACCTCTAGGGTCGGTTTTTTCCTTTTAACCGACCTTATAGGGCTTCTCGGTCGACAAAATTCTCGACCGAGACAAAAATTTGGCTCCATTTTGCCTTCGCGCGTGTATAAGTCTCACAAATCCAACTGGATGGTTTCCAAGTTTGCTTGCGTGCTCAAGTGCAAGAAATTCATTTTTGGAAAACTCTACTCCAGATTTCCGATTTTCCTTATCTGTCCTGAGGTAGGTGATGATCTCCTGATCATCGGATAATGATCCCATGGTCATAAGCTCACACGATCCATTTATTTTAGGGATATTCAAAAAATCTATATCTCTTAAACTGTACATTTGGTTTTTTTCCTTACAACCGACCTTGTAGGGATTCTCAGACGACAAAATTCTCGACCGAGACAAACATTTGGCTCCATTTTGGCTTCGCGCGTGTATAAGTACCTCTAGGGTTGGTTTTTTCCTTATAACTGACCTTGTAGGGAATCTCGATCGACAAAATTCTCGACTGATACAAAAATTTGGCTCCATTTTTCCCTCGCACGTGTATAAGTACCTCTAAGGTCAGTTTTTTCCTTATAACCGATCTTATAGGGCTTCTCGGTCGACAAAATTCTCAACCGAGACAAAAATTTGGCTCTATTTTGCCTTTACACGTGTATAAGTACCTCTAGGGTTGGTTTTTTCCTTATAACCTACCTTTTAGGGCATCGCGGTCGACAAAATTCTCGACTGAGACAAAAATTTGGCTCCATTTTGCCTTCGCGCATGTATAAGTACCTCTAGGGTCAGTTTTTTCCTTATAACTGACCTTGTAGGGCATCTCGGTCGACAAAATTCTCGATTGAGACAAAAATTTGGCTCCATTTTGCTTTTGCGTGTGTATAAGTACCTCTACAGTCGGTGTTTTCCTTATAACCGACCTTGTAGGGCATCTCGGTAGACAAAATTCTCGACCAAGACTAAAATTTGGCTCCATTTTGCCTTTGCGTGTTTATAAGTACCTCTAAGATCGATTTTTTTCCTTATAATCGACCTTGTAGGGCATCTCGGTCAACAAAATTATCGACCGAGAAAAAAATTTAGTTCTATTTTGCCATCACGCGTGTATAAGTACCTCTAGGGTCGGTTGTTTTCCTTATAACTGACCTTGTAGGTCCTCTCGGTCGATAAAATTCTCGACCGAGACAAAAACACAGGCACCACATCATTTGTAGTGTCAGTTTTTCCCTGTTAACCGACGCTATAGGTTAACTATAACCTGTCGCCTGCGTTGGTTAGGTCGCCATTTTGATCAAAATCTACTACTATCGTGCGCTTCTGTCCGGGCTTCTATTTCCGGTCGTTGCTTCCGCACACGAGCCCGTTGCTGACTCCAGGGTTTTGTTTAACGTGTGTGCTAGCTCGTGAGGTTCCTTTTGCTTCAACGAAGACCACACAAGCCTTGAGGGTACTGGTTGCCAGTTTACAAACCCACCCACCGCCGTCTTGCCTTGAGCAGTCACCGCCGTCTCTCCGACCCCCGCAGAGGCGTCGAGTCCTCATCCATAGGTCACAACTTGCCAGGTTCATAGTATTGAATGCTTCCTCTTCAGCTATTTCACCTTCTGGGGTCTGGCGTGCCACTAGACCTGCTGTTCGGAGGCCTATTCACGCTTCCTGGCTCGCGGTGTGGGGGGTTCTAGCCGACGGTGGTGCAATCAAATTGGACGGCATGGTGAGTAGGGACCTACTCGTGGGTTCTTGTGGGACCACCACACCCTCCACCATTACCCCCTCCATAGACTCTTATGCTCCACCATATTCCTCTGCCTTAGCTATTCCACGGCCATTGGAAACTCCCGTAGGCTCTCTTCTATGCTTCATTTCTTCCCGGTTTGATGATTTTAAACACCTACCTGCTACCTCCATTATTATGTAGAGGATTGAGAAAGGGTTACAAAAATGATCATGACGGAATACTACCTACTCGCATTAAAAGGTTTGAATATATTTTTTCAACAAGTTGTTTTGGTCACTATTTTTAGCTCTACCTCGACAATCGTTGGTTTGTTGTTTTAAGGTGGCTTCAAAACCTGTAAATCGGTGTCATTGCAGTCGTATACCCATAAATGATGTATGTTTCACAAAAAATTGATGGGAAATATCTCATGAGAGATATCATATATTTGATGGTTTTTACTTTGGCATCATTGCAGCCGTTTACCCATAAATGATGTATTTTTTTTAATTCTATTCAACACATTTTATATGGCGTCGTTGCAGTCATATACCCACATATATTGAACTCTCGCCTCTTCAACTATAGGTCTTTAACTGATCTAGAGGGCAATCTAACAACCAGTCATCCTCTTGCTCACAGTTCTCTCATTTTCATCTCAGCGGCTCAGGTCAGTTATATTATTTTTTTCATTTTATTTGACTAGTAACCCAATCAATAATAAAAATATGTATTCTTTCATATCAACATTTTATTATCAATCACATATGTAATCATTGTATACATTCTATAAATATGAGGATAGGAATTGTGTAGTCCAGATTGACACTTTTGGGTTTATAGGTGAGATCATCGATGCATGATGTTTAACTTAATATATAAATATGACAATACTACATTTATGCATGTATCAACTTAGAAACCTGTTCAAAACTTACTTATTAGGAGTAAATTTTGGATAGTCCCCGGTCTGGGACTGTTTTTGGATATTTAATCTTACTTAGGATGTAGCTGTATAATGTATGTTTAGTTTTGAAGAAAATTTCAGTAGGATTTCCTCATTTGTTCTCTGGGTACATATGTGAGTGGTTATTTGCCATTTATATCGGTGTACTTGGAGAACTTAGGGGAAATGTTGTTGAAATTTTCTTCAAGACTAAACATACATTATACAGTTACTAGTGAGATTAAATATTCAAAAATGGGATATGTGGTACACTTTAGTATAAAAGTAATTAACTTCCTATCAATATAAACTTACAGCTTACAGTATCAATATTAAATGCTTAGTTTTATAATTAATTTTAATGTGATATAGAAAATGGATCAAAGTTGGATGTCTATCGAGAACCGTTGCAGTCCAGAGTTCTCTAAAGGTCTTGACGAATTTATCATATTTTCTGAGGAACATAGGAAACTACTTACAGATAGGCTATATTGTCCATGAAGAAATTGTGGTAACTATTTGAAAGTTGATACTGGTGAGTAAATTAAGAATCATGTCATATGCAATGGGAACATACAAGGTTATAATGAATGGTATTGGCATGGGGAGAAATTTAATTATGGATCAGAAAATGTCGATACTAATAGTTGTGGCATAGAAGATATAGATAATGATGATAATGTCAATGATGAACCGATTCAGGATGACCCGATTGAGGATGATATGGTTGATGCGATGCTACGTAGTTGTCAGGACAATGCCATTGATCAACCTTCTTTATTTGCAAACATTGTCCATGATGCTAAAAAACCATTATATAAGGGTTATACTAAGTTCACGAGGTTGAGTGTTGTGATGCGATTATATACTCTTAAAGCTCAAAACCGGTGGAGCGATAAGAGTTTCACTTCATTGTTGTCTTTGTTAAAGGAAATTCTTCCAGAAGGCAACACACTTCTAATTTCAACATATCAAGCAAAGAAAATAATGTGCCCAATGGGAATGGAGGCTAAGAAGATTCATGCATGTCTAAATGATTATGTGTCATTTCAGAAGGACTATAATAATTTGATAAATTGTCCAAAATGTGGTGCGTCAAGGTATAAGACCACAAATTTAGCTAAGGCTAAAAATGGCTCTCCTGCCAAGGTGATGTGGTATCTACCAATAATACCATGATTTCAACACTTATTTGCTAATACACAAAGATGTACAAAGTTTGTCTTAGCATGGGGAGTTAAAGGCCAATGATGATGGCATCCTACGACAGTCATTTGATTCACAACAATGGAAGAAAATTGATTTATTATACCCTCAATTTGGTAAAGAACCAAGAAACATAAGACTTGGACTCTGTACATATGGAATGAATCCTTATGGTACATTAAGCAGCCAACATAGCACGTGGCCTGTTATGATTGTTATATACAATCTTCCTCCTTGGTTGTGTATGAAAAATAAGTATGTCATGTTGTCAATATTGATATCAGGGCCCAAGCAACCTGGAAATGATATTGATGTTTACCTTCAACATCTAATTGATGACCTAATGAAACTATGGGAAGAAGGTGTTATGGTATATGATGCTTCACGTCAACATATCTTTAGTTTGTGTGCTATGTTGTTTTGCACGATTAATGACTTTCTAGCGTATGGAAATTTGTCTGGATATAGCATAAAAGGATACAAAGCATGTCCTATTTGTGAGGGAAATACTGATTCAATCTGACTGAAACATGGTGGTAAAATCATATATCTTGTTCATCAGAGATTTCTCCCACCAGTGCATCCTTATCGTAGGAAACACAAAACCTTTAATGGGTCAACTGAGGAACAAAGTGCTCCTAAACCTATACCAGGAAATGTTGTATATGATAGTGTGTAACATATTGTTAATGAATTTGGAAAGAGTTCAAGTAGTTGTACTCTTGCTTGGGACAAATCTCTATACGATAAGAGGTCAATATTCTGAGATTTTCCTTATTGGAGATCTTTGTAAAGTAGACACTGCATTGACGTCATGCATCTTGAAATTTTTTTTTGTGATAGCATCATTGGTACACTATTGAACATACCAAGAAAGACTAAAGACAGCATAAAATCTAGAAAAGATTTAGAATTAATGGGTACAAGAAAAGAATTATTAGTAAAGATCAGGGATCGCCACACATATTTACCACCAGCTTGTTACCCTTTATCAAAGCAGGAGAAAAAGACTTTCTGTGAGTGCTTGTATATATTAAGGTTCCACAAGATACTCTTCTAATATTCGTAGATAGGTATCAAAGAAGGTTATGAAGTTGATAGGTCTCAAATCTCATGATTGTCACACCTTAATGCAACATATTTTACCTATGGCTATTCGATCTATATTGGTGAAGCATGTAATGTGACACTTCATCACGCTAAGTGAGATTACTCAAAACACAAGACACGATCAACTACTAATTAATCACATAGTCATAAATATGAAACAATTAAAACTGATTCCAACAACATTAATAAACTCTAGATCATTAACAAAAGGTCCATCATTCCATTCTCATATACTATAACAAGTATTTACATATGGGTCCAAAGACCCCAGTCACTTCCTGCATACAAAATATATTTCACATGTACATGCCATATATTTACAACATTGGCATACTACCAAAATCTTGTGTCGATACAAGTATATCATCTAGAAAACAGATCCCATACCAGGACCTGAGAGTATAGGGACGAGACTAGGACTCTACTACTAACATTTATGACTAACATCTATAACTAACCAACCTTCTGAATCTATTGATCACCAGGTTGGTTCTCTTCCACAACACGACCTCGACCTTGTTGCTCGCAACCACCTAAAAAATATTGTGGTGACCCACAGGTGAGACCCAATCCCAACAAGATATATAACTCTCTCCAACTTATATTGATCATAACATATTAATTAACAGTAAATTCATTGAGCAGTTAGAGTATTGAATAAGCAATATGAACAAACTGAACAGTTTAAGCATACTAAGCAGTTAAGCAAATAAGTTGTAGCATCAAGTAGAATTACACAATTTTCAAAAGTCTACATCATGTAAGAACTATGTAGTGTAAATACAAGACAAGGGTTAATCAACCAATGTGATACATATTAAACCCTAGCAATTATACTACACGACAGATATTATATCTTTTTATTAGTATGCCCTGGGGAGTTTGAGTCATACCACTCAAATTCCAACAGACCACTGTGAAGTGCTATTTAGTTCTGTATAAGATCTAGGAGTGCCGGTATCCTACGATCTCTTCCCCTCAGTCAGTACGAGTAAACTGTAGTGACATACCAGTCAAATTGCCAACAGTGACATATAGTCAAATGATAACAACTAGTCCGTACTTGGTACAAGTTACGACACTAGAAAACAGAGTATACAAAACCCTCTAATCTGTGGTACAACCACAGTTGTCCTCAATCACCTCAAATGTCAGAGGCATGACCATATCCATCCTCCATAACCTGCTATTGTGGATGACAAGGATATATCCTCAACTTGCCACTCCCACATACTCAATAGTGTGCGCTCTGAGTTTCCCTTGGGAATACTCATTTCACCATCCACTAAGTTCTGACACTGAAGATGGCTCTACGATACATGGCTCTACATGATTAAGGTTACACTTGATTAATTACTGCCAACTGAATGCATTAAGGCTTTATCATACAAGTGGACATTCAAACCCTAATTCTTTTCTAACAAGAGTATATGTATAACAACTTCAAAAGATATAAAACATTTGAGATATAAATCTTAATCACATTACCACATGATATCATTCATTGCAAATTAATGGACCACACTCATCATCATACTATTGCAAGATACCAATCTCTTATCACAAGTTATAGGGTTTTAACCCTTAAAATGAAGAGGATTTCACCTCAATCATGGCTTCAAACATGCCCAAAGGTCTTTAAGACCATCAAACTATTCATAGTAAGGTTATCATCATCATTCCATGCCTTAAACAAGGCTCAAAAGATCATTAGCACATGTATGTCCATAGATATTAACATGGAAAGGCACTGTGATATTAAAATAATACTACATTGTGGTTTCAACACAATAAGAGTGTAATTAATTATCACATTAATCATTCAAGAGGTCTGATTATAACCAATTGACATCATATAATTACATTAAGGTTAGGTATAACAAGCTAGATCACATTGGATTTACACATCCACTTATTATAGTAATTTATCAAATATAACTATATAATGGCAAAGGTAAGACTACCAATTAATGGTATTGAACCATTGAATTATCTTCACTAGGACCCACATATAATACCATGCGATTTATTCTAATCCATTGGATGTTAAAGCATCCGATATTATTCATTGGATCAGGTTCATTGTTCAAGGTTATCAATTGAAGTATAAGTCTAACTATTAAATCAATTGAACCAAGGAACCATTGGTTTAAGGTTTAGTCAAATCAACAATTACATTCCTAATTCATCATATATGATGATGACTTGACCCACCATTAATTGTGATCATTAGGTCACCATTGGTTGCTAGATCAGTAATACATTCAGTTAATACCATCATATATTAAGACAATATTATCATCGATTGATAACATCATTAGAATACTTAGTGGATGATAATTAAATGTCTAATTGAGTCAAAAACTGACCTAAGGGTGACCATAGGTTATCACCATACATTTAACACCCTTGATCACAAACATCAATTGCCAACATAGCAGCACCATTGGTTGTTGAATGGTATGTCCATAGGTTATGTGATAGAGAAGGAAATAGATTGAAAACCCTAATTTGAAAAATCAATCATTGTGTGCTTAGAACCATAGGTTGATGCTATCAACCTGTCCCAGATCATGTTACACCTTGGGGATAAGTATATGACACTTTAATATTAAGAAAAAGAAAAAAGTTCAAATCTAGTATATATCCAAGTGTCCATGGATTTAAATTATTAAGAACATATAAGCAATCACACAAGAAGATCTCCCACCATCCCTCTAGACCTACTTAGTTTTCCTTTGTCGAAATTCCCAGCCAATCCAAAATTTACTTAGCATTGTTCAGCACAATCAAACTACATATTACGAGTTGCAGGACAGCTTTTGCGTCAAAGGATAACTTGATCAAGCAGCCGACAGTTGATACATCGTGGTCCTTGCCTGAGAGGGGATACGTTAAGCTAAATGTGGATGCTACTGTAAAGAGGAATGCCATGGCTTCAGCATATGTCATCAGAGATCATGAGGGTCAGAGGTTAGGAGGAGGCTACGATAAAGGTCATATCACAAGTGTCCTCAAGGCAGAACTGAGAGCTATCGCCATCGGATTACAAGAATGTAAGGGACATTTCAGTCACCTGTAGGTTGAATCCGATAGTAAGAAAGCCATAAGTATGGTGAATGGCAAAGGAGAGGTCCCGATCAGTTGTAAACAGGAGTGTCACTTTGTCAGGAAGCTTGCAAGCTCCTTCCAGTCAGTAGGGTTCTCTTTTAGAAAACGGTCTGGTAATAAGGTAGCTGATTTCGTAGCTAAATGGGGTAGGAGAAGCAATGAGAGTCGAGCTAGGTGGTCTCAATGCCCTAACTTTCTCTTTGAGCTGTTCAGAGGAGAAGTTACATTGAATCAATCTGTAATGCCTTTTGAGGACGAGCTTGTTGAGGGAACAGGATGAATAAATATCTCCCTTTTATCTCGAAAAAAAAATTACTTAGTTGATAGCTACTAAAGGTAGCTCATCCATGAAGGGGAAAAACCCTAAAATACCCTTGATGAAAACACCTTCAAACCATGGCTCAACTAGGAGCCACATGGCTCAAAAATCTCAAGAATGATAATATAACATCTAAGGAACATAATGTATGTGACTAATTGCAAATAAAACCCCTTAATTGGGTAAATTGTAGAAAAGTCCAAAATCTATAGAAAATTGCATAACTTGCTCAAACAGTGTCCAAATTGGACCAAATTTAAAAATTAAGCTTGTCTTATGATTTAAAAACATATTAAAAGGTTAGATTAGGATTATAAGTATTCAAGTATGGTAATTAAGCTCATTCAAATCATTAATCAAGTTCAGGGACCTTACAACTATAAACCCATAACAAGGATTTCACCCCGAAATCCTACGCAAAAAGAGATGGGTATTTTCTACGCATATCATTCTCTAGTTCCCATGTGGATTCCTTTATGACACGGTGATTCCACAAAAATTTCACTAGTATTATATCTTTTCTCTTAAGCTTTTTCACCCTTCTATCCAGGATCAACACAAGACCCTCAACATAGGAGATATCCTCATCTAATTCAACCTCTACTGGTTGGATTGTCTGGTCAGTATCTGGATGGAATTTCCTCAACATAGAGATGTGAAAGGAATTATGCAATCTATGTAGCTCTGGTGGTAGCTCCAACTTATATGCTACCTTTCCAACATGAGCTAGGATAGGGTATGGTCCCATAAATATACGAGACAACTTACCCTTCTTTCCAAACCTCAACACAACTTTCCAAAGAGAAACCTTAAGATATACTCTGTCTCCCACTTGGAACTCAAGTGGTCTACGTTGATTATCTACATAAGATTTTTGCCTGTCCTACGATTCTTTAAACTATTGTTGTATCACTTTAATCTTTTTTGTAGTCTGTTGGACTAGCTCAGGGCCCAAAAGTTGATATTCACATGTGTCATACCAGCAAAGAGGAGACCGACATCGTCTCCCATACAGAGCCTCATAAGGGGCCATAACTATGCTTCTTTGATAGCTATTGTTGTACACAAACTCTGTCAGAGTCAGATTTACATCCCAACTACCAAGAAATTGTAGCACACATGCCCTCAAGAGATCCTCTAAGTCTGAATAGTCCTTTCAGACTAGCCATCGGTCTGCGGATGAAAAGTTGTGCTGAATCTCATCTGTATTCCCATTGCTGAATGCAAATGCTCCCAAAAATGACTTGTAAACTGTGGACCTCTTTCAGAAACTATAGTCATTGGAATGCCATGCAGACGGACTATCTCATCGACATATATTTGTGCCGATTTCTCTACTATAAACATCGTCTTAACTGGCAGAAAATGAGCTGACTTAGTCAATCTGTCTACTATCACCCATATGGAATCATGACCCTTGGCTGTCCTAAGAAGACCAACCACAAAGTCCATAGTAATATGATCCCATTTCCACTATGGTATTGGCAAGGGTTGTAATGTCCCTACAGGCTTCTAGTGCTCAGCCTTCACCTGCGGACAAATTGGACATTTAGCAATGAACTCTGCCACATCACGCTTTAGACCTGGCCACCAATACATGTCTTTCAAATTTTGGTACATCTTGGTACTTCCAGGATGCATTGCATACATGGAGAAGTGAGCCTCCTCAAGTACCATCTTCCTCAACCCATCAACATCAGGAATTACTATCCTATTGTGGTAACAAACTGTACCATCATCTGCCTCATGAAAGACATCATACTTGTCACTGCCAATCCCTGATCAAATATTATGTATCATAGCATCATTCTGTTGTGCATCATTAATGTGTTATCTCAAGGAAGGTTTCACTTGTAACTGTGTCAACAATCCTACGAGCAAGAAAACTTCTCGCTATACATTCATCTAGCGAAGAGACACTACCATATCTCTCTTATGGCACATCAAGGAATTTTATTGTGCATTATCTACCATTGAAGATGAAGATGACTTTCTACTCAATGTATGAGCTTTCACATTAGCTTTCCCTGGATGGTAATCTATTGTGCAACCATAATCCTTGATCAGCTCCATCCATCTCCTCTGCCTCATATTCAACTCCTATTTTGAGAAGATATACTGTAGATTCTTGTAGTCAGTGAAGATCTGACACTTTTCTCCATAAAGATAGTGTCTCCAGATCATTAAGGCATGGACCAATGCTGTAAGCTCCAGATCATGTGTTGGGTAATTCTCCCTATGTTTCTTAAGCTGTCACAAAGCAAAAGAAATCACATTCTTATCTTGCATCAACACACATCCCAACCCATTCTTTGAAGCATCACAAAAGACAATATAGCCTTTTCCTTTCTTTGGAAGTACTAACATTGGTGAACTAGTCAACTTTTCTTTCAAAAGCTGGAAAAAATGTTGACACTTGTCATTCCAAGCAAAAGGAACATCCTTCATGGTTAACCTAGTTAGGGGTAATGCTATAGAATTGAAGTCTTTGATGAACCTCCTGTAGTAACCTGCCAGACCTAGGAAACTACGAATCTTTGTCGGTGTCTTTGGTTGTTCCCATTATAGTATAGATTCCACTTTCTTGGGATCAAAATAAATGCCTTTTGTAGATATAACATGGCCCAGAAAAGACACTTTAGATAACCAGAATTCACACTTGCTGAACTTAGCATATAGTTGGTGCTGCCTCAACAAAGTTAATGCCTGGTGAAGGTGTTGCTCATGTTGTTGACTATCCTTGGAATATATCAAGATATCATCTATGAACACAACAATACACTGATCAAGATAAGGTCTAAACACCCTATTCATTAGATCCATAAAAGCTGCAGGTGCATTGGTTAGCCCAAACGGCAAAACCACAAACTCATAATGACCATACCTAGTCCTAATAGCTGACTTGGGTATGTCATCAGCCTTAATTCTCAACTGATGGTAACCTGACCTCATGTCTATCTTTGAAAACACAGTGGCACCTCTCAACTGATCATAAAGATCATCAAACATCAGCAGAGGATACTAGGACTATGGGTTGTGTTCCAGGAACAAGATTCTTTATTGTCACCTTGTTCAATTGTCACCTTGTTCAATTGTCTGTAGTCTATACACAACCTCATTGAACCATCCTTATTTTTAACAAACAAAATGGGAGCACCCCAAGGGGAAGTGCTCGGCCTGATAAAACCCTTCTATAATAGTTCTTGTAACTGTTTCTTTAACTCCTACATCTCTGCCGGTGCCATTTTGTATGCTGATTGTGCTATGGGTTGTGTTCCAGGAACAAGATTGATCTCAAACTCAATCTCTCTAGGAGGGGGAAAGCTAGGAAATTCCTCAGGAAAGACATCCTCAAATTCTCGCACCATTGGTAACTCCTGGATACTAGGACCTACTACCTTAGTATCCACAACATGAGTTGAGAAAGCCTCACATCCTTGTCTCATCAACCGCTCAGCTGTCATAGCTGACATCAAACAAGTAGGAAGAATCTTTCTATCACCCTGAAAAATCCACTGTACATATCCATCATGGAACATCGCCACCTTAGTGCTACAATCCAAGACTACCTTGTATTTTTCCAGGGTATCCATTCCAAGGATTTCATCAAAACCATGCATGTCAAGTGGCAAAAGATCCACTTGAATGTTGTTTCCAGAAAAAGAAAGGACACAAGAAGGGCACACTTCTCGCAACTCGGAGGAATCAACCAAAGGAATCTCTATCCGTAGGCTATCAGATCTAAGACTAATAGGTAGATAACAACTATCTATCTCCTCTCTGATGATAAAAGAGTGTGTCGCACCTGGGTCTACTAACACAAATATGAAACAAGAAGTATACATATCAGAATGAAATAACTCCATCTGACCTGTCATGACTGGTGGATTGACCACTGCTTCTGGCTAGGTCATGGCATAGAACCTAGTTGTCACCTGTTGCCATCCACATCCTCTGCTTGCCTGTCCTGAGGATCCTACATGGGATGCCTGACCACATCCTCTACCACTGCCACTACTAAATTGTCATTGTTGTGGACCTTGTTGACTTTGCCTTGTCTGCTGAGTCACCTCCTCATCTTTAATAGAGCAATAAGGTCTTGTATGCCCCACTTTCCCACACTTGTAACATATTTTGGGGTCCTAATATGGCCAAAACGGCCCTGTAATTGAAACTGATGAGGTACTACAGGCTCATGTCGGTGGAAAATTGTGACTTCTACCCTGACTTAGGGTCCACTGTGATGGTTCATGTGATCTTGGTTCAGTGAAGGTTGACCTTAGTTGTGACGGTGGTGGGATAAACCTTGGCTTCTTAAAGCCTCCAGATGATTGCCCTTGAAACTGCATAGGTTGCTTCTTAGCATTAGCTTCACACTTCTCTATGACAGATCTCTCAATCTTCTTGACAGATTCCATAAAGGTGGAAAACCTTTCCCTATTCTCCAAGGCTTATGCTGTAGTAGTCAACTCCGTACTCAGACCCTTCTCAAATCCCCAGATCCTTTCCTTATCTGTTACCACCATGTGTGGGCAGAACCTCAGAAGTTCCATAAACTTTGATTCACACTCATTCATAGTCATAGCTCCCTGACGAATCTTTTCAAACTGAGAGATTTTCTCATCTAGGTATGTCTCTGGAAAATATCAGCTAACAAATTCCCTTCGAAACTCCTCCCATCCTATCACAACTCCTGGCCTTTTCTCCTCTTCTATGGCCCACCAGTGGCCAGAACTACCCTTCAACAAGTATACTACATGCTTAACTTTGTCTTCTTCAGTGATGCTTACTATTTTGAACGCCTTTTCCAGCTCAATCAAGCACATGTCAGCATCTACTGGATCAGAAGTACCTGCATATTCAATCACCCCATGTCTAAGGAGTTCAAATGTCTTCCTGACACCTTGGGACTCCACATTAGAGGCGGTTTCCCTAGCTTGAGGTGTTGGCGCTCTGTTAACAATATGTGTAATTGTGGCAATCATCTGTCTAAACATAGACTGAAACTCAGGATTGGCCATCATTGTCAGGTCTAGATGAGGCATTGCGAGCTACTCTGGCCCTGCTTCTGGTACTCTCATTGTGTGCCTGCCTCCCTGCACCTCCGCCTGGTGCAACATAGCTACTCTCAACATGTTCTTCATGTCCTCCAGGCATATCTACATAAGCATAAACTATGATAAGATATGTTGGATACATAAGAATAGACTCAAACCTAAGTCCTATGTCCCTGTAGACTTAGTATACCTAGAACTATGATACCAACTTAACTTTGACACTTCATCACGCTAAATGAGATTACTCAAAATAAGAAACATGATCAACTACTAATTAATCACATAGTCAAAAATGTGAAACAATTAAAACTGATTCCAACAACGTAAATAAACTCTAGATCATTTACAAAAGGTCCATCATTCCATTATCATATACTGTAACAAGTATTTACATATGGGTCCAAAGACCTCAGTTACATCCTGCATACAAAAGATATTTCACATGTACATGCCATATATTTACAACATTGGTACACTACCAAAATCTCGTGTCGATGTGAGTATATCATCTAGAAAGCGCATCCCATACCAGGACCTGAGAGTCCAAGGATGATACTAGGACTCTACTACTAACATCTATGACTAACATCTACAACTAACCAACCTTCTGAATCTATTGATCACCAAGTTGGTTCTCTTCCACAACACGATCTCGATCTCGTTGCCCGCGACCACCTAAAAAAATTGTGGTGACCCACGGGTGAGACCCAGTCCTAGCAAGACATATAACTCTCTCCACCTTATATTGATCATAACATATTAATTAACAATAAATTCATTGAGCAGTTAGAGTATTGAATAAGCAATATGAACAGACGGAACAGTTTAAGCATACTAAGCAGTTAAGCAAATAAGTTGTAGCATCAAGTAGAATTACATAGTTTTCATAAGTCTACATCATGTAAGAACTATGTAGTGTAAAGACAAGACAAGGGTTAATCAACCAATGTGATACGTATTAAACCCTAGAAATTATACTACATGGCTGATATTATATCTTTTTATTATTATGCACTGGGGAGTTTGAGTCGTACCACTCAACGTCCAACTGACCATTATGAAGTTCTATTCAGTTCCGTATAAGATCTAGGAGTGCCGGTATCCTAAGATCTCTTCCCCTCGGTCAACACGAGTAAACTGTAGTGACATACCAGTCAAACTGCCAACAATGACATATAGTCAACTGATAACAACTAGTCCGTACTTGGTACAAGTTACGACACTAGAAAATAGGGTATACAAAACCCTCTAATCCGAGGTACAACCGCATCAGTACTCAATCACCTCAAATGACAGAGGCATGTCCATAGCCATCCTCCATAACATGCAATTGTGGATGACAAGGATATATCATCAACTTGCCAATCCCACATACTCAATAGTATGCACTCCAAGTTTCTCTTGGGAATACTCGTTTCACCATCCAGTAAGTTCTGACACTGAAGATGGTTCTACGACACATGGCTCTACATGATTAACGTTACACTTGATTAATTACTGCCAACTGAATGCATTAAGGTTTTATCATACAAGTGGACATTCAAACCCAAATTGTTTTCTAACAAGAGTATATGTATAAAAACTTCAAAAGATATAAAACATTTGAGATATAAATCTTAATCACATTACCACATTATCATTCATTGCAAATTAATGGGCCACACTTATCATCATACTATTGTAAGATACCAATATCTTATCACAAGTTCCAGGGTTTCAACCTTAACATGAAGAGGATTTCACCTCAATCATGGCTTCAAATATGCCAAAGGTCTTTAAGACCATCACATTATTCATAGTAAGGTTATCATCATCATTCCATGCCTTAAACAAGGCTCAAAAGATCATTAGCACATGTATGTCCATATATATTAACATGGCAAGGCACTATGATATTTAAATAATACTACATTGTGGTTTCAACACAAGAAGAATGTAATTCATTATCACATGAATCATTCAAGAAGTCTGATTATAACCAATCTGTTGGTATGTATGCCCTGAGAGCCAATCAAGGGATGATTGGTGGGATACATTAATATTGATTTGATAAACATCAAAGGCAAGCTTCCAATTCTTTCTGGTTCAGTCATATTAGGTAATGATAGAACATATTGAATGTCTAGAGAATTACAATAGTCAATGACGTATGCTTTCAGTTTAAGGACCTGAACGATGAGATCATACAAATGCTAAGAGTTTGTACATTATTATATATCCCTAATCGGATGTCATTGTGGAAGGTAGAAAGACAACAATGACACAGAAGACTAGATTGTGGTGTTGGTTGATGACAAAATCTCATTAGTCATGATATGAAGATATCAAACCAAACACATAGGTATTTGTTAGTGAAAAATTGTACATGACAGACCCACCGTGAGTTTGACACATGGAACCATGACATGGTAGCCATAGTCAGTTCTCTCAGTGATGGTGGTGAGTGTGATTCTTTGACCTAAAATCACTACACTCAACACATGTCGTTGGGTACACTTTGACATCATCAAACGCAATCCTGAAACATGGGTTGTTATAAAGGTGATGATTGGGTGGCTTTGACACATGGGGCTTTTGAGGGGTGAGTGATAGATATGGGATTTGTCCCTCCTGGGGGAGTTTGATATCCATGGCCACTTGATGAGTAGGATTGAGATAAGGCGTGCACGCATGTGTGAATTAGTATGTGGTATTGATGTCATACATATCTCCTTCAATCTACTCTGAGATCAAGAAAGTGAATGAACGTTGAAAGGATGATTGTTCCATGCCTTGAGTTCATTTGGGATATCAGTGACAAAGGAATTATACACTGTAACACCATTCATGAATTGTAGGATTGAAAGTTGTTCTCCAACTTTCCTTTTCACTTGGGTAGCACTGATGTGTGACTAGGCACCGCTCTTTTCTTGTGAAGTCTTAAGTGTTATGGACTTTCACTACCAATGTGAAATGGACTTGCAGGGTCACACACATAAGATTTAACCTGGAAGAGGAGTTTATCCACAAATGATGTTTAGATTGATTACTAAAGGAGTTTAGTAGTTCAATTAAACACTCAATCAATTGATAGCTCAGTATCATAATGTTCAAGGTATGGAACCAATTGATTAGAGTATCAGATTGATTGAAACTGCGATTGATTGATTTGCACAGTCTGCTGCCCCAACCGATCGGCTCATGAGATGAACCGATCGGCTCAAGTTGATGAACCAGTCGGCTCAAGTTGTGAGTCGATTCGATCATGAGTCATGAAGCGATCGGCTCAATTGTTGAATCGGTCGATTCGTGGACCAACTGAGATTGTTTGGAAAGTCAGAAGACTATTTTGCAAATACAATTTGTTTCACTTGTACAAATTTGATTTGGACAAGGATTAATATTTGATTAGTTGGAAACAAATATGAAAGTCAATTTGAGTTGGATCAGGACCACAAACCGATCGGATCAGTAAGTGAACCGATCGGATCAGGGCCCCAGACGATCGGCTCAGGTCCCAAATGATCGGCTAAGGTCCGAAATGATCATTTCAGGGTGTGAACCAATCGGTTCAGCTGGTGCAGTCGGTTGTTTTTGTGGAAAATCTCAAACCCTTCTACTTCTGCTTTAATCCTGCATTGCCGGGGGTAGAGAACCCTATCCCATGACCCTCCTGTATATATAGGGGTATTGGGGGCTTCTCACAACAACAAATCAGAACACCAGTTGCTCTGTAAAGTTGTCATTCTGTCTGGTTGTGGTAACCAAGAGAGCCCAAGCAAGTGCTACCCGATAAGGGAGGCACAACAAGGGAAAGACAAATGTAGAAAAGCAACTGGTTGTAGGAGAGTGTGTTGGTGACTAGTACGTTGACAAGAGGGTGTGACTCCTTTCGATTCCTTGTGGGACAAGGAGATCGGAGTTCCGGGTGGTCTGTGTGGACTACTTTAGAGGCGGGAGACTTCTGCCTCTCGGAGGACAACTGTCAATCCCGGCAGTCCCGGTGAGACCAGGAGCTGCACAGACACCGTCCAAGACCGGAGGTGAAGACCGTGCAAGCCGCAAGGCAACATCGCCGAGCAAGCCTCGGGACAAGGTATGCCTCCACAAACCATCCTTCCTATTATATAGATGTTGATGCGATTCCTTTATTCTAGGTTTGGGAGAAGAAATTTTGTTTGTTTCCGCTACCTTCTCTGTCTTCCTTAAATCCCAACAGTGGTATCAGAGCCACGTCAACTGCTCTATAATTTAGGATTATCGATATGATCGATTTTGGTTTGTCTCCTTCATTTCACTACAGCAAAATTGCCCATCAGTGGCATTTATTTAAGTGGCATTTATAAAAAAAGCCACTATCTTTCTAATATACATGCATTTTTAATAAAAATGCCGCTGAACCACCTATTATAGGATTTCTAAAAAGGACATAACATTAAAGGCGTTTTTATTTCTAATTAGTGTCAATCTTAAATTGCCATACCAAATTAGGAAATATTTTGCTAAACTATATTGACTTCCCACTCCAAATTAAATTTTCCCTTCATGCTGCACTCTCTTCTCATTCAGCCTGACGTTTCCAATCTCCCCCTCTCTCCCTGCGTGACTTCCTCACTCCCTGGCCCATCGTGCCCTAGGTCTTGGTGGCTCGTGATCATCTACAGACTGGGAGAGACTGGTGGCGCCTGCTGTTCACCAGTTGCCATCCGTGGTGCCAATAGTTGCTGGCTATGGAGTACCAAGTTGCTGGTGCCGCAGTGACACCTTGCATGTGATTGCGAGCGTTAGTTCTTTCTCCTCTGCCTATTTGAACCGAGCCCAACCAAAGCATACTCATGCACCGTTCGTTCTTCCTCATCCACCATGGTGGACCGAGCCCAGCTGAAGCACTGCCGCAGACTCAATCTTCCCCTCCGGTGTCGGCGAGCTTGAGTGAGGGACTCTGATCAATCCTCTTCAGGTTACCATCACTGCACCCTATTCTGTTAACTAAGATGTAGCTTACATACCACCTTCAAGGTCTCTTTCATGACCAGTGGCTAATAGGTATGTAAAGTGTCAACAATTCTCATGCTTGGATGAAAAATCTATAGATATCGAATTCCATGCCACTTGGAATTTGTTGTTCATCTACAGGTTATCCTAAATCATCAATAACTATTAATGGGAAACCTTGCAGCAGAATAAAAAAACATATTCCAACTAATAACTTGTTGACCAATAGTAGTCCACTCTTGTTTCCAGCCATTTCAATTGACAATACTTAAAAGGTATTTACCTTGGATCCGACTTCTGTTCTACATACATTATTAGTACTTTTATCTGTAGTGTTATAATTTTGAAGAAAGACAAGAATGAAGAAACTATAGCACTTCAAAGATGTTAACAGAATATGACTTATAGAGTTCATGTAAACATCACATGTAATTAATCAGTTCCCTATTAAGATGGTGGATTGGTATTTTCTATTCGATGTTTTCATGGTCTTCCCACAAAATCATTTGAGAAACCAGGTGATGTGAAATGCAGTGATCAGTATAATTGAAAAGCATAATGTTGACATAATAATTCATAAGTGATCTCCTTAAAACAGACATAATAATTCATAATGTAGACTACGATAATTGTTCGTATAATGACATACTCATCTTACTTTCCATCTAAGTCTTATTTGTAAATCTCAAGTTGTCTCTAAAAATATGTAATGTAGCTATATATACTTCTTGAAAATATATAACATTGTTATATATACTTACAATTGATAGTACTAATATTTTGCAGTCTCTTTTCACCCACAACAATCACTATGGCCTGGGCCTCGACCCCCTATCCTTTTCCCTGAAATAGAATAGCTGGACATCACCCTAGACCATCGTACACTAGCACAACTCACCATTACTAGACAGTGGCGGCATTTGAACAGAAGACGCTACAGGTCTAGTCAAGCGACTTTAAAGTATGGAACCTCGACAACTGTAATCGACGTTCAGTATGATGGCAAATGCACTTTAAGGTATCCACAACCAGTTGGCTTGCGTGGATTCAGAACATGGTAATTAGCTGAGAGGACCAAGTCTGGCTTTTGAACATTGTAATTGGATTCATCTATGAATGACTCCCTACATGACACAGCATCATCAATAAAATGGCCAAGTCACCAGTGAAACGGGTGTCTCAATTCTTGATGAAATTTTGTTACTTTTAAATAAGGAAATCACCAATAAATGTATTTTTTACTATTTTTGTAGAATGAAATTTTGTTACTGTTAAATAAGGAAATCACCAATAAATGTAGTTTTTACAGTATTTGTCACAATTCACCAGTCAAATGGATGTCACAATTCTTGATGTTATATTTTTTACTACTTTTGTAGAATGGATAAGTCTTGGATAGAAGAGGATGACCGAATGATTAGTAAATACCTATGTGGAGTATCCAACTTTTTGGATTTCGCTTTTCAACATTCAGCGATTGGAGACAAGATTGTATGCTCTTGTAGAAAGTACACTAATGTATACCAGGTCACCAGATAGACTGCATTGAGTCTTCTATTGTGGAATGGATTCTTACAAAGCTATATTTCTTACGCTTTTCATGGAGAAGATGCCGATGTTGAAATGGATGCTCCAACTGATCATCGTGATTGTCTAGATGATGAAAATTTACAAGATATGTTGCATGATGTTTTTCCGAGTATCAAAATGAAGATGAAAATATGGAAGGAGTACAGTCGGCTACTGATCAACATTTAAATGTTGACAAATTTTATATCTTCTTAAAGGATTCTGAGACAGAATTATATCCAGGGTGTAAGAAACTTACCAAACTTGCTTGCATCCTAGAATTCTATCACCTAGTTTGTCTTAATGCCTTGAGTAAGATAGCATCATCTATGTTTCTTAAGTTCTCAGAAGCAGAACAATTACCTAATTCCTTTTATGAGCTGAAGAAGACAATAAAGGAGTTGGGATTACATTATGTGACGATTCATGTTTGTCGAAATGGTTGTATGCTGTTTTGGAAGGAGTTTGTTGATAAAGATGTTTGTGATACATGTGGAGAATCAATATGGATAACGACTTCAACACCAGATGATGATGACGAGGAGCTAGTAAACAAACCCACAAGAACACCTGCCAAAGTGCTCAGACACTTTCCACTTATACCACGACTGAGGAGGTTGTTCATGTCATCAAAAACCGCTTCCTTAATGAAGTGGCATGCAGAAGAATATGAAAAAGATGACAAGTTAAGACACCTGGTAGATTCAACTGCATGGAAAATATTTGATGTTATGCATCCAGAATTTGCTACAGACGCTAACAATATTCGATTGGGACTTGCCACTGATAGATTTAATCCTTTTGGGACAATGAGTAATTCTCATAGTACATGGCCTATTGTAATTATTCCATATAATACCTCCTTGGTTGTGCATGAAGCAATAATATTTTATGTTGTCCCTACTAATTCCTAGACCATCTTCACCATAGAATATAGATGTTTACTTGTGTCCATTGATTGATGAGCTGAAAGAACTATGGAGTACTGGTGTACAAACATATGATGCTAGAGCCTAGGAATTCTTTCAGATGTGTGCTTCTTTATTATGGACTGTTAGTGATTATCCATGATATGCACATCTATCTGGTTGGAGTACTAAAGGCTATAAAGCATGTCCTTAGTGTAATAAAGATACTGTCTCACATTGGTTGCCACATAGCCATAAAGTTAGTTACAGAGGACACCGTAGGTTTTTGCCAGCTGGCCACAGATTCTGGAAAGAAGCTAGGGCATTTGACGGTGAACAAGAATTTAGGAGTCCACATAAACCTCCTCCTGGAGCTGAAATCTTGTCACAATTGGATGGTGGAAGCACTGTAATCGGTAAGAAAAGGCCGAGAGGTAAAGATTCGACACACAATTGGGATAGGAAAAGCATATTCTTTGAGCTACCATATTGGAAATCTAACATTGTAAGACACAATCCGGATGTCATGCACATTAAGAAGAATATATGTGAGAGTATTGTTGGAACATTGCTAGGTCTGAAGGATAAAAGTAAGGACAACTTGAATGCAAGGAAGGATTTGGAGGATATGGGAATTCGATTTCTGCTTCATCCACGAACTGTTGGCACACATTCCATACTACCTCTGGCTTCCTATACGATGAGAAAAGAAGAAAAAATATCATTTTGCAACCTCCTAAAATCTGTCAAACTTCCAGATTGGTATGCATCTAATATATCTAGATGTGGACGAACGACGAATCAGAAGATGCTACCAATGAAATGTCACGATTATCACGTGTTGATGAAACAACTTCTACCATTAGCTGTCACTGTGTCTTTGCCTAGTAAGAATGCTAAGTCATGTAATATTAACCTTTGTCGCTATTTTCAGAGGTTGTGCACTAAAGTCATAGATCCAAATAATTTTAATGCATTGGAAAATTCAATAGTTGTGACACTTTGTGAGATGGAGAATATTTTCCCTCCATGTTTTTTTGACATAATAGTGCATCTATTAGTCCATCTCATTTTTGAAGCTAAGATAGTCTGCCCTGTTCAGTATTGTTGGATGTATCCAATTGAAAGGTAACTTTTCATACGTCGTGATGACTTCACCTATTGTGATTTAATTTGTCATAATATTTTTGCCAACTTTGTTATCAAGTATCTCCAGACCCTAAAAGGATATGTTCGTAATAAAAGATATCCAGATGGATCAACAGCAGAAGGATATATAGCTGAAGAGTGTCTTACTTTTTGATCAAGATACTTGGATGGAGTTGAAACAAAATTAAATCGGCCAAATAGAAACGATACTAACGAAATAAATTTGGAAAACGTGCCAACACATGACAGTGATGATTGGTCGATTTTATCAACAGTAGGTCGTGGTGTTGGTAAAATGATAGCATGTGTCTTGGATGAACATACATTGCAACAAGCCCATAAGAATGTACTATTCAATTGTGATGCAGTTGAACCCTACATTAAGTAAGTTAGTGACAATTGTCTTCTATTATTAAAATATTATTAAATATTCCAATTACATATTGCACATATTTTGTTTCAGGAAGCACTATGATATCATTAGGCTAAAACATCATCATAAGTCCTTAAAGGAGGTACAGAGCATACATAGTAACTCATTTGATGGATGGTTTAAGGAACATGTAAGTTAATTTGTCATAATTAAATATGCTATGCTTCATGATTAAATACTAACAAACTTTTCTTGTGTTAGATTGAGACACTCCTAAGAACAGAGATGGTGGATGATAAAATCAAGTTTCTTTCTCAAGGTCCACATCAATTGGCCATTAAGTACAAGGGCTACATTGTCAATGGTCACATATTCCATACCAAGGCAAAGATCGACATCTTAAAACATAAAATAGTGGAGTCTTTTTGGTAGTTAAGATTGATTATTATGCTAAAACCATTGAACGCAACACAATTACTAGAGATGTTACCTACTATGGTGTTTTGAAGGATGTTATTGTGCTCAATTATTATGAACACTTTAAGGTGACATTATTTAAGTGTGATTGGGTGGCATCTACACCAAGAGGACAATCAAGCATGATGAACATGGGTTGACTCTTGTTAATTTGAGACGACTTCAATCAACAGGAGAACCGTATGTAGTGGCATCTAAAGTTGGACAATTATTTTATGTAGAACATGTCACTGCAAAAGGGTGGCATTTTGCTGTAAAGATTCCCCCACGAGATACGTTCAACATGGAAGATCCATCTTGTAGTGAGACTGTCGAAGCTTATGTGCAAGGTGAACCTAGAAATGGGCCATCAATGACAACAAAGGATGAAAATGCAGACTGTGACATAGTTAGATTGGATATGGAAGGAATTACTGTTGATAGTTCAACAATTGAGAAATACCAATCCCAAATTCAGTAGGATGACGAAAGTGTATATCAAAGTGATGAGGATGACAGTTTTGAATGAGAAAATTACAAAGTAGCAACCAATGTTTATTTTATTTTGTCGTTATTATTTGACTTATATATGCCTGTTTTGTTGGCATGAAGTTTCCACTGTATGAAATGTATCTGACATATTTTAGTCGCATGCTTCTATGTGTGTTGGATTATCTCGCATATTCTCGAGAGAGAAAGTTGTCTGATCAGCTCCTTCGATGTATTGCAGCCTAGCCAAAGTGGTATCTAAAAGTAGTATCTAAAGTAGTATGTTCTGCTTCAATTATGATGTCCAACTTACTAACAATGATGATCACCTTTTGCCTTGCCTTAATGTAGGTGTATGCAATCAGAGTTTCATTTTTATGCAATCCTCTTCAATAATATTGCTGCTAGCTCTGCTGTTATTGATATGTTGACAATGACTGCGTGTACCTCTGCAGTTTTGCATCCTAATTTCTCTGCAGAGGTACATTAAGTCTTTCTCAACATGTCAGAACTATGCTCTGGTGGAGAAGTCTATGAAGAATCCTCAAGAAAGAATGGTTTCTCCAAGAGATTAAAGGCCATTCTCGAGAGATAAGGTTGTCTGATCAGCTATGTTGATGTATTACAACCTAGCCAAAGTAGTATGTAAAAGTAGTATCTAAAGTAGTATGTTATGCTTAAATTCTGATGTTATACTTACTAACAATGATGATCACCTTTTTCCTTGCCTTAATGTATGTGTATGCAATCAGACTTCATTTTTATGCAATCCTCTTCACTAACACTACTACTAGCTCTGCTATTACTGATACGTTGACAGTGATTTCGTGTACCTCTACAGTTTTACGTCCTAATTTCTCTACAGAGGTACATGAAGTCATTGTCAACATGTTAGAACTATGCTCTGGTGGAGAAGTCTATGAAGAAGCCTCAAGGAAGAATGGTTTCTCTAAGAGATTAAAGGCCATTCTAGAGAGATAAGGTTGTAAATGTCTTTTTTCTTCCTACTCTGGAAAGCCTTCTTGCATGTTTTGCAGTTACTAGTTTTTTTCATGTGGTGGTTGCCATGACTGGTGATGGTGTCAATGATGCACCTTCTATGAAAATGGCAGACATTGGTATTGCCATAGAAATTTCTAGAACTGAGGTGATTATATTCACTATGGGAATTTGTATATCTATCTTCTTGTCTTTAAGTAATTATTATCAATAATGATGTTTCTTCTCCTTTTATGTGTCAGTCCAGGTTGCCAAGGAGGCTTCAGACATGGTTCTTGCTGATGATAACTTCAATATGATATTTATTGCAGTTGACGAAGGGAGATCTATCTATAACAACATGAAGGCCTTCACCAGGTTCTGCTCTTATTAATCATTTTATGCTTTCTTACCTTACTAAAATTCTTTCAACTTATTATGTATAGACTATAGTTTTATAAGAACACTGGATGAGATTGAGTTTGATTATAATCTTTTGCTTTTACATAATTGTCAAGATTGTCAGATTTTCCCCCTTTCTATAATCATGTTAGTTGTGTGCTTAGCTAAATGTCTAAAGCTTTGCTACGTGGCAAACTCTATTCAGCTGACATAATGTGAATGGTGCATTTGAAATTATCACCCCTGTCGAACTTATTAGGAATGGTGAGAAGGTGGGTTCTTGTGAGGCTTCCCTTCTTGCAAAGCTCGGCATTAGGCCCTTCTCATATGGACTGGTTGTGATGTCAGTTTATGACAGTGGATCTGTATTCATCCCTGAGGTCCTTGACCTTACTGAAGATGACCTTATTTATAAATTTGGCAATGGTGCTATCTTCCGTGATACTATCTTATTGCATGCTAGTGTTGTTAGTTTTTTGGTCTTACATTTCCACGAAAGTGCTCAACTTTTTGCTCACTTCATGGCAGGATCGTAGCAAGTTTGCAGTTGTTTCTACCCCTGGTACTGCTGCAGGCTATGCAGTTGCACCTGCGGCTTTTGTTGCCAAGGTGGAAGAGAAGAAGGAAGAACCTACTGAGGAATCTGATGACTTTATGGCCAAATTATCATATGCTATCACAACATATGAGAAGAAGGATGAACCTTCATTGCAGTGTAGCTGGTTTAATCCTACAAAAGCTCACAACTACTTGGAATGCTAGAATGGAGTTGTATGTTTTTGTAAGAAAATGAGTTCGAATTCCTTTGGGGGGTCTCCAAGTGCAAATTGAATTGATATCCAATTAGTGATCATGTCTAGAATATGTACCATATATAGTCATATGTGATGGTGTTGTATTGAATATAAGGAGCAAGGTAAAATGTCATCCCCATGTAATTGTCATTTGATTATAAATAAAAAAGTTCAATACTTCTGGAAAAATATGTTCGGCTTCAATTGGCATTTAATTAGAAAACTTGATCATGAACTACAAATTGACTGACTAAAATTTATAAAAAATTAGTAATGCAGAACTAGTATGTCATTACTGGATTTTTTCATAAGTCACTACATCCAATCAAAACAATTTTATACAACAAAATTATACAAAATAGTGGCATTTGTATAAAAGCCAAATGATGGATAGTGGCTTTTCTATAAATTCGAAATGATGGTTTCGTGGCCTTTATGTGGAATTTATTCGAAGACACTAAAGACAAGAGTTTAGTGGCTTTTACAACTTAAGCCACTATCTTCCTAGTGGCATTGGCGCTAGAGTCATTTTTTTAAATGTCAACAAATTCCGCTAAAACTGTTTACTGGCTTTTTTTCAGTGGCATTTCTGAAAGGCCGCTGATGTGAATGTTTGTTGTAGTGTTTATTGCATACGATGCGAATAAAATTGGCTTTTTGCATGTCCAATCCTAAATCAACAAATCCCAATATACATATATGATATGTAATATGAATGCACTCGATATGCGTCGTCCTTAAACGAGTTTTGTGGTAGATGTATAGTGTGGTTATGGCCAATAAACCCTATATATGTGTGCTTGGTTGAATGTGGTTGCTTACATCTCGGTCTGTGCACCGATTCCCTACCTATTTTTCTTGATGTAACTCGAGATAACTTGAGATTTATTTCCTACCTTTGTTCCCCCCGAATGTAACTCGGGGTTTCCCAATACAAATGTAAATATGATAGATCTTTTATTCCCTGTTATGTCAAAGAACGGCGGACAACCTGACGACGACTGAGACGATCGATTCAAGGAGTGAATCGATCGGTTGGCGATCCAGACGATCAGTTCGAGGAGCAAGATGATCGG
This sequence comes from Alisma plantago-aquatica, assembly GCA_963693085.1. Lineage (NCBI taxonomy): Eukaryota > Viridiplantae > Streptophyta > Magnoliopsida > Alismatales > Alismataceae > Alisma > Alisma plantago-aquatica. Next base: position 1,035,144,398 of record OY856412.1, read on the forward strand.
GTGGCAACCACATGGAGATGCACGACGACCAGGCGAACCGATCGGCTTGTGGCACCCAGACAACCGGCCAGGGCGAGCAGGTCATTCATGTGACGAGTTGATCAACTCGGATGGCTATAGCACTTCATCATGGACAGGTTGCATGTGATGTAGACCTAGATGACCATGATTCCTCTTGGCTCAAGGAATCACATTAGGATGACCATAATCATCGCTTTTATCATTTCACAAGTTTTCTGTGGGATATAACATGTATATGATACGTACTATGTATTGTGGTGATTGGATATGTATATGTACCTATAAAAACCAAATCCCACATTAAATATTAAAGTTTTATATGCCTTCCAAATGTGACACACGTGAAAAGCTTTATCGGCCAAGTGTGGGCACTCCCTAGCGTGGTGCACCGTCTATCTCGTGGAAGCGTGAAGGATGAATATGTGGGTATGCCCTAGCAGGGTGCATATTCATCGTGTTGGCTTTGGGTTGGACTTAACAAGGTGACCTAGATATGATCTAGCACCTTGAGGCATGGAGGTGATCATGGAAAGGAGTTGCATATGGCATCTTTCAAGAGTTGCATATGATGCAATTGGCAAAAGTTGCCTACTTGGAAGATCTGAGTTGTGGGTGATAGCCCTAGCTGGTCCATGACTCAGAGGATTTCAGGATCTTGCCCCACTAGAAGATTGTACAAAATAGTGGGAGCGATAATTAATTAAAGTCCTAATTATATCGTCAACCTTTCAAATCAATCAAATAAGTCAAAATTGAGTTTTGGACTAAATTGCATGTATTTCCTTTTGTAGCACCAATGACAACAAACAACAATCACTTTTCATTGCGATCGGTCCTTGAAAAGGACAAGATGAATGGGACTGACTTCCATGACTGGTTTAGGACATTGAGAACTGTTCTCACTCAAGAGTGAAAGCTCTATGTCCTGGATACTCCAGTTCTAGAGGAACCTGATCCTACCACACCAAAGGCAGAAAGGGATGCTTATAAGAAGCATTCTGATGATGCAATTGATGCAAAGCGCTTGATGTTGTGCTCCATGAACCACGAGTTGTAGAGAAAACATGAGAACATGGGTGTCATTGAGATGATTCAACATCTCAAGAACATGTATGAAGATCAAGCACGGCAAGAGAGATACGATGTCTCCAGGGAGCTGTTCAAGTGTGTCATGATAGAAGGAAATCCAGTTGGTCCTCACACACTCAAAATGATTGGGTATGTGGAGAACCTGACAAGACTGGGATTTCCCCTGAGCTAAGAGTTGACTACTGATGTGATACTACAATCGTTGCCAGAATCCTAAAGTCAGTTTGTGATGAACTACAACATGAACAACTTTGACAAGCCGTTGACAGAGTTGTTGGGCATGTTGAGGACAGCCAAGGCACAAACGCAGAAGGACAAGAATAAGTCTATGATGATGATCAACAGCAAGAAAGGCAAGTCCAAGCACAAGGGCAAAGGCAAGGCTAAGAAAGGTTCTGATGCTAGCCAGCAACCCAAGTCATCTTCAACACTCAAGGCCAAGGGAGGTGTGACCAAGAGAGGCAATTGCCACCCTTGTCAAAAGCCAGGATATTGGAAATGGAATTGTCCACTCTATCTGGAAGAACTAAAGAAGGAGGAGGGGACAGACGTCTCCACCTGAAGGTGTCATGAAATAAACTTGTAATGTTTTTGAGGTATATGATACCAAGATATAGAATTTAAAGCAGTTAATAAATGGGGCAAGTGTTGTCGCCATAGATAGGAGTACTTTAGTTTATTTTCAACCTTGAAGGCATGTAATAGAGTTATGAACTGCTATTTCATATTTGCCAATGAATAGAAACAACTTAATTTTTGCATATTGTATGACAATGACAGAAATTAATAAATTTGATGTTTCAATTCCAAAGATATGATCTTTATGGCAATGCCTTTCTTATCTTGTGGTACTTGGTATGCATAAGATAAAATGATACCTAAAAGTTATTGATAACTCAAACAATCAAATTAGCATAAATCATGAGAAATTCATTTCTAGTTTCCATATGATGGATAAATCTAGACTCTTTTGGTTAGAGAACCAGTAAGAGACATGAATCTCTTAGACATGATTAATCAATCATCACTAGTGGTAGTGGGAGAATCATTATCCTATTAGGTATAATACATGTGATGTATTTACATACCTATTGGACTTAATGCTAGTACTTCAAATGGTATTTATAGAAATACCAATATGAATATCTTGAAGTGTTTAAGAACATCATAAATGAAGTACGAATTTGGTAAATTATGAATTCTTGATGAGATCAATGAATGAAATACTTGAACCAAATGTTTGAGAACCTTGTGAGTGATTGTGATAGTGTATCATAGTGAACTCGTGATTAAGGCATGGTGATGTTTAAATCAAAAAGGGAGTCATACTCTAAGGAGTTAGAGGATGATTATCAAATAACTAATTTCTTCTTAAATAAAGAATACCCCACACTAATAAAGGACATTAAGAATCATAAAGGGTTGTGAGTTCTTATATCCTTGAATAGATGCACCTTGATTATCTATGTGATGAGTTGGTCATGGGATGAATCAACTATCTAGATGAATATGAGGAACCCGATTTTGAGTTATGGTGTATGACCATTACATCCGAAATGACTTCCATGTGAACCATAAGGTATGACCTTGATGGTAGCACCCATTGGGATGAAATCCATAAGTGCAAATGAGTCTTAAGTGTTAAGACACATGGATGACATTTTGAGAAGGATGATGCTTGTTGATTGCAACTTAATGACTGAGAGATTTAGCATACAGATACTAAAACCACATTCCTATGAGGAATAAAACAAGGATGTGTACATGACACAACCTATAAGGTTTATGAATCCATTAGTGCAAATGAAGTCTATAAGTTATAATGGACTAATCAATGTGATTGATTGAGTACAAGCAACTCAGAACTGTGATCTTTATTTTGATAATATAGTCAAAAGGTTTGAATGAAATGTCAAAGATAAAGAAGGGATCTGTGATTTAGTGGTAGAGTATTTGCATTCCACATGTTGATGTGAAATGGAAATGTTCTAGAATGGAAATCCTAAGTGGAAATTATCTTTAAGGAAGATAGAAATATTTCCTATGTGATAGGAATAGAGATCTATAGAGATAGTTCTAAAAAATCTCTTGACCTGAAAAGAGAGAGCATACATTGGCAATCTAAACTGAAGGGTTCAGTGTGCACAGATTCAGTGGGAGAAAACTAATCCATGTTACATGGAGTTAGTATCCCAGAGGCAAGTGTCCAATTCTTATGAAGAATGGGAACACTAAGAATATATAAGGATCTATCATGTATGTAATCATCCTGTCATCTTGCATGTATGGACACGGCTAGAACAAAACACATTTATGATCTTGTATGTAGGACATGACAATATGATATGCTCATCCTGATAACTCGTATGTGAGACATGACGAGTGGGTGTCTGTCTAGTTCCAGTAAGGGTTACTGGAATACCATAAGAACTTGATAAGTACTTGAGAAGTACTAGTTCGATGGAAATAAGGAAGGGTTCACTGTAAAGAGTTCCACTGATGAGAAGTTCCGAAAAGGACAGAAAATTAATCGCAAAATATATATGGGATATATAAAAGTGAATGCTTTTTGATAAATGGAAATGTTCCAATAAAGCTATTTTAAAAGGAAATACCAAGTATCCATGTGTTAGAGAACAACAGTGGATACTATATGGATCTAGGGGCTCATAGATATGAACTCATTGTTATTCCGATCATTGATGACAAGTTAGGAGTGCTTGGTCATGCAATGTGGCTAAAGGTTAGCAAAGGAATACTAGATTGCATATTACGACAACTCCATTTCATACGCGTGACGTACAATGAAGAGATGAGAGACATGCAATTAATACCGACTTTGGAATGGTGTTTCCATAACTCACTATGATAACATTAGAGCACAGTAACATGTGGGACATGTTTAAAGATCACTATGAATATGATTCAAGGGTGATTGGCTCATAGTGCAAGTGGGAGTCAGTTGGTATGTATGCCCTGAGAGCCAATCATGGGATGATTGGTGGGATACATTAAGATTGATTTAATAAACATCAAAGGCAAGCTTCCAATTCTTTCTGGTTCAGTCATATGAGGTAATGATAGAAAAGATTGAATGTCTAGAGAATGACAGTACTCAATGACATAAGCTTTCAGGTTAAGGACCTGAACGATGAGATCATATGAATGCTAAGAGTTTTTACATTCTTATTATGTCCCTAGTCGGATGTCATTGTGCAAGGTAGATAAACAACAATGACAAACAAGACTAGATTGTGGTGTTGGTTGATGAAAGAATCTCATTAGTCTTGATATGGAGATATCAAACCAAACACATAGGTACTTGTTAGAGAACAAGTGTACCAGACAGACCCACTGTGAGTTTGACACATGGAACCATGACATGGTAGTCACAGTCAGTTCTCACAGTGATGGTGGTGAGTGTGATTCTTTGACATGAAATCACTACACTCAACACATGTCGTTGGGTACACTTTGACATCATCAAACACATTCCTGAAACATGGGTTGTTATAAAGGTGATTGGGTGGCTTTGACACATGGGGCTTTTGAGGGGTGAGTGATAGATATGGGATTTGTCCCTCCTGAGGGAGTTTGATCCCATGGCCACTTGATGAGTAGGATTGAGATAAGGCATGCACGCATGTGTGAATCAGTATGTGATATTGATGTCATACATATCTCCTTCAATCTACTCTGAGATCGAGAAAGTGAATGAACATTGAAAGGATGACTATTCTATGCCTTGAGTTCATTTGGGATATCAGTGACAAAGGAATTATGCATTCACTGTAACACCATTCACGGATTGTAGGATTGAAAGTTGTTCTCCAACATTCCTTTTCACTTGGGTAGCACTGATGTGTGACTAGGCACCACTCTTTGCTTGTAAAGTCATAAGTGTTATGGACTTTCACTACCAATGTGAAATGGACATGCAGGTTCACACACATAGGATTTAACCTGGAAGAGGAGTTTATCCACAAATGATGTTTAGATTGATTACTAAAGGAGTTTAGTAGTTCAATTAAACACTCAATCAATTGATATCTCAATATCATAGTGTTCAAGGTGTTGGACCTATTTATTAGAGTATCAGATTGATTGAAATTGCGATTGACTGATTTGCACAGTCTGCTGCCCCAACCGATCGGCTCATGAGATGAACCGATCGGCTCAGGTTGATGAACTGGTTGGCTCAAGTTGTGAGTCGATCGACTCATGAGTCATGAAACGATCGGCTCAATTGTTGAACCGATCGATTCGTGGACCAACCGAGGAAAGTCAAAAGACTATTTTGCAAATACAATTTGATTCACTTGTACAAATTCGATTTGGATAAGGATTAATATTTGATTAGTTGGAAACAAATACGAAAGTCAATTTGAGTTGGATCAGGACCACGAACCGATCGGCTCAGTAAGTGAACTGATCGGCTCAGGTCCCAAATGATCGGCTTAGGGCGCGAAACGATCATTTCTGGGTGTGAACCGATTGGTTCAGCTGGCACAGTTGATTGTTTTTGTGGAAAATCTCAAACCCTTCTACTCCTGCTTTAATCCCGCATTGCCCGGGGTAGAGAACCATGTCCCATGGCCCTCCTATATATATAGGGGTATTGGGTGCTTCTCAAAACAACAACTCAGAACACCAGTTGCTTTGCAAAGTGGTCATTCTCTCTGGTTGTGGTAACCGAGAGAGCCCAAGCAAGTGCGACCCGATAAGGGAGGAACAGCTAGGGAAAGACAACTACAGAAAAGCAATTGGTTGTAGGAGAGTGTGTTGGCCATTGGTTTAAGGTTTAGTGAAATCTACAATTACATTCCTAATTCATCATATATGGTGATGACCTGACCCACCATTAATTGTGATCATTAGGTCACCATTGGTTACTAGATTAGTAATACATTCAGTTAACACCATCATATATTAAGACAACATTATCATTGATTGATAACATCATTAGAATACTTAGTGGATGATAATTAAATGTCTAATTGAGCCAAAACCTGACCTAAGGGGTGACCATAGGTTGTCACCATACATTTAACACCCTTGATCACAAACATCAATTGCCAAGATAGGAACACATTGGTTGTTGATTGGTATGTCCATAGGTTATGTGATAGTCAAGAGAAGGAAATAGCTTGAAAACCCTAATTGAACAATCAATTATTGTGTGCTTAGCACCATAGGTTGATGCTATCAACCTGTCCCAGATCATGTTACACCTTAGAAAGGTTTTACACATGTTTACAAGTTCATATAGAACTGGAACAAAACAGGGAACACCACAAAAATTCGTAATTCTAAACAAGCATGGTTTCTCTATGCTTAGATCATCACATTCAAGCATAAACATGAACTAACAAGCTTCAAATAAGAAATATAAGTGAAGAATGTTATATAACTCACCTCTATAGAGTAGTTCAGATATCAAACAGAAAGAATCTCGAGCAAATAAGGTAAGGAATCCCTAGATTCAGATCTGAACTTGGCCAAATAGACACTTCTCTCCACAAAGAAGCAAAACCCTAGAAAAAGAAACAAGAAGGAAGGGTTTTTGAGTTCTAGAGTCATTTTCACCATGGAACAGCAGGGTTCTGACCTGGAGAGATGTAGGAGGAAGAAAAAAAAATAATTAAACGTAGGAAATAAGAAAAAACTTACACTTTTATGTCAATATCACTAGGAAGAAGCTTTATTGACCCAAAAAGAGAATCAATTGCAACCCTAGAATTTTTTCCAAGAAGATCCCCACTTTCTTCTTCCTTGGGCAGAAAAATTCACAACTGAATAGAGGAAGAACGAATCTGGTAGAAGGAGAGAGGTGGTGGAGAGGAAGTGGCTCATTTTGGTGGTTGGGGATAAGTCTATACACTTTAATATTAAGAAAAAGAAAAAGTTGAAACTCTAGTATATATCCAAGTGTCCATGGCTTTAAATTATTAAGAATATATAAGCACTCACACAAGAAACTCTCCCACCATCTCTCTAGACCTGATTTTCTTTCCTTTGTCGAAATTCCCAGCCAATCACATAATTCCTTAGTTGATAGCTACTAAAGGTAGCTCATCCATGAAGGAGAAAAACCCTAAAATACCCTTGATGAAAACACCTTCAAACTATGGCTCAACTGGGATCCCCATGGCTCAAACATATTAAGAATGATAATATAAAATCTAAGGAACATAATGTATGTGACAAATTGCAAATAAAAACCCTCAATTGGGTAAATTGCAGAAAAGTCCAAAATGTACAGAAAATTGCATAACTTGCTGAAACAGTGTCCAAATTGGACCAAATTTGAAACTTCAGCTTGTATTATGATTTCAAAACATATCAATAGGTTAGATTAGGATTGTAAGTATTCGATTATGGTAATTAAGCTCATAAACTAATTAAGCAAGTTTAGGGACCTTACATGTAAAGTTTGCAATCACAAGACACTATTTCTTCTTCAATGAAATATGCAACAAAGTGATACATCCTGATACTCTCGATAAATTACAGAAAGATGTAATTGTTACCATGTGTCAGCTTGAAATGTACTTTCCTCCTTCATTTTTTGATATCATCGTTCATCTTGTAGTACATATTACAAGGGAGGTGAAGATGTTGGGTCCAATTTTCTTACACTGGATGTATCCATTTGAACGCTACATGAGTGTTTTTAAAGGTGATGTTCGGAATCATTATCATCCTGAAGGGAGTATTATTGAGGGTTATGTGTCTTGGGAGGTGATGGACTTTTGCAATGATTTTTTGAATTGCAATGAAACTTCTAGCGATCTAAAAAATTCCCATCACACTGAATCTTATTGTTGCAAAGGAACTCTGGGAGGACAAGTGAAAGGAATCAGTCATGAGTTGTGGGAACAAGCACATTTGTATATTTTACACAACATCGATGAAGTTAGTAGCTACATCACATAACACAATGATCTTATCAAGAGAAATCATCCGCATTCCAATTCAATGTGGCTTGTTAGAGAGCATAATCGAACATTTATTAGGTGGTTTGAAGAGAAAGTATTTAATCAACTATCTGAATCACTGAATGATGTTGTTGAGAACATAAAATGGCTCGCCTTTCAGCCAAAAATGGATGTCATGTCATATGAAGGTTATGACATAAATGGATTTTCATACTACACAAAGCGTCAAGATGAAAGTAGTGTAGTCCAAAATAGTGGGGTCACTGTTCAAGCTTGTTCGTTGTATTTTGCTAGTGCCAAAGATAAAAGACCACACGAAGCTGAGATGTCATATTACGACATCATTGAGGATATATGGGAATTGGACTATACAAATTTTAGAGTTCCTATCTTTAGGTGTAATTGGGTTGACAACAACAAAGGAGTTTTAGTGGATGAGTTGGGTTTCAAATTAGTGAATTTTAAAAAGATTGGTGAGAAAGATGAGCCATTCATCATGGCAGACCAAGAAAAACAAGTATTCTATATTGATGACCCGACAAATAAAAATTGGTCTGTCGTTCTTCATGGAAAAAGATAGTTTACTGTAGATCCTATAAATGAAGAAGAATACTACGAAAAGTATGATGATTCCAACCCATTCTCAGTTTGTTTGCCAAGTGTAAATTTTGAAGATAACACCGATGAATACTATAAACGTCAAGACCATGATGAAGGAATTTTACTTGACTAACAACCCAACCAATACTAGCAGCATGCATTCTTTGATTTATTTATTTTATTATCATTCAAGTACACAATCTTTTAAATATACATTATATATCATTCAACAACTTGTACTTTTATTATCACTTATGTTTCTTTTATCATGTATACTTGCAAGTTCTAAAATGGCAAGTGAAGACGAACATTTTGAGCATGAGCACCATGAGGATGGTAGTGGTGATTCTAAGAAAAGTAGAGGTCCCACACTGATGAGTAGGTTGCAGGAGCTCAGGGCCAAAGGGGAGAAATTGGCAATCCAATTTGATGTCACATGAGAACCTATTGGGGAACATGCTAGTGCTTTCAAGCATTACGTAGGGGCGACTGCACGTAGTAAGGTGGCAATAGATATAGAAAATTGGCATGATGTTTATAATGCCTTAAAAAGACGTCCTATGGAAAAATATATCTGTGAGTGGAAGTGATATTATTTTAATATGTTTTTGTTTATTGATTCTAATTTAGTTTGCTTGGAAAGACATATCCTTTTTAAGACAGCATTATTGCTTCTTTTGCATGTATAAGGTGTTTTTCATCTAAATGAAAAAGATCACAAGAAAAAGTGCTACAACGTTGTGGTGTACAATGGAGAGATTTTAAGACATATCTCAAAAGGGAATTTATAGATGATGCTAAACAAAAGAAGAAATAAACAAATATATATGTTTTTATAGATCCTGAGGTGCGGGAAAGATTTGTTGCAGCTAGGAACATGAAAGAGTTTCAGGTAATAAAGATTGTGATGTATTGTATGAATCTATAATTTTATACAATTAAGGAGGTGAATCTTTTTATATATGTTTGCCTAGTCTAAATTGCAATACCTCATTTTAAATGATCATGCTATTCACGAGGCCCAAAAGGAAAGACATGCCAAAAATGTGCATGACCATCGCTTGGGGCCCGGTGGTTATACCTTCCACCGCCAACTATAAGAGTAGCAACTCTCTTCTGGAGAAGAGTCTAGTACAACTCAAGCTGAGTGTCCACCCCGACACTTGCAGTGGATTGATGCTAGAAAGAATCGAGCAGGTGAAATTGTCAACCTTGCAACTAACGAGGTGGCACAAAAGATGGTAGATTTATCCCAACTAAGTAAAGAGTAACTACCACAAACTTAGATTTATTTATATCTAATTGATATTTCGATTTAATATTTTTATTAAATATGAATAGATTGATCTCCATGAGAAAAGGAAGGAATGAAAGTTCATCCCAACTGGCCACAAATGGATGAACTATTAGTTGCTCTTGGTACGAAGGAGCATCCTGGCTGTGTTAGGGGATTCGGAGCTGGCATAGGATTCAAGTCTTATTTTGGCCCTTCACAATCTAAAAGAGGTCGTGTAGGAGGTCTTACACAAGAGGAAGTTGAAGCATTAGTAGCACAGAAAGTAAAAGAAATAATGTCTTCATTTCAGCCTACACAACCTTCTCAACCTATTCAAACTGTGTGTCTCTCAGATGATGAGGTACAAGCCCATGCTCCAATTGTAGAAGGTCATGGGAGCACTGTCAATGACCCACCACAACAATCTGTAGAATGTTTTTGTTCTATATGTTGTGTTATTAGTATGATATATATATGATTATATATATATAGTTGTAGTAGGTATCTGGTTTATCGCCTTGTATATAACTTATATTATTTCAATTCTAGGTTGGTATGAACTGTAAACTTGTATTGGAGGTTCCAGAGTATAATGTTGTGGCAGCAAGTAAGGTATACAACCGCAATGGTACATTGCATTGCCAATCAGTTTCAAATGACATTTGTCGTGTGTCCATCCATCTTGTGTATCATGGAATGGGGGACAAACAACTACCCATATATAATCCTGAATATAGTACAGTTGAAGAAGCAGATGGTGCTATGGTGGGTTGGCCTAAACACTTGGCTATCAATGAAAAGGTATATATCTTAAATATACCATGTTTTTCATATTTGACTACATATTAACTCATGTAATATAAGTATGTAATTTAATTAACAGGTTTGTAAACCAAAAAGTAAAAATTCTACTAGTTGTCCTCCTATGCCCAAGCCATATTTCATTCCCGAAGCTACATTCGATGAATTGGGAAGAAAATGTAAATGTTTGTGTCGATGCTTAGCCAACCAAAGCTCGGGATCACATATATTGGTCAATTTAATAGAAGATGCAGCTGGGAGGGACTTTGAGAATTTTATTTTTCTTGATGATATTAATGATTTGTTCCGGTATGATTGTCTAAATACTTTGATATTAGAAGTATGGATAAGGTAAGGATTCATCAATATAGAAAACTCAAATATATATTTTTAGCTTATTTCTAATATATGAAATGATTACAAATATTTTACAACCATTTATATACTGAGACGAAAAACTTTGATATAAGAAATGTTGGATTCTTATTTCCTTCAATCACTAGTCAAGTGGAGACACACATTGAGGATGTGAATGAGTAATTTTGTACTGCATTCAAATATTCTGCTAGTGTGAGAAAGGAAATTATCCTAATTCCTTTTAACATCAAGTAAGTATTATTATTCAATATAATTCTAATACTGACTAAATTTATAATTCTAATATTTGTTTTCAATATGCATTTTACTTAGATTTAGACATTGGGAACTAGTGGTGGTTGTCCCAAAATTGATGACTTTCTATTATCTTGACCCAATGGGAATAACAACAAGGAGTCACAAACTGAAATTGCCAACTATGGAGTAAGCATAAATTTAGTTTCTACCACATCAATTGTTATGCTTCAACATGATATTTCTACTTAGAATTTCTATTTTGACAACTATCGTAATCAATTAATTGATAGGGGTATAAAGGCTTTTCATGAAGGTGGAGGAATAATACCCACCAAATTAAAGACATTGACTTTGAAAAATATCAAGGTAACTACTTTTACGACTTAGTCTTATATATGTACAACTCTTATACTAATGCATATGTCAACTTCTATATGTCAACCCTTATAGTCTTATCTCAACTCTATTTATAGTAGTTTACTAACATTAAGTATAATTATTTATTTGTAGTGTCATATACAAAATATTGATTGGGCTTGTGGCTACTATGTAATGAAATATATGCAAGCTATTGTCAAAGGAGCATCAAATGGCATTCAAACTATAGATCAGGTAGTAAAGAATAACATCATTAATTTACAAGTGAGATGTACTCATTTTATAAAATATTAGCATGTGCATTTTTTGTTGCATATCTTTGAGACTCCGCCTTACACAATTGATGAGTTAAATGAATTACGATAAGAGTGGTCAGAGGCTTTTTTCTATGACCCACCTCCCGATAACCCCCAATTAAGGGAGCCCGAGAGCTCGAAGCCGCACCCATAACTTCCGGATCAAAGGTTCGACAATTAACCAAGAATAATTATCAAATTTTAACATACTATACTGAAAGCTGTAAGAAAATAAATTTTTGCATACCTTTTTTAAAACTTGGATCTCTAAACTTCTATCCACTTAAGGATTCTACTCTAACTAATCCTCCTTGTATTTTACTTCATGTATTACACAGTATGATGATTTATTGTTTGTCCTTTTGGCTTGTACCTAAAACACCGACAAACAACACGTCGATCAGCCGAATCTGGTATGTGGGGGAAACAATAATCATGTAAATACGTTAACAATGTAATCAATCATTTAACAACCAAGATTAAATTTTAGATATAACTCCGTGATCCAAGAGTACCCTATCCTCTATGTTTTCCCCATTAAACCCCTCATGATCCACCTATAAGTGAACCAATTTCTAGGGTTGAGTCACATGGCACTACTCGTAAGTAGCCCACTCCTTAACTCATGGTAGGCTAATGAGTCTCATGGCACTACACGTGGGTAGCCTAGTTTCTAACTCTCGGTAACCTAGACCTTGCTCTAGGATTACCCCTTTTTCTGTTAGCCTTTTCAAAGCAATAGAGGTGGACTCGGATCTAGTCAGTTATATACACACATTTATAGTGATAATCATAGTCACTTTATAGTTGAATGAAATAAATAAACATCCAACAGTTATTTTCAAGCAACCGATTAAAACTTCGGGAATCTCCGTGAAACTAGAGCGATTATTCATAAGTGTAACCACATACTTAATTTGGTGAGTCATGCAGATTATTCAACACATACTTCATGTATATACAATCAAGTCAATCAACAGATCCAAGCAAGTAATTCAATCATTACATAACTCCTGAAAAGAATATGTACTCTATTTATTACACACTTTAACAAGAATCTACTTTATTGACTAGGATTCTCTTTCTAGGGTTTCTAATCCGCATTAAGGTTTCATTAATATTCATTAGGGTTTTGTAGATCAATTTCTCAAACTTCATCCCTTTTAGGTTACCAAACCCTAAAATACTTTTTTCCATTTATATGAACCTTACTTGCTCAACTATCCATTTTAATAGTCTTTTATACCCAAATTGATTTAGAATCATCATATCCTGATTTATTCATGGATTTGAACAATTAAAACAATTAAAAGACATATTCATCTAAATTAGGGTTTTCAAGTTCATTAATGCATAATCATGCACGAAACCCTAAATTAAGCCAATTTTATAAAACGATCATCTTTTTAGATTCCATTTTCACATTTATCAACAATAGGTTATTATCAGCTTGCATAATGTTATTAAGTCCATCTATCATCATATCTAAGGGTTTTTCCTTAATTAAATCATTAAAGATGATAACTTTATGTACTTTTCACATTTCAAGTATATTTATGCATATAAACTCAAAATTAGACTCATCACGTGCAAAGTTATTCCTTTTTGAACATAATGTACCTTTTTACATTTAACAGGTTAACATCAACCCTAAAGATCCATTAAACCCTATTAAACACATTAATCATATCAAAATAGGGTTTCTTAATCTTTAATTCATTAAAGATGATAATTTACAGTACATTTCGAACTATTATCAGATTTAGGCTATAAAATGATTTTTAATGGGTTCCTTGCATTTTTCTGATCAAAATACATATATAATTTGTCTTGATCGGAGTTACGAATAGCAAGATATGATTTTTGTATCAATTACCTGTTTGGGCCAATGGCATGTTACCACGTCGTCAATTCCATGCAACACTTGCGATTTGGAAACATAAACAGATGATGATTCTTCCCCCCGCTTAAGTTCCTGACCTTCATACCCCGGGAGGGTATAACTGTCCAATGCCAGCAGGTTGCCTTCAACCTCCCGACGCATGAACTGGCCGCCGCTTGCAGCCCTAGGCGCGGCTCCGGCTCCCTTCCTCCGACCCCAGCGACCTCTACCTTCGGTTCCCCTACGTCCGCCACCCCCTACCGTGCTCAGCTATTCCCTCAAACCACTGCTGGGGTGGTGTAGCTAGTCCTGCAAGGTGCGGATGACCTACAACCTTCTTGCCCGTCGTGCAGGGGTCAGAGTGGCATCTGGGTGGTCGGACTCCTTTCTGGGGTCGTAGGAGCGTCGCTCTTCCTCCCTACCCCTAACCTCAGATCGTCGTCGCTCCAGGGTTTCACTAGCACCCTTAGTTAGGGTTACGAAGTAGATGAAGGAGAAGAAGAAGAAGGGAGGGTTTTCTGTGTGGAACTGCATCGGGCCCTAGACAGGGGCTCTATCCTTTTATAAAGGAGAAGAGTAATGCCCAGGGATACTTGTCCACGAAGAAAACAAGATCCCTTCTCAAAAGGAAACTTTCATTCTTTTTAAACAAGTATAAGATTTCTCCTTTAATTAATTCTTAGATTAACTATGATCCTTGACTATTAAGGAATTTGAAATTATCTCTTTTAGCTTCTTGTTCTTGGCCTTTAATTGATTGGCCAAAAAAATAAGTTTTCCTCTTAATAGAAAATATTTCCTTTTTATCAATACCTTATAATTCATTAATAAGGTATCACATTATCCTTTTATTTTGCAAATTTAGTATTTTCTCTTTCTTTCCTTTTTATTCGGACTCCTTGGATCCCAAGGAACTCTATTATTTCGAAATTCTTTTTATTGGATACTTATTATCCTTCTAGATGCATCATTATGCATTTTTTCACATTATCTTGTTTATTTCTAATTTAAATATCTCTTTTTGAGGATTTCTTTTTATTTCTCTTTTATTTTCCTCATTGGCATTCCTTTTAATATTAGCAACCTCATGGATACGAAATTTCCCCAAGAAATCTCATTTATGCCTCTTTCCACTCATTTTATCATTATTTTCAATTTATTTCTTAATAAAGAAATACTTAATTAATCTTTTCTTTTCTTATTGCTTTCTTTTTGCAACCTTGGAATCCTTGGTACCCAAGGAACCCAAGAGGCACGAAATCCCCTTTGGATTTGCCTTCTAGAGGTTTCTACATATTTGTTTTCTTAAAAATTCAATTATCCATTTAGTAATTGAATTTCCTTATTATTTGGGCCCAATAGCCAATAAAGCCCACAACACAATCATCAAGGCTATTGTAAACGAAATCCATTTATTTGAGGCAAATTATATCATTATTTGTTCAAATATATTTAATATGAGAAATTATATTTCTCACCAAATGAACCCAAAATTTGGGGTTGTAACACTTTTCTTAATGAAATGACTATAGCATTGGATTGAATGCATGGTTTTATTTGTGTATGTAATTTTGAAACTCTATCAAATTTACTTTTGTATCTGACATAAATTTTAATATCATCTTAGATTTGCAATCTATCATTGTTGTTAGTATGTGACATGTGTATGAATGTTAGTATGTGCTATGTCTCAACTGAATGAATCTATCTTAGACTTGCATGATTGTTAGTATGTGCTATGTGTATGAGTATATGTTTCAATTGAATATTTTGAATTATTCTTGTTATGAATGTGTGTGGTTTGGAGATTGATACATCAATTCAAAAAGGATTAGACATAAAAGCTTGCATCATTGCATTTGCAAGTCTATTTCTATTGCAGGTTTTGAACTGTGTAAAGAAGATTTCTATTCTGCAGGTTTCTATTATGAAGATTTCTATTCTGCAGAATTTTTCTTTAAAAAAATGTGACTTCTAGGGTCATTTATTAAAAAAAAACCGAACCTTAGATACCTACTGCGTCGATGTTTTTAGAAATAACTGACCTTACAAGACCTTTGGGACAATACTTTTTTTGGTCGATAATTTGCTCGACCGAAAGTCACTTGGTCGACAAGTTTTTTAACCGAGTAAAACTGACCTTACAAGAACTCTGTTGCTTTATATGGTCGGTTTTTTAACTTCTAGGATTGGTTTTTTAGGAATAACCAACCTTATAGGCAATGGGATCAGAAAGCTTATTTTTTGTACTCTATTAGGTCAGTTTTTCAGAAATAAGTGACTTTAGAAGACCTCTAAGAAACTTAAGATAGTACATTCTCGATCGACAATTTTCTCGACCAAAATCATTCTCACTCGACGTATTTCTCGACCAAGAAAACCTCTGTTGCTTTATAGGGTCGATTTTCTAGCAATAAACGACCTTACAAGACATTTCTAGGGTCGTTTTTTAGTAATAACCGACCTTACAACATCTTCTTTCTCATTTGGGTCAGATTTTATACAGCCTCCTGGGTCAGTCTTTACTCTATAAAGTCAGTTTTCTTTGGTAAAAAAAACCAACCCTATAGAGCAAATTCTATAACGACAGCCACTTAGGCGTCGGTTAAAAAGTGACGCTTCAGGCTTAAAAAAACCGACGATATATACCATTATTTTAGTAGTGCTCCTTAGACATTTAAAATGGAAATCATGTTTATAACCACACCTTTTAGCATCCACATCTCTAAATTGGTTTGTTAAACTTATAATCTCTTTATAAACCCAAGTCATTAAGGAAGCATGTATCCTTTGTAGCATTAAGGAAGAGAAAGTCCGAGTTCTACAACCTACATCAGAGTTCCATGACAATCTTTGAGTACGTCCAAAAGTTTGTGGACGTAGAGCATTATGCTAATGGTGTGAGTGATGAGCGTAGTGCTATTATCATTTTGGAAGGGCTGTGTTTAAGTATTGGATGTATGTTGATTCCTCATCTCCTGTTGAACTTCCCTCGATTGGTGGATGAAGCCCTTTATATAGAACCTTACCCTAGTTATCAAGCCAAGGTTAACCATAAGAGAAAGACACCTAGTGAAGACTCAATGAGTGATAGGTGTTCTAAGTGCCATAAGAAGCATCTCCCTAGGAGTTGTCCTCCTAATCCCAAAGGACAGATCATATGCCATCATCATGTAGAAAATGGTCATATCTATCCTTGTTGTCCTCAACTTCATGGAGGTCAAGTACGATAATGACATAGTGGTAATGGTAACAACCACAATAATGGAGGAAGACCTAATGATGGGCATGTAACACATATCAATGTCTTTGATCATGATTAGTTTATAAACAAACTGATTAAGGTAGCCCATATGCTTATAGTCAACCTTAGTATACATTTCTGTTTCTCTTCTCCATGTTGACTGCTTGACTTGACAGAGTGCAAGTGTTGATAGTATATGATATAATACATCTAGTTTAGACTTATGCTTGTATCTTTAGTTTTGTTTGATTTATTAAGTTAAACATTTTTCTAAGGGGTGGAGTGTATTACCTTATTTTATTGATATGCTTATTTCAAGGATGAAATTTGTTTAAGGGGTGGAGTCCTGTTACATAACAAAACTTGAACATCCTGAATGTGGCAGTCCTCATCTCATGAATAAGAACATAATATGCCTGATATATAGGTTTTTTTAAAAAAAACCCAATACACATGTTCATACCCTGACGAGCAATGTAAAATACATATAATGAATAAATTCAATATAAACCTTAAATATGGATACATATGACCTCGACCATGCTTTTATTAAGTAGATCTAAGTAAGATTCTGAGTTAGGATATATGGAACCTAACCTTGGATATCAAACATGTCGATGAAGTGTATGTGAAGTATAGTGACCATGTTGACCTAGCCTTAGGTTGAAGTTGACTAACCCTAATATATGCATCCTCGGTATAATTATAATGCATTAGTGACATTTGGTGCCATAATCATATATCATATATTTATACACAAAATATGGATCTAATAGCCTAACCATATCTTAATATGCAAATGACTTCTTTAGATATGTCACCATGCAAATGACTTCTTTAGATATGTTCACTCAAATATGGTTAGTAAGTAACTGGATTGCAAGAAATGTGCATGAATGGTTAAAGTGAGGTTAAATGTGGATAAATAGTAATCAAATGTGAATGAACAATCCATGTCAAAAATAATGTAAATAATATATAATGTGATAATAATTAGATGTGTAATACCATTAGAGATAACTAGTGTGCCATTGCTTGAGTTAATTCTGAAATTAATCGACTTAATGAGAAATTAATTAAAATACTATTCTCATGTTATATAATCTAGTATAACTCTAATTATGATAATATGAGGGAATTAGAACTCTAAATCCTAAATATTAAGGATATCCTTAATATAAATTAATAAATATTAACAAAAGCGAATGAAACCCTAATTATACTACAACTCATACATGATGATTTTAAATCCTAAATTTAAGTTCATAATCGAGCTCTTTGGGTCTGAATTAGTCTAGGTATCAAGTTTTAACCTTGTTAGACTTCAGTTAGTATCCTAATTTTTTTAGAAGAGAAATATGTATATGGTTAAGTTCTAATGTTAATTGAACTAGTTATTTGTTGATTTCTCAGATTTTCTAATCCTCACATAATGTTTCTCAGTTCCTAGGTGTCACACTCTCTTTTAATCAATGTCCACGCCAAACTCAGATCCATGGGATATGCCCCTTGGTCATACCCCTTCTTTGGATCACATCTAGTCTTGGACTTATTGTTCGACTTTCTACTACTTTTTACTCCCTTTCTTTCCATCTCTCTTCTTCCCTCCTTTGCTTCTTATCTTCTGCTCTTCACAATCATTGTGTGAATATGATTCCAATGATGTCTGATTAAAAAAAGGATTCATCTTTCAGATCTCCCAATTGACAAAGGGGTCTTCATCTGCCATGTTTCTCACTTCAGTTGGGATTCCCATCTTCTATGACATCCTCCCTTATAAATAACTATATCTTCACCTTCTTTTAACCCATAGAAACTAATTTCTAGGTTTCCTTCATTGTTGTATTACCTTCAACATACCTCGATAGCTTTGACTACATCCAATCATCTTCTTTGGTACAATGGTGCAGGAGTGGGAATCACATATGAGGAAAAATGTATGGGTCCATCATTTGTGACCCAATGAAATTGTTATTCTTATTTCTGCAACAAAGGTACTCATACAAACTTCCCCTTTTTGTCCCTCTTCCTCACTGGTGTTCTACTAGTTTGGTTTGCTCTCATGCTTCAATCGTTGAATAGCTTGGTTTCCCTGTGGTTGGATTCGTCTTGAGGTTCCAAAAATCTAGTTTTCATCATGATTTCCTTGAACCATGGATATTTTGAACAACTTATCCTTTGGTCATAGAGATAACCTCCTAGACCCACTGGTCACTTGAAACCTCTAAATTGGTATCTTCAAGCTCGAGTTGGTGAGAGCAATGTGGTGGCGACAACCTCCATCTCTAAAGATGCATATTTACTATTTTGATCCTAGGGTTGGCACTCTTCTCTTTTGTTGTGATGCCCTCTCATGAATTTAAAAAAGGAAGAATATGACTACTCATGTTTTTATTTCTTTATCCTCGCTTCAATTTTTTTATATCACACTTCTCAGGGGCATAATTATCATTTTGGTTTTTGTTTTGATGATTGGTTTGTGAGATCGAGAGTTACCTATCTACTATTTTCCATGTTTCATAGATATAGTCAAGAACCCAAATTCAAGGATATAACTATCCTTCTTTGATGATTTTTGGTAGTAAATAGATAATTTTTATCTCCTAAAATTCATAAGTAATTGCATAGTTATCAGAACAACAAAATAAGACATGTTTTGAAATTAGGAAAATATAATCGAAAAAATGATGTCATTTTGATAATACTAATTCAACTATAACAAAAAGGCAAATTTTAGAATTTATAATATACATCCTAATTACTGATTTACATATAATGTAATATTAGGTGAATTAATATCTTGAATGGATCCAACAGTGGACTTTGACTTTGGATATATATTTTGAGATCTGTTGCATCCCTTAACTTTTATAGTGGAGAATTATTTATGCTCTCTGTCTTCGAGTTGATTGTGACATATTATCTCAAAAGGCACATGTTCCTTAATAATTTACTTGATTGGTTCCAACTCTTTGATTAAGTCTTACAGATTGTTGTATTTATTAAATGGATCCTACTTTTGTACCTTATTAGTGTTTCATTCAATGTGTATCATGATGAATTTATTGATCCATATTCAATGGAGATATTAATTTCCATATTTTTTTGACGATCGTGCCATTATCATGTTTATACATTTTTATGATGTCCTTTTTTGGATATTATATTATTTTCTAATTAAACTATTGTTTTCATGTCTATTTGAAATGCGTGTTTGATTTAAATAACTTTTATAATTTACACACTAGGTGGTATGTCTGTATTAAGTGTATTACCAATAGGGGGTGCATATGGTGATTCTTGTCCTTGGGTGGTAGTGTTGTGATGCCATCACTCACTCAAAGATTATGGTGGTGATATCCTACTTTGTGGTTATGGTCGTAATGACATATACCTTAAATTTTGTTGTACTTGTTATTATCATGATAATATGCATGCATAAATTTTGTTGTTTATTGGTTGTTCTTTTATTTGAGATATAAAGGAATGAATTATTAATCATAAACCTTTTTATAGTTCATATTTTTTTTGTCATACTATAGGAATAATTCTTTTGATATCCATTTGGATGTTCACTTTCTATCTTTTGTTTGGGAAGCCTTCTTATATTATCTGTTGTATCTATTCCCTAATGTTGTCCAATCATTATTTATATGCACATAGCAGTTTTCATGCTGAAATAATCCACTTTGTCTTCTCTTGTGGGGTATGCTTCCTACCTCTTAGGTAGAGAGCAAGGAGGAGTAGAGCGAAGTTGACCATGACTTAGCCAAGTGTTGCTGATATTTCTTGGGAGGTAGATTGAACTAGTTGGTTTATCCTGTAGGGCATATTTCCTACAATTTTATGGATGAACACCCAACATGGCGATGAACAATGTTAATCAAAAGTATTTTAATAATTTGATATTTGATCTTTTGCCGCCACATTGTTTGTGAATGATGAATATATACTTATGTTTTATTTCACCATCCTTTGTGAAAAGTTATTATCAAATTTGACGTAGGATGGTTTTATGTTATTCCCTATTAGTATGTGAGTGGCTCCCCTATGGGGTCCCACTCCTTTCAAATATAGTGTGAAGAAGCAACCATCCAACTCATAAGAATGTAGCAAGAATGATCAACTAAAACATTAAAACAATAGAGGAACAAGAGGATGGAATAAGCACAACAAGATTTGTCCTAACATTCATAATACATTATGAATGCGAAAATCTTGGTGTTAATGTTGCAATTGAGATCCTTCAATGCATGAAAGTGGTGATTAACTGGAAGAAGAACAAATAACCAACCTACGTTCATTTTTCTGAAAATGGGGGCCTAATATTAAATTAAGGTTGGTCAAAAAGGACCGCGTTCACTATCGTTGGGGTAGGGGGGCACCCAACGAACTACAACTAAGGTTGTTTTCCAGTGCCAGTTTGGCCACTGAATGTGCAGCCAAATTACATGATCTATGAACGAAATTAAAAGACAGAAAAGTAAAGGAACTAAATAAAGACTTGATATCATCTATAATAAGCCCAACATGGTCCATTCGGGGCATCTCTTTCTCCAAGGAACTGATCAGCGTCTGCGAGTCAGATTCAAAAATTACTTCATGATAGTTTCTATCGATCGCTTTGCGTATACAGAAAAGGAGTGCATGAGCTTCTCCCAGCTCCGCGTTGACCGAGATCTCCCTTCTGTCTGCAAAATCCTCAACAACTTTGCCACATGAATCCCGCACTACTCCCCCAAGGCCGATGCCTCCATGCCTACCTACAACCACATCAGTGTTGATCTTGACCAGGTTCATGGGTAGTGGACTCCACTTTCTCTGGTGCGGTTCTTCTTTCTGCCTTGCTCCAACCGCCGAGTCTGTGTTCGCCGCTCGGTATTCCCAAATGATGTTGTAAAACTTGCTCAGAAGGAAGTGCCAATCTGGTTCTTTTTCATTGAAGATGTAGTTGTTTCTCCATGCCCAGATGCTCCACACCATAGCCAGTGCCTGTTCCATCTCCTCGTCAGATAGTTTGTCTTTTAGGTAGAAGAGACGATGTCCAGGTGGTAGATTCCAAGCTTCACAGATTAAATCCTGAGCTGTCGACGCCTCCCAAGTCTCCTTTGCCCCTTTTCAATCATATATCATGTGGTCTATTGATTCCTTGACCTCTTTACATATTGGGAAGAGGCCATCTGTGTTACAATATCTATCAAATAGTCTCCCCATCGTATCTAGGCTTCCGGTACAGATGCGCCAACGGAAGTGAGACAACCTAGGCAGGAGGCCAGACTTCCATATCCATGTCCATATCTCGTCGTTGGTCGCTACTCGTCCTTGCACAAAGCCCGTCTTTACTAGATGACTAAGCCAGTATGTAGATTTCGTCATAAAGCCTCCTCTTGGTTCTAGCCACCACAGCGGGATGTCCACCATCCTGAGTATGCTAAGAGGTGTGTTCTGTATGCCCTGGATAGTATCTGGGTTGAACATGGTGGCTAACAGTTCGTTGTTCCATGCAGCCCCTTCAGTTGATATAAGTTCACTGACTGTCATGCCTTTATCGTATGACTCCTGGTAGTGTATACTCAAATCTTCCAGTAAATCGAAGACCCACCAATAAATCTAGACATTAATTGACATGCCATTTCCAACTCGCCAACTCACACCCTCCTTAATTACTGCTTTGGCTCCCCTGATACTCCTCCATGAGAAACTCAAATTGTGTCCCCTCGGTGCAGTAAGGATTGAGGTCCTTGGAAAATATTTGGCTTTAAGGACACGATAATCAAGGGAATCATTTTTTGTAAGCAATCGCCAGACCTATTTTGCTAGTAAATCTTGATTGAAGGCGTGAAGATCGCAAAACCCATACCGCCTGCTCTTTTTGGTTTGCAGAGATCAACCCAACATTGCTATGAGATCTTCCTTTCCGATCCTTTAGCCCCCCACCAAAAGCATGCAATACAACTTTGGATTTCGTGTAATATGGATATGGGAATTTGGAACACGCTCATAATATAGGAGGGTACCGCTTGAGCAATAGATTTGATTAGGACCTCCTTGCCGGGTTTAGATAAAAAATTTTCCTTCCATCCTTGGATCTTCTTCCATACTCTTTCCTTCAAAAAGTTGAAGACTTGTCTTTTGGATTTCCCTATGGCAGTCGGGAGTCCCAAATATTTTACGTGTCTGTCAACTTCTCGAACATTGAGGATTTTCTGTAAAGTTTGTTTTGTCTCTGGATGCACGCCCTTACAGAAAGCAACTTCAGCCTTGTCATAATTTATTTTCTGACCCGATTCCTATTCGTATTGGCTAATGAGATTAGCTATTTTCAGACATTCATTCTGAGTTGCTCTGGTGAAAAGGATGCTATAATCTGCAAAGAAGAGATGTGAGACTCTAGGTCCACCTCTGCAAGTACTAAAACTATGAATAAGATTTTATCCCGCCACGAGGGAAATAGAGGTAGAGAAAGCGTCAACACATAGAATAAATAAGTAGGGGGGAAGAGGGTCTCCCTATCGTAGGCCTCGGGAAGGCTTGATCTTCGTGGACCGGTCTCCGTTGATGGCAAAAGAATGTCTCATGTAAGATACACACTCGTAGATTTTTTCTCCATAAAGCTGAGAATCCCATTTTCTCCTGCACATAATCTAGGAAACTCCATTCCACTATATCATAGGCTTTTGACATATCCACTTTGATCGCCATGCTTCCGTTTTTCTTCTTACCTTATGACTTCATTTTGTGAAATAACTCGTAGGCTATCAAAGCATTGTCCGTTATCAATCTCCCCGGTATGAATGCACTCTGGTTTTCTGAGATAATTCCATCCATCATGGGCTTCAGTCTATTGGCAAGGATCTTTGTCACAATCTTATATACCACATTGCATAGACTAATGGGGTGATATTCCGACAGACTGGATGGCTTTTCCACTTTTGGTATGAGGACTACAAGTGTGAATTTTACCTCTTCAATAGATTGATTACCTTTCCACCAACCTTTAATATAGGATGCAACATCCTCACCAACTATGTGCCAAAATTTCTGAAAGAAAATTGCCTTCATCCCATCTGGGCTTAGTGCTTTGTTTGGGTGCATCTGTTTGAGAGAAGTTGTGATTTCCTCATTCGTGATGTGCTTTGTAAGGCGAGCATTCATATCCTCGTTAACCCTCCTGGTCATACCAGCCGTAGCAGCTTCAAACTCAGTTGGCATCCCTATGGTGAAGAGTTTTAAGAAAAATTCCTGCACAATCTTATGAATGTCCTCCTCATTCTCTTTGCATGTTCCACTGTTATCTTTGAGGCCAACAATGGCATTTATTTTCCTCCTTTGGCTAGCCTTATGGTGGAAATATTCGGTGTTTTTGTCCCCACCTTTCATTTCATTGACCCGAGCTCGGGCGCACCAATATTCATCTTGCATCCTGTGCTAGTGCTTAAGCTGTCTTGAAAGATCCATACATCTCTGGAGAACCCTGCTGTCTTGTGCCTTTCTTTATTCTTCTCTCAACGTATCTTCAGTTTCTTTGAGTTTTTTCTTCAAGCTTCCAAAGGTTTTTGAGGCCCAATCCTCTAACTCTTTCCTACAAATTTTCAGTTGACGGTTGATGTCTGTTCTCCCTTCCCTCCATGCACGCCTGATTGTCTTGCCACAGGACTCCTCATTGAGCCACATGGGTTCAAACTGGAAAATATGTTCACCCTTCCTTGTTCTTTGCTCCCTTCCATCCACAGAAACAATAATCAGACAGTGATCAGATTTGTACCTTAGAAGGTGGAAAACCTTGCAATTTGAGAACAATTGTCTCCAATCAAAGGACGCCAATGCTCTATCCAGCCTTTCCCTAACCAGAGTATCAACCGTGAGGCCATGCTCCCATGTGAACGGATGGCCTGAGAAACCCAAGTCCAGGAGATTGCAATCATCAATAGCGTCTTTGAAATCATGCATCCATTTTTCCTATTTTGGTGGTCTGCCCAACTTTTCCTCGTTGGATGTTATTTCGTTAAAGTCTCCGAAAAAAATTATTGGAATATCCATGTTGGACCGCAGTTTCCTCATCAAGTCCCATGTTTTATGTTTATGTTGTTGTTCTGCCCAACCATGGATCCTTATGGCTCTCCACATCTGTCCCTCTTTGCTTTCTTTGACTGTAGCCTTCACATGTCGCTCAGAAAAAGAGATGATCTCCACTTCCACATTTCTCCACCAGAAACCAATACCCCCGGATCTGCCCCTACTAGGTAGGCAGAGGCCTTCCACAGAACCACACTAAGTTTGGACGGATCTGAGGTGTTTATCAGTGACCATAGTTTCTGAGATGAAAACTAGGCTTGGGTGTTCTCTCCAGCACCAACTACGGAGAGCATTCATACTGCTGGGTTTTCCCATCCCCCGGAAGTTCCAGGCCAAGATTTTCATTGCTTTTCACGGGGTTGGTCAACGCCAAACCCCACTACTTTAGGTGTCGCCCACCCCGAAGCCTCATCTTTGTCATGTAGAATTGATCTTTTTTCTTTTCCTGTTCAGGCGTAGAGAAATCCTCATCAACCTCCATGTGACTTTCCTTTCTGTTTCTTTTCCTGGAGCCAGTACAATGTTCTTCATCTATAGTGTTAGGTGCCATCTCACTAATTTTGGCCTTTCTTCGGATAATGACAGGTTTTCGACTGGACTTTCCCTTTCTTCTGGCACCATTTATACCTGCTTTTTGTTGTCGGGAGTCGGCTTTCTTTCTTTTCCCCCTAGTCAAGACACTACTGGCTCGCCAACCATTATCAAAAGTGTAATGCTTTAAAACTTATGTAGCTCCCTCTTCCTGAGAAGCTATTGTGTTGTTGTTATTGAGATCTGTTACTAATCTATCGAAGATAGATGATAAGCCAACTGTTCTACTCGATCTCTTCTCTCCTTTTTGTGCCACCGCTGGTCCCTCCTTAGTATTTTGTGACTGCATCTCTGGTAGGTCGTCGACTGTGGCCTCTCTAATGACTTGTGTCAAGGTCCGGTTCCTCTGTGAGAACTAATCCGCCGCATATCATTCCCCATCTCCCCGTTTCTGCTGCATGCTGTCATCGCTCTAGGGGAGACGGTGTCCGTCCGACCCGGGCTCTGCATTGTTGAATGAAAACAAACAAACACAATGTCATTCAGAATGAAGTAACAATTATGCACCAAAAGCATGATTCTAAGTGGGAATAAAGCACCACACAAACATTAGAAAGGAGAATGTGCTAAACAAAAGGAATATTCATGGATATAAAATTAGCATGGACTGATACATATAGTCTCTTTCATAGTCTTTCTTCATACATTTTCTATCATCTTTATTTTCCCACAAATAAATTGTGAAATGATCAAGTAGTTGGTGCATAAAAGAGAGAATACCCCCTTCATATGGAAAATTGATCCATACATGAGGGATGGTGGGGGAGTTTTTAACGTAGAGGAAGCAAAAAAGTAAAATCTCACTTTTTAGTTGGTGCTCTATAAACTACCACCTAGTCTTCTGTTTCTCTTTTTTGTTTCTGCTTTTTCTTTCTCTTTTTTTCCTTTTTTTCTCATCCATTCAATATGTTTTGTTTTTATTCTTGTCATTTTATTTCAATCTAAGTTGTCAACTTCAGTTTCAACTTTCCATTTTATTTCTTTTTTTTTCAAACTAAATCCTTTGACCCAATCAACTAATCTTTAATTAGAGAGAGGAAAACAATCATAAAGAAGCATATCTAAAAGTAGCTTAGTCAATGCAATAATAATTCATTTTTTTATTAGGAGGTTTTTAAAAATAGACACAATATTGGATAATGGTTTAAATAAAAAGTGAGAAAAGGAAATATTGGTTGGTAATGATGACACGAGAAAAGTAAAATTAAAGAGAAACTTTGATGGAGCATATGTTGATGGAACGGAGCAAATTGGACCAAAAACGAAAAACGTTGATTGGGGTTGTTATTGGAGAAAGAAATGATAAAAATGAAAACTTAGACCAAGGAAGGAATTTGTTGGCGTTGCAATCTATTTGATAAGGATTTCATGCACACCAAGGCAAGGAAGATTTTAGGAAGCAATAACTAGATAAACAAGACTCAGGGAAGTAGATAAATACTGATGATGGTCAGGATGGAGAGTGATGGTGTAGGGATAAAAAAGAGTGTCTCTTTATAAAACTGAAATAAAGAAGACAACCATAGATGTTGGAATGATGCCTGGCGGGCGACCAAGTTAAGGAGGGATGATGGCTTCCCACAAGAAGAGGCTCTCTCTTTTTCTCCCTAGGCTTAGGTTCAATGCTCTGTTACCAAGAGAAAAAAATAAGATGGGAGAAAAATACAATGTTTTCTTATTCATGATAGTAAACATACTCTCCTCCTACATATAGGATAAGAGACAAGGAAAGTGAACTTACTTTAATGGGTAAAGACAATTAGGTCCATATGAGATAATAAAATCGATAATTATAATGATTAAAGTATGTAATTGGCCTCTTGAGCATATCCCATATAGATTAGGTTCTTATCTAACAACAAATTTGGCTATTCCACTATATTGTTGCCCACTCAAGGGGGTGTTCTTATGGAAAGAAAAGAAATGATGAATAGCGACATGTTCTAGTGAAATGGCAATGGGAACTTCCCTTACAATACAAATATGAATGGACTTTAGGATGAATCACAAGTACAATTCAATTTTTCACAATCTCATTTTTGTATATTAGGACAATGGTTGAGAATAAGGATGGATACCTATGGATATAATGATGGGTGATTTTTTTTCGGGAGCTAAACCTAAGCATGGCTTTTCATCTGAGCGGTGAAACCCTGGGAGCTTGTGCACATTGTGTTCCACACACAAAGGCAATGCAAGTCATGCTTTTTAAGGGTTGATGTTGTTGTTTAATGTAACTCTTTTTTTGTCTTGTTGATGCATTATTGTATATTTCCAAGTAAAGTTTCTCGCTCCTAAACAAATGTCACATACATTTTAATGATGCATATATATTTTTAAAAGGATCATTTTCTTAACCAACAAACGCATCCATAAAACATTCACAGTATCTATTAATTATATAGTTAATATTTGGGGATGTTCACGCTCCTCACACTTGGATGACATTATCACAAAACCACTTAGTAGAACTAAGTGCTGCCAACCTACCATCAATCCCACCTACTTCCATCCTGCCTCTCCGCCTAACCCACATTTCCACCACCTACTCTCTTGTTGTATTTTTTGTTCCCATCTTTTTTTGGATAAAGAAAGGAAAATAGGGGGAAGTGAGGAGACAGAGGAGGGAAGTGAGGGAGAAAGGAGAGAAGTAATGAGGGAAGTAATGTGAATATGAGGGAAGGATAGAAATAATGAGGAAGAGAGAAGCAATGAATTAATGAGAGGAGGGTTGTAACGAAGTAGAGTGAAATTATGAAGAGGAGGGAAGTATTGAGAGGAGGGGATAAGAAGGAGGTAATGATAGAAGGGAAGTAAAGGAAATGGGTATTAGACCTCAAATAGGATGATACATTCCCATAAAGGGGTTACTGGCACGCTAAAACCATGCATGTCAAATGCAAGTGTATGCATCGTGTAATATAGGCCTACGAAGCCCAAGTGTTGAACTATGAAAATTTTTCCAGAGACTATTACTAAATATAATCTAATCAACTAGGTCTATAAAAAGTGGTTGACTGGGTGTTTCATGACCTTGACCAAGGAATGAAATCTAAGCTAAACGAATGTGATAAAAAATGAATGGATTCCTTAGGATTACAATTTCACAATGACACATATTGCATTAAAATTCCATTTTATTAATAATTATTAACCCTTAATCCTAGACGAAAGACATGTAGAAAGTATTAGTCTCTCCCATAGTACAATGTATCACCTGAACTAAAACAAATCCCACTTCTGTAGTAGTTTAGATAGCTAGGTGCATTATTAGTATCTCTAAATTGTTTTCTCAAAACATTAAGCCTTATCCTATGTTGCAATATGATTTGTGTAAATCAAAAACTTTTCCAACCCCTAATACCTCTCCCAAAGCAATTAGCAGTCTATTATATTAGTTATGGTGATCAAGCACAAACAATTTTATAAGAAATTGTAGATTCACGTCAAGAATGAAGGAAATAATATCGATTCACAAATTTGATTACAAAGCAATACCACACTACTCCTGGGTCATTATGAATATGGATTATAGCCCTTCATGGTTGCAACATACAAATAGAGGAAGAGGGAGAAACTAGGATATAACATTAAAAAAAAACCCTAGAAAAGTCATCTCAATGACCCCCTTTGGTAGACACCTTAATCTACAATGTTTCGACTGACAATATGCCCTCTAAAAGTTCCCTAGGCATCCAGTCTATGGCTATATCCTCTTCTCCTAGCTTTGTGATCTGTTGCCATGAGATAAAATATGATATCTTTTCTTGGAAAAACTCCCATTAGGGCATAAGTAGGGATTTGGACGTCATTAAATCACAATTGTTGGATCTAATTTTGATTTTCAGTTTGTACTGATAACGTAAAATCCACACCGTAGATAGTGTGTCAGTGGCATCAAGTTTCCAGCTGCCGTGAAACCCTTAAAATGTGTCAATACGACACGTGTGTCTATATCATCAAGTTTGTTTTTGTTATATCATCAAGTTGTTTTTTGTGAGTTCTAAGTTGATTTGCTTACTAAATTTGATACCACCGACTATCATGTCGATGAAACTAAGTCAATTAATTCTGTATACTGATTCTATCTGGATAGTGAGTCAGTACCACCAAGTTGTGGCTTCATTCACATCAAATCCTTACTTGGTAGAATCGAGAGCCATCCTAATAGCACCAAGATTTTGGATTTCCATGTTGGAATTCAGTGCCATGTTGATGCCACAGATAAATGTGTCAGTATCACCGAGCTATCATGTAACGATTCAATTAAATTGCAAAATGAAAAAAAATCATAAGTCTAAACAAAACGGATAGTTTAGAAAGATTTGGTAGAAATACTCAATATTTGACGTAATAGTGAGTCCCATGGTAAAAACGGCAAACATTACATGAATACATCTCTAAATTGACATATATGGAACAAATGCATAGAAAAATAGCACATGAAAAGTGATTAAAAGTCAATGCATTAAAATCCCCTAAGATTGAATGTTTCTCACCCTCGAGCAACACTACATTTGGATCTATTTGAAAGAGTCAACATAAGGACAAATCTTATAATTATGTTACTCAATTACTTCCACATGACGGTCTCGAACCGGCCCTTACTAACCACTTAACAAAAACTACTCTAAAATGACAAAAATGTTCATCAGAGATTTCCACACTTAGATCAATGAAACACTATAAAAAATTATTGATTCACATCATAGTAAATAGGTCATACACTTGATACACCATGCAATTCCCTATCTATATTGCTTTGGTCTACCTACAAAACTTTGTTGGAAGCAGTTCCCTATATGAAAATGAATTAGAGGATCCATCATATATGTGGTCTACCATATAGGGAAAAGGGTGGAAATGAGATAGGTGGCAATGAAATAAAAACCACAAGTAACATCAAATTATGTATGCAAGAAGAAAATATGACTAACCTATGTAATGAAGGGAATGAAAATGCATGAATTCTAATGCCTACTATCATGGTGGAATGATGAATCCACTGAATGCATAATGAGCTTGGGTGGAATAATGCATACATGTAAACTATCTTAACCTTCTCCGTGATAAAAATTCATATCGAGTTCAAGGAATCCTTTTCTCCCATTTTATTTGATTATATTTTTGGCCTTTTATTTTAGCATGATTTATGATTAATGTTCAAGGTTTCTTAAACATACATCATTGCTATTTCTTTTTCTCATTTTTTTCAGTAGGAGGGATTATGTACGTAGATCCTTCCACTTAGTTTGTGGAGAAATGTGACAACCCCAATTTCTATATACTTCCCTTAGTGACATTCATAGATATGAGTGCGTTCATATCTATAGATGTCAAAAGGGAAAATACAAGAGATTGTGGTAGTCAATTAAATCATAAAAAGGACCCGGATCATTGTTCAAAACATCTTTATATAGCCACACAAAAAATATTCATTGATAATAATAAAGTCATACATATGTTATTCTAGATAGAAGAAGTGAATACTTCTATAAAAGAAAGTACATAGGATTTAGAACATCCTATACATCATCTACTAGAATAAGAAAATATCTAACTGAAAAAGAGATATGTCATCCAACTAAAAAAGGAAATAAGAATGGAAATCTAGCTAGTCTTTCCTCCATGTCCATTTATTCAATGGCTTCAGGTACTTTGATATGCATTATTTTTTCCTTGTACCTAGAAAATAAGAGAAGAAAAAATCATCAACAAAAGTTGGTACGTGGCTCAAAATACAGTACTATGATTGCATAATTCAAATACTTAAGGAATCAAAAGAAAGGAAATAAAAACATTAATTGAGGTGGATAATAAGCTAAATAGGACTTTTAGGCTTATCTTTAGATGCAGTTGTAATACACATTTCTATTTCACTTATCATACATCTAGTATGGGAAATTTACTTTATCATACATCTAGAATAGTAAATTTGTCATACATCTATGCTAGGCAATATATCATACATCCATACTGGGCCATTTGTGCAATAGTAGCTAAAACTCATCAACAGTTCATTTATGTTCCATTTAGATTTGGCGAAGCATAAATACTAGTAGTCATCCAACAAAGTATAAACAAAGAAGTCACCCAAGATACATCATATATTATTCAACCATGAAAAGTAGTCATACACTTATAAATGCCACATACCTGATTGATTAGATTTGAAATCTGAGAGTCTAGAGGAATAGTAGAATGATCACCCTGAAAAGAAACCAAGGGTGTAGGTCACTATGAGTCCATATGACCCTAGACTAGGGTTTTCTTTATTTTATTTTAGGATTACTTGCAACTTTCTATGATTAGATTAGGTTTTACCCACTTTGTTTTCCTTATTTTGGGGTCACAAGATCAGATCTTTATATTAGGGTTTCCTCTATTTAATGATACCTATTTATATTCAAGAGAAGAAACATGTCACATTAGGGTTTCCATTATGGTTTAGATCATTAATTGTTTCTCTTTAGGATTCATATGATCCAAAGGGATCAGAGTTGGATCTAGGGTTTGAGGGTCGTTTAAAATCATAAAGTGTCATTACATAGTTAGGATTTGGCATGTGAATGCATGAAGTATCCTTAGGTAGAGAGAGCAATTAGATTATTGGTTTTTCTATAGATTTTAAATTAAATGACCCTACTTGATTAGAGTTTCGAGGCATGTGAGGAACATGGACTCAATTAGGGTTCTAGAATTTCTCATGTCATATCTCAACCATGGATCATTATTATTATGCAATATGCATATAATAAAATGATCATTAGGGATCTAGGCTATTATTTTTGAAAAGGACTTGGATCTAGGTCATGATAGTATTTATTTGGATGGACCGCATTTTTCTGATTAAAGTAGTGTATAGATTCATTATAATCCGACATTTCTAGCATTTTTAGGATCTTCTAAGATAATCCATTTTCTTGGGTAAAATAAAGCAAAAAGAAAAGAAATTACCTTGATCCACGGTTAGATCTGACTGGATCTATGGCTCTGGTTGGTCCAAGACTTCACGAGCTCGATCTCAAATAGCTGATGTGGTGTTCACTGATTGGTCCTCAAGACACTTTCAGTCCACATATTTTAGTTGACTTGTGCCTAGGCTCGCTGATGTGGTGATCGTGGATAGCTCCACTTGGCGCCACAAGTCCCAGTCTGGTCACCTTCTCCTCGCTCGAGCAGACTCTAGGTCATGGAGGAGGGGCTTGCCAGTGCTGGGGAGGAAGGGAGAAACATGCTCCAAATGCAGGTGGAGACATGCCGTCTGAGGTCTTTGCAACCTCGTGATACCGGTGGAGGTGGAGATTTGGAGGGCGGAGGCGAGAGGAAGAAATTCCCAAAAGAGGCAGTGCAACAACGCCGCTATGACCCAGAGATATGATTGGAGGTTTAGGATGATGCTTAGGATTGGGCGGCCGAGAATAAAGGCAAAGGAGGATGGCAATGACTTCTAGAGGGTCTTTTATAGACCCTTGGGGTAGGTTTAGGGTTAGGTTGAGTCCGGGGTTCATTGGCCCGTCGCTGGAGTGGGAACGGAGAGGATAAGGAGTTGGTTCTCCCTACTCCTAGGGCGAGGGTGTTATGACCATATATGATCTTAATTGGTAAGTTAGGGTTTATGTGGATGACTACATGCTTAGCTATATTGGTCATTGATTAAACATGATTACGGATGGTAGTTCAATTATGATGGGCTAAACTTGATGAGAACTCCAAGTATGCTATCGCTTTGTATAATTAGGGTTTGAGAAAATATAAACCCGAGTCAATTGAAATTAGGTTTTTTACCAAACAGGTTTATGTCAGGAAGGAATGAGAGATTTAGGCATAGGACAATACCAATGGTAGTTGGAGGCTTGGATAGCTTGGTTGTGGTGTGTAGCACGGCCGTGTTAGGTCATTGGTGGCACGGGCATGCTAGTCCACACAACCATTTTGAAAGAATTGAACTGTTGACCAACTTTTATACTCCAATATGATGAAAACAATGCACCACAGTCATGGTAGGAAGCATGGCCGTGTTGGGTACATCTTAGCATGGCCGTGGCAGCTAGCATGGTCGTTCTGGGGCATTTTCTCTTTAACCGACTATTTTGCAGATTTCTAGATAGCAGTGCACAATTATATTTTTATTTATTTAATGGTAACTCTGAATGATCTAAAATTTTAATTGAAACTTTACAACTCAATTACAAACAGCACGATAAATTTTCATAATTTTTTGAGAAGGTTTCATCTCCAAAATATACAAATTACAATAACTTTTTTATGACAGAAAAATCTGCTGAAATAAGAAAAATTTAGTGAGGGGTCAATGTGCAATTCACCCAAGCAGCTCAATTGATCTATATGGTCAACCTAAAACACAAGGAGATGTCATAATTCATGATTCATTCTAGAGAAATGAAATCCTAGAGAGAGAGGGAGAGTTAGGGTTTCAGAGGAGAAAGTGTTGGAATTGTTGATCTAGGGTTTCTCTATCCGAGATATGATGAAATCAAGTAAGTTTAGCTTCTTTGTATAGACTTTAATGGTGAATCTTCTCTCACATGTCAAAATTTCTTCCCTCCTTTTATTTGATCAAAAATGGTATCAAAACTTCCCCTTTTCTGACGTTTTCTTCACAATCCCTCATTTCTAGGGTTTCCGAGTTGAAACGAAGAAGAATCGAGTGAATTGCTAGGGATTTGATATGAGATCGAGATTTTCAGGGACAAGCTGCATTTTTAAGGTGTTTTCACACCTTAGGGTGAGTGGGAACTTCCTTTAAATAGTATATTGTATGAAAAGTAGTTAAATCATCAATAATCTTCAATTGCTTAGTATGCGAAAAACAAACCTAAATTCTCTTTTGATCTACTTTTTGTAAAATGATATGAAATGGATTCTTCTTCTATTTTGATGAATTTTAGATGATAAAATCATATAAGAAATGGATAAAATCCATCTTAATGAGAAATCCCTAAGTATTTACCGAGGTTGTAAGAGTAAACTGAAATTTAGGATTTTCGGCTATGATTGAAATTGTTGTAAAATTAAATAGAGAAATTTGTCTATCTAAATCGCATTGATTATGATCTAAATGCGTAGTACATACATGTCAGATACTATCTTGGATTTCATGTGATGTGGATAGTGTTTTCTTGATATCTCAGTAGAGAGGGTTGAAACCCACGATGAGGGGAAAGTTGGAAATTTGTGAATAGATATTGTGAAATCCATTTGAAGTGTTTATCTTGACATCATAGAATTTATTTATTCAATGTTACTCCCGATGCATGATATCTTAGTGAATGGCATGGAAACCCAAATTCAGCTCAGTTCTAGGGTTTTTTTTTTGGAAATAGGTAAAAATATTGCCAAAAGGGACTAAAAGCCCAAAACCATCTTTCTACAAGACGTATACGTGGGGATGTTATATACAAAAACCCCAGTATCTTTTAGCTTGCTCAGACAGGCCTGAAGCAAAGCCTTCTTTACATTTAAAAGCGCGGCCTAAAGCCACTGCCAGCTTAGCAACGATTTTATCCTCGTCACTAGCCAACCCACCATGATTCCTACTGTTTCTCTCCTCCCACACTAAGTAGCAGGCGCCCGTCAGGAGAAAACCTCCCACTGCTGCGCTGCTTCTATTCTTAAGCTTCTCGTTGAGTTTCATAACCAAACTCATGATATCCTCTTCCACCATTTGCCCCCACTCACACTTCTGGCCAATTAAAGTCCATATTCTTCTAAAGAACCTGCATCCTCCAAAAATATGCTGGTGGCTTTCCTCCTCGGCGTTACAAAGGCTGCACTTTGCTTCAACCGGCAGTCCCCATCTTCTAAGTCTGTCAGCAGTAGGGAGTTTAGAGAGAATAGCCCTATACGTAGTTGTTATCCACTTTGGCATATGGAATTGGTTCCACAGCAGCTTATGCCAAGCTACCTCTTCATTAGTAATGATGTTGATCCATGGTCTAGTCCTGGTAGAGCTGACCAAACCATGACTATCAACACTATACCATTGCTGCATATCCTGCCACTGCTTACACATACTCCTCCATATCCTAGAAGAGTTACTGTCAAACCCATTCTGTAGGTCTCCATACCTTTCCGTCATCCAGCTACTCCAAATATTTTCCTTCTGTCTAAGGAACCTATCAACTCTTTTACATTGACTCCAATTCACCATCCACTTGGGATCGGTGACATTCAGCCCACCACTACTGAACGGTTTGGCAATTGTAAGCCACGCCACTCCATGGCCTTTACTGCCCCAAATGAAGCTTGCTATAAGCTGTCTGCATTTATCCGCCAAAGGGAGGGGCAACTCACAGACATCGCACCAAAAGCAAATCATCGCCTGGAGGACTGCTCGGACCAGCACCAACTTCCCTGCAAAAGAAATCCTACAGGCTGCCCAGCCATCAATCTTTGTTCTCAGCATATCCAGGCATTGAATGAAATCTGTAGTAGACCCTTTACCTCCCGCCACTGGGGCACCCAGGTACCGAGTGGGAAGCTTCCCCACCTTGATTTGAATAGCATTTTGCATCCTTCCTCTCCTAGCATCGCACGACCGGGATAGGTACAGCCTAGACTTGATAGTATTTATGTAAAGGCCCGTTAGGTATCCAAACTTCATCATCACAGCTTTAAGCTCCCGAACTCTCTTGGCATGGCCGGTAGAGAAAAGCATAACATCGTCGGCAAAGATGAGATGGGAGTAGACTTTGACATTCTTTCTTTTGAAAGGCCTAACCTTTCCTACCTCTTCAGCAGCCTTCATCATTCTGGTAAGTCCTTCCATCACAATGGTGAATAGCATAGGGGACAAGGGGTCGCCTTGTCTTAGACCGTTCGCAGCAGTAAACAGACCCACCGGGCCACCATTCAGCAAAATAGAGAAGGAAGTGGTGGTCACACATTGTTCAATTATGCGAACCCACCTCTCACAAAAACCAAGAGCTTTCATAATGGACCAAAGGGCTTCCCATCTAACATGATCGTAGGCCTTAGTCAAATCAACCTTCAGGCAAGCTTTTGCACCAGTTCTTCTATTCTTGAACCCCGTAAGGAATTCAACAGCAAGCAGAGTGTTGTCTGCTATCCTTCTCCCTTTTATAAAAGCACTTTGTTCTTTGGATATGATATTTGGTAGGATGTTCTTTAGTCGACCTGCAATGACTTTAGAAATAATTTTATACATCACATTACAGCAGGCTATCGACCTATAATCCGCAATGCTCTCAATCTCCTTCTTCTTAGGAATCAGTTTAATAAACCCATGGTTGACCGCCCTCACCATACTATGACCCCCCAAGATCCATCTAACTGCTTTGACTATGTCATTCTTCACAAACTGCCACATGTGTTGAAAGAACTTCGCATTCATCCCGTCGGGTCCTGGAGCTTTGCTGGGATTGATGGAGAAAACAACATTCTTGACTTCCTCTTCGGTGGCTTGAGAAAAAAGCATCTCATTAGTTATGTCATCCACCCTTCTATCAGGCAGCAACTCCTCAAAGTTATGATTATAGTTCACTTCTTTGTTATACAAACCTTTGAAATAGTTAATAGCATTAACATCCACCTCTTCCCTGTTATTCACCACTTTCCCTTGTTCATTGATTAGCTCAGGTATGGACTCAGCCATTTCTTTCTTCTTTATAGCTCTATGGTAGACTTTGGTATTGCGGTTCCCATCTTTTATCCACTCCATATGACTTCTCTGCCAACTAAACACTTCCTCCGCTTTTTTCAAATTCAGCAGTCTTATTTCGGTTCTTCTCTCTTCTTCAATGAGCTCATCATTCAAAGGATCACTCCGAATCCTATGCATAACAGTTTGGTATTCTTGTTCATCTGTATAAAGCATATTCTTCAGATTAATTTTTTCTTTACTCCATTTCTTCACAGCCCTCTTAGTATTTTGTATCTTCTTAAGCGTTCTGAACAAGTCATTTCCTTCAAGATCAGTCCTCCAGGTTGCTTCAACCTCCTCTTTAAACCCAGGCCAATCGCACCACCAATTACAGAATCTGAAAGGTTTTTTAATGTACGGTTTATCCAACAACTCGATCTTCAACCAAGCATGGTCACTAAGGGAGTTAGAGCCCACCTTAATGTACGACGAAGGCTAAACATTCAGCTAGGCCTCATTCACCAGTCCCTTATCAATGGAACTGGTGATTCTATTCCCCTTACCTTGTTTGTTAGACCAAGTGGTTTTTCCCCCAATTTTATTGAGTTCAATCAGGTTGGTATCCTCCACCATGTTATTAAACGGCGCAAGGACTCTCTCCGGCACTCGATTACCACCGAACTTCTCATCTGATCTTCTGATGTTGTTAAAATCGCCTATCACAAGCCAAGGGACCTCAGCTTGAGCGAAATCATTGATATTCTTCCACATGCGAGTTCTATCCCCCTCCAGTCTTTCACCATATACAGCAGACAGTATAAAATACGCCCCTCCCATATTATAGCAGGAAACAATGACCACTTGATCAGAGGCATTAATGGTATCAACCACCCAGATATCACTACGCCACCCAACAGCTATGCGTCCACCTTCCCTCTGTTCAATGTTTTTCACAGCACTCCACCCACCAGGGAACAGAGTATCAAACCTCTCCTTTACTGCTCTTCTAATCCTTGTTTCCAAGCAAATGACTAACGAAGCACCAATCTTCGTAATGGCTTTCTTCAGCTCCTTCTGGTTGTTCGCCAATGATGCCCCTCGCACATTCCAAGCGAGGATGGTCATTACTTATCTCTAGTTGACCCACCTCCTACTTCAAGGTGGTTGTTCTTCCTTCCTTTCTTAGTGGTGCTTCGGGTCTGTTTAGGACTCCTGCTCCTTCTTGCTTCCGTTCCTTCAGGTAAATCCTCAGGAATATGCTCGAGCACAGAGAAGGCATTGAGTGACAAAGTCGCAGCAGCGGCAGCAGCACTCGTCACCAGCACCTCCTGACCCGAGCTTCCCCTGACTTCACCTTCTTCAACTGGTACTGCATCACCTGTATCTTTATCCGCTTCCATGGCCACCAAGACATCACTGGTTGTAGCTGATACAGCCCCCACCGCACCATCAAAGGCAGCCTCGGCAGCAACCACAGAGCTAGTGACATCAATCACCACACCAGCATCACCAACAGTTTCTGCAACCTTCTCTTTTCCCCTACGAGTTCTGGTCGGGGGCCTAGACTTGCCACCCCGCCTGGGTCTGCCCCGTGGAGCCTCAGGGACAATCGGTGGTGAGTGAAGGACCACCTTGCTTCTCTCACCAGAGCATTCGCCCAACACATGGCCGAAAACCTTACAGGTGCTGCAGCGGTCAGGTAAAGCTTCAAACTTCAACCTGACCTCCCACTCGTCACCATTTGGGAGTTCAACCATAATTTCAGGAGGCGGCTCAGTGTCAGCAGAGATGTCAACACACACTCTAGCGCACCCTTGGACAGAGCCGTTGGACCGCCAGTCGATAGCTCTGGGGGTGCCTATTGCGTGGGCAATAACAACAATAGCTCTAGAGGTCCAATGCTTCCCGACGTCAGGGAGGGAAACCCACACTGGCACCGTTGTGAAGGTAGCACGCCTCGTATCAGCTTGTAGAGTCCATTTCCGGACCAACACCAACTGATCGTCAAAGAACCACGGACCCCTCAGCATAGCTCCATTCCTGTCTGCTTCGCTGGAGAACCTAGTGAGAAACAGGCCCCCATCCAACGTGAATACTTCGATCTCCCCCTTCGGACGCCAGTGTCTGATCATCCATCCCTTCAGCTGAAGCGGATGGCATTTCTTGCCTAGAATCTACACAATGGAGGAGAATCTGTGATAATCCTCCATCTCTTCCATTATGGGCTCATTGAATCGAGTCCATGTCCTTCTGTCGCCTTCCTTATGAAAGGGGGTCTTCGGATCAGTAGCCACCGCACCTCTTAGTTTGGGCGGAGGGCCGACCACCGATCTGACCCATTCTCTCCCGATGGTGACATCAGCGTCCACAGAGAACCAAACATCTGATCTACTGCTACTGGACCCAGGAGGGGCGGCAACAGAGGTCGGAGCACCCTCGGCCGCCACAGAGGTCGGAGCACCCTCGGCCGCCACATCGCTCATACTAACTATTGAAGTCTGATTTTTAGTTCTAGGGTTTCATACATACATTGATTGTATATGATTTGATGAAAGAAGTCTTTATTCAGTGAATGTTTATGACGCATTAAATCCTTATGAGAGCCATGTGATAAATGAATGAGGTAAATGAAACCCTAAGGATAGGGTGTTCAATGAATCAATTATTCAGATTACCATGTTCTCAGTATAAGATGTGTTGATGCTTAACAGTTTAGTTGTGGTAAATGTTATCAGATGGTCTATGGAACGAATGGTTTACATAGCTAAACTAAGATATATAATGTGATGATTGAATTGTGAATGTAAAGAGTGAATTAGACATGTAGATGCCCTGAACACTGTAAAATCCTCACAGGAAGAGGCATGCGATGTGAGGAGGAAATAGTTTCCCCACTAGAAGTAGTCCAGATCGAGGTAATCCGGAGCGCACCAGTAGGGTGTGGGGGTCTTGACCAGTACGACATACTCCTTACAATTGTATGATACCCAACACCAAATGGGGATGCCAATGGTACCTGTGTTACATGTAGTGATTAGTGGTCAGTAGGCCCACTAATGCATAGTAAGCCTAAGGGATTTGACTCACCGCCAGAGTACCCAGGTTGACAGATGGAATTTGAGATCTATGGCCGCTCCCATTAGTCTCCAAGAGGAAGACGTGCTGAGGCCCACTATAGATGGGGTCTTACTCGAGAGATAGGCTTACAAACCCAGACATGCTTCTAAGCCTTGTACAGTGAGATCGTAGCTTGTTGTGATTCTTTCACATGTTCTGGTGCACCTTATGTGGGTTTAGGGCATAATAAGATGAATGAGATGTTACACAAGTGTGTGCAATTATTCAATTATTCATTGTATGTTTCTGAATTATTAGTTCTCTTTATGATCAATCAAGCATGTTCATATATTGATTCACTCTTGTAGATATCTAGACTATCCTGCCATATTTATGTTTGTGAATGATTATTCTCTTTAAAGCTTACTGTTGTTATAATCAATATTAGTTGCTCAAAAGTATATCTATAATTATAAGTGCTTTAGACTGTTTCTTTGAAGTACTCATTCACTGAGTGAGTAGGCTCACCCCTCTACTCACTTTTTTTAGGGAAACCATGTGGACTTGAAGACGGTCAAAGTATCAAAGTAGATCTACCACATGAGTTAAGTATGAGATTAGTTAAGTTCAGTCGGTCCCTGTCACTCTAGGTCCTTGTATAGATGTGAGAGAGTTGTAAATGATGTTTTGTATATTAGTTTCCTTGATAAGAGAGAATGCATCTGATTGTCATGGCATATGTACATGGAAGTGTGAGAAACATAATGAATGTATGGATGTGTATCCTTAATGTTGAGATCATGTTAGAGTAATCAAGGTTTAATTATCTTGTTAAGTTTGATTATGTGATTCAATGCGAGAAAACAAATAGTTTGAAAAAGAAGAAAAAGTTGGGAGTGAACTTTGTATTAAGTATAATCATCAAACTTATGACCACATCTCATGATTAGTGGTAATCGTGGGATGTGGGTGTGATAGAGAGGGCTCAAGATAAGGGTGGTTTGGGTTCATTTTCACTAGATAACATTATCTAGATGGAGGAATCTTTGAGATTTGTAGTGAGGTGGCAGCTACTAGGAGCTCAGGTCTCCTCTCATCTCTCTGCCCTTTGCGGGAGGTAGGTGATGAGGTCAGAGTCGTCAGATCTCCTTTGATCAACAATTTTCCTCATCTGACAGCTCAGGTAGGGGCCGGTAAGTTGCCTTAGCCACATGACATTAAATATGTCACATATTTGAGTAAATAATACCGAAACTTAGGTCATTGGCTTGAATAATTGATCTAATGTATATTCTTTTCAAATGCTAATAACCCCCAATTGGTTAATCCAATTGAATTTAAATTTTCAAGATGGCTTCATGATGTTATCATCTAACTATGGTATAAATTTGGGATTCAAATTCAAAGGTTAATCATATAAATTTAACCATATTCCATGATACATGTATGTCATCATTTTATGAAACAAGGGTTTGGTTTTGAAATTGGTTACTCCTTTTTGGTATTGAGGGTATTTCTATCAATAATTTGAGAAATAAAACTTTAAGAGAGAGTAAATAATATGAAAAACTCACTCTATCACATTATCCCCTCCTTTTAATAATTTTGTCCCCAAAATTCAAGCAGCCTGAAGGAGATGTGGATATTTTTGCTTGACCTCGGACTTGAGCTTCCATGTGGCATAGGTATGATCATGGTGGCTCCAAAGAACATTCACCATATCTATATGTTGATTACTATAAAGCTCCTTTGTCTTGAAATCAATAATTTTGTCCGGGGATTCAGCAGAAGGCAAATCTTCCTTCAACTCTAGTGGCTCATGATTCAGAATGTGACTCAAATCTTTGACATAAGGCTTCAGATTCGATACATGAAAGACATTATGCATGGCACTATACTGAGGTGGAAAGGCAAGATGATAGGAACATTCACCAACCATTTCTAGGATCTCAAAGGGTCCCACATAGTGAGGACTGAGCTTCCCCTTGTTCTTGGCCAAAGCTCGAATAGGTAGGATCTTCCGAAAGACATGATCACCTTCTTTGAACTGACATTCCTATCGGTGAGCATCTGCGTAAGATTCCTACTTATCCTGTGCCTACTTCATCCTCTACCTGATCAGTGCAACCTTATCTGTAAACAACAACATCTCTTTCGATTTTATCAAAGTGTGTGCTCCGACGTCATCCCAGTGTAGTGGAGATCGATAAGGTCGGCCATAGAGAGCTTCATAGCGAGGCATCCCAATACTCGTTTGATAGCTATTATTATATGCAAATTTAGCTAAAGGTAGATAATGGTCCCATGAGCCTTCCCAATCAAGTACACAAGCTCGTAGAAGGTTCTCTAGAATCTACATTGTACATTTTGATTGCCTGTCTGTCTGTGGATGGTATGCAATACTGATGTTCAACTTGATGCCTAGTTCTTCTTGAACCTATTTCCATAGCTTTGAAGTGAACATTGGGTCCCTATCCGATATAATGGATGCTGGAACTCTGTGCAGATGTACTATCTCCTGTATATAGAGATTGGCCAGCCCAGAAACTTTCACAGTAGTCTTCACATGGAGAAAATGAGCTGACTTTGTGAGATGATCCACTATGACCCATGCAACGTCGTATCCCTTCCTGGTCCTAGGTAGCCCCACCACAAAATCTATGGTGATGTGTTCCCATTTTTGAAATTTCAAGGGGTTGTAGTAGACCACCTGGTGTCCGATGCTTGGCCTTGATTCTCTGGCATATCAGCCATCTAGACACAAATTCAACAATATCATGCTTCATGCCCCTCCACCAGAACTGACATTGTAGGTCTTTGTCATCTTCATCGTGCCAGGATGAACTGTGTACTTTGACCTGTGTGCCTCACTGAGAATCTTTGTCTTCATAGTTGACTACTCAGGAATCCACATCCGGCTTTTGTATCGAAGACCACCATCAAGACCCATGGACAAATGTGAATGAGGCTTTGATAGGAGAGAGGAGAGCTCCACAAGATCAGGATTAGCTTTTTATGCTTCAAGAATTTTAGAATGCAAGTTAGATGTGATAGAGATGTTGTTGACATGTACACGATCAAACAGAAACTATTGCTTCCATCTTACTAGGTCCTCCATATTCTTCCATTTAGGAACA
The DNA here is from genome assembly GCA_963693085.1 of Alisma plantago-aquatica. NCBI lineage: Eukaryota > Viridiplantae > Streptophyta > Magnoliopsida > Alismatales > Alismataceae > Alisma > Alisma plantago-aquatica. The sequence goes on from OY856412.1 coordinate 1,035,188,025, forward strand.
GATAAAGACGCACATACTGGCCTTTTTCTACTAAGAGCATCAGTGACTACATTAGCTTTGCCTAGATGGTAGCCGATAGTAAAATCGTAGTCCTTTAGGTACTCGATCCATCGACATTGACGTAGGTTCATATCCTTCTGTGTTAGGATTTATTTCAGGATTTTGTGGTCGGTGAAGATATCAAAGGTCTCCCCGTATAGGTAGTACCTTCAAATTTTAAGAGCATGAATGATTGCAGCTACTTCCAAATCGTGTGTGGGATAATTAAGTTCATTGGGTTTGAGATTTCTGGATGTAAAGGGCACCACTTTTCTGTATTGTTGCAATACTCATCCTAACCCATTTCTTGAAGCATCAGTGAAGATCATGAACCTTTCATTACCATATGGTAGGACTAGAATGTGAGCCGACATCAACTTCTACTTTATTTCCTGGAAACTGGACTCACAAGCACAGGTGCTTGTCCTTTCAAGTTATCTTAGTCATAGGAAGTGCCACTTTGGAGAAGTTCGAGATAAAGCGACGATAATATCTGGCTAGACCTAGGAAGCTCTAAATTTTAGAAGGATTTCAAGGAGGTTTCCAATCAAGTGCAATAGAGTCTTTGGCGGGATTAATAGATTTGTTACCCCCAAAAATGACATTTTCAAGAAACATGACTTTATCAATCTAGAATTCACATTTTGAATGCTTGCCATAAAATTTTTGGGTTTAAAGAATGTCAAAAACTACTCACAAGTGTTCCCAGTTTTTTTCCATAGAACTAGAATAGATCAAGATATCATCAATGAAGATGACCACGAACTGATCAAGATAAGGTTGCAAGACTTTGTTCATTAGGTTCATGAACACACCAAGTGCATTGGTCAACCCGAATGGCATCATTAGAAATTCATAATGCCCATAATGAGTTCTAAAAGTAGTTTTAGAGATATCAGAATCTTTGACCTTAAGTTGATGGTAACCAGAACAGAAGTCAATCTTTTAAAAGACTTTCACAGTACGAAGCTGATCAAAGAGGTCATCAATACGAGGGAGAGGATACTTGTTTTTGAAAGTGGTCTGGTTCAACATGTAGTAGCCAATACACTTACACATAGAACCATCTTTTTAAAAAAAAAAAGAACAGACACACCCCAGGGGGAAACACTAGGACGTATGAATCCTTTATCGAGAAGTTCTTGTAGCTATTTCTTCAACTCCATAATCTCAGTAGGAGCCATCCTATATGGTGCCATAGAAATCGGAGTGGTTCCAGGAAGAAGGTTTATGGAGAACTCAATGTCTCTATTTGGAGGCAGCCTAGGAAGCTCCTCTGGGAATACATCAAGAAAATCACATACCATCTCCAGTCTTTCTACAAGCCTATTGTTAGGACTGGTCTCTAAGACTAATGCGAGGAATACTTTACATCCTTTAGAAATGAGCTTTTTAACTTTAAAAGAAGAAATTATAATGTTATTACAAAATCCACTTCCCTAAGGGATCACCACAAGACATGAATGAGGCTGAGAGAAAACTACCATCTTGTTTCTACAGTCAATGTGAGCATGATATGTGTATAGCCAATCCATGCCAAGTATAATATCAAAGCATTCCATGGTTAAGAGAATGAATTCGAAGGGCATATCATGATTTTCAAATTTTAGAGGTAGGAAATCAGTCTTCTATAGGGTAGTGAGTTTTTTTCCACTAGAAGTAGACACGTCTAGGATATATCCCAAGTCCCTTATATGCATATGTAACATAGATGCTAGATTTTGAGAATATATATTTGTGGATCTAGAGTCGAATAAAGATTTAATAGGAAGATTATTTAACAATATAGTGCCTATACAGGACAATTATATTATGAATAATTTGAAGGCATTTGAACAATTATTAGATATATGAAAAGATTTTTGGTTACCTTCAACAAGCTGGTTGGGATTTGCTTTTGCTTCCTCTGTCATCACTATAAATACTTTGGCATTTTGGTGTCCTTGAGAGGGTGGAGCACCTAATGGAGGTTTGCCAAGGATAGATGAAGTAGGGCACTTGGCGAGGAAATGACCCTCCTTCTTATAGTTGTAGCAGGTCGACTTTGTATAGTGACATGGTCCATCACATCCTCATCCACAAGTTTTACATTTGTTTTAGTAATCCCTCAATTGGTTATTGGTGTTGTTCTATCCTCTTTTTCCCAATGTGGAACTTTCAAGACTTATCCTCCTCGGTGGTGGTTAACCCTAAGTATCCCATGCTGGAAGGCTTTTGCAAACTTGTTCCCTTTCCTAATTGAGGGCCATTTCTAGGGATTCATCTATGCTTATGGAATGGGAGGCTATAACTAAGGTTGGCAAGGCAGTCGACATAATGTTCGGTGAGGTGTTCTTCAGTCTTAATAGGTGCATAACGCTCTAGAAGCATAAACTTCCGGGTATAGTCAGCTACTGAGAGACTACCATGCTTAAGTTCCATGTACATCTTCTCCTTCCCCTTACTCTCAACTATAGGCATAAAATGGTCAATGAAGAGGGTTTTGAAGGCTTCTCACCCCATGTTATCTACTTCTTCTCCCCTATTCCCGCCATAGTCCCCCTCCCCAGATTGTTGCCCCTTCCTTAAGTAGATGGGTGGAAAATTGGACCTTCTTTTCATTGGTTACTTCTAGGGTACAGAAGGCGTTATCCACAAAGAGGGTCCAGGCCTTAGCCTAATCCATGACTTCAGGCTGGTTCCCCCCAAAAGGTTTCAGGGTTCAAGTTTGATGAAATCTATCACTTTTTCCTAGAGGAGCAGGATTGAGGGGTTCCTTTGTGGCAAGGGTCTCCATGAAGTCTAACAATATTTTATTTTTTTCTTCCAACCTTTCTTTGGCTACACTATCAGGATCAGGTACCTCAGAGGTTTCAGGTTCCTTCCTCTTCTTAGAGGATGACTCTTTGAAATCCTTGGAGTTACGGGTCTTGGGAGGTATCCTGAAATTAGGTGGAACATATTAGATTTATTATAATTCATCATTTTTGTTAATCATATTATATTTCATTATTCTCCTTTATTAATTATTAATGACCTTAATGTTATGATTTGTGGAGGATAACATAAAATCCTTATCAAAGTCGGTCCTTAGGACTTTCTAAACAGAGTGACTCTTTTCCTAACCTTATATCATAAAGGTAAGAGGGAAATATTTAAAAACGAAGATGAGGGGGAAATTTTCCTATATAAGAGATGAGAGGGAATATTTATAGATAAGAGGGGTCCTAATTAAGGTATGCCCAAGAAGTAGGGGACATTTAGGATATCGTCCAGGTAGACTTATACTACCATATAGGTAGCCTCGTGATTGCCAAGCTAAGTGGCTCGGTGACTTTAGCCAGACCCATGGCTGATGCTATCCTAGACACCTCCATCCTTCATATCGCTAACTTAAAGACTACCCTAGACTCATAGTAGGGTGAATGAGTTTCATGTGACCATGATGTGTGAACATTAGCTCTGAAACCAACTGTGATGACCCCAATTTCTATGTACTTTCCTTAGTGACATTCATAGATATGCATGCACTCATATCTATAGATGTCAGAAGGGAAAATACAAGATATTGTGGTAGTCAATTAAATCATAAAACAAAACCGGATAATTGTTCACAACATCCTTATATAGCCACACAAATGACATTCATTGATAATAACAAAGTCATACATATGTTATTTTGGATAGTAGAAGTGAATAGTTCTTTAAAAGAAAGTACATAGGATTTAGAACATCCTATACATCATCTAGTAGAATAAGAAACTGTCTAACTGAAAAAGAGATAAGCTATCCAAGTGAAAAAGGAGATAAGAATGGAAATCTAGCTAGTCTTTCCTCCATGTCCATTTATTTGATGGCTTCAGGTACTTTGAGATGCATTATTTATTCCTTGTACCTAGAAAATATGAGCAGAAGAAATCATCAAAAAAAGTTGGTACTTGGCTCAAACTACAATACTATGATTGCATAATTCATATACTTAAGGAATCAAAAGAAAGGAAATAATAACATTACTTAAGGTGGATAATCAGGTAAACACGTCTTTTAGGCTTATCTTTAGATGTAGTTGTAATACAAATTTCTATTGCACTTATCATACATCTAGTATGGGCAATTTACTTTATCATACATATAGCTTAGGCAATTTGTCATACATCTATGCTAGGCAATATATCATACATCCATACTGGGCCATTTATGCACTAGTAGCTACAACTCATCAACAGTTCATTTATGTTCCATTTAGATTTGGAAAAGCATAAATACTAGTAGTCATCCAAATAAGTATAATAAATAAGTCACCCAAGATGCATCATATCTTATGCAACCATGAAAACTAGTCATATACTTATAAATGCCACATACATGATTGATTAGATCTGAAATCCAAGAGTCTAGAGGAACAGTAGAACGATCACCCTGAAAAGAAACCAAGGGTGTAGGTCACTATGAGCCCATATGACCCTAGACTAGGTTTTTTTTCTTTTACTTAGGATTACTTTCAACTTTCTATGATTAGATCAGGGTTTACCCACTTCGTTTTCCTTATTTTGGGGTCACACGATCAGATATTTATATTAGGGTTTCCTCTATTTAATGATTCCTGTTTATATTCAAGAGAAGAAACATGTCACATTAGGGTTTCCATTATGGGATAGATCATTAATGGTTTCTCTTTAGGATTTATATGATCCAAAGGGATCAGAGTTGGATCTAGGGTTTTAGAGTCATTCAAGATCATAAGGTGTCATTGCATAGTTAGGATTTGGCATGTGAATGCATGAAGTATCCTTATGTAGAGAGAGAAATTAGATTGTTGGTTTTTCTAGAGATTTTAAATTTAAATAACCCTACTTGATTAAATTTTCAAGACATGTGAGGATCCTAGACTCAATTAGGGTTCTAGATGTCCACATGTCAAATCTCAACCATGGATCACTATTATTACACAATATGCATATAATAAAAACATCATTAGGGATCTAGGATATTATTTTTGAAAAGGACTCAGGTCTAGGTCATGATAGTATTTTATTTGGAGCTCATATTTTTATGATGAAAAGGGTATATATGTTTATTATAGTCTGACATATCTAGCATTTCTAGGATTTTTCTAAGATAATCCATTTTCTTGGGTAAAATAAAGCAAAAAGAAAAGAAATTACCTTAATCAACTGCCGAATCCGACTGGATCTTGGACTCTAGTTGATCTAAGACTTCACGAGCTTGATCCTGGATCACTGACATGGCATTCACTGATTGGTCCTCAAGCCACTCAGGGTCCACTGATTTTAGTTGACTTGCGCCTTGGCTCGCTGATGTGGTGATCGTGGACAGGTCCACTTGGAACCACAGGTCCCAACCTAGTTGCCTTCTCCTCGCTCGAGCAGACTCTAGGCCACGGTGGAGGGGCTTGTCAGTGCTGGGGAGGAAGGGAGAAGCATGCTCCAAACACAGGTGGGTATGTGTTGCCTGAGGTCGCTGTGACCTCGTGATGCCTGTGGATGTGGAGATTTGGAGGGAGGAGGCGAGAGGAAGAAATTCCCAAAAGAGGCAGTGTGGTGGTGCCGCTATGACCTAGAGTTATGATTGGAGGTTTAGGATGATGCTTAGGATTGGGACGCATAGGGTTAAGGCAAAGGAGGATGGTGGCGACTTCTAGAGGGTCTTTTATAGACCATTGGGGTAGGTTCCGGGTTAGATTGAGTCTGGAGTTCATTGGCCCGTCGCCAGAGTGGGAATATAGAGGATAAGGGTGTTGGTTCTTCCTGCTCCAAGGGAATGGGGGCTTGAGATAAGGGTGGTTTGGGTTCGTTTTTATAAGATATCATTATCTAGATGGAGGAATCTGTGACACCTCGTCATGCTAAACAAGATTACTCAAAACACAAAACACAATCAACTACTAATCAATCACATAGTAAAAAATGCAGAATAATTAAAACTGACTCCAACAATGTAAATAAACTCTAGAACATTTACAAAAGGTCCCTCATTCCATTCTCATATATTGTAACAAGTATTTACATATGGGTCCAAAGACCTCAGTCACATCCTGTACATAAAAGATATATCACATGTACATGCCATATATTTACAAACATTGGCATACTACCAAAATCTCATGTCGATATGAGTATATCATCTAGAAAACACATCCCATACCTAGACCTGAGAGAACATGGATGACACTAGGACTCTACTACTAACATATACAACTAACCAACCTTCTAAATCTATTGATCACCAGGTTGGTTCTCTTCCACAGTGCGACCTCGACCTCGTTGCCCGTGACCACCTCAAAAAATGTGGTAACCCACACATGAGACACAGTCTCAGCGAGAGATATAATTCTCTCCAACGTATATTGGTTAAAACATGTTAATTAACAGTAAATACATTGAGCAGTTAGGATATTGAATAAGCAATATGAACAGATTGAATAGTTCAAGCATACTAAGCAGTTAAGCAAATAAGTTGTAACATCAAGTTGAATTACACAATTTTCATAAGTCTGCACCATGAAAGAACTATGTAGTATAAAGACAAGTCAAAGGTTAATCAACCAATGTGATACGCATTAAAACCTAGCAATTATACTACACGACTAGTATTATATCTTTTATTATTATCCCCTGGGGAGTTTGAGTCGTACCACTCAAAGTCCAACTGACCACTAAAGAGTGCTATTCAGTTCCGTATAAGATCTAGGAGTGTCGGTATCGTAAGATCTCTTCCCCTCAGTCAGTACGAGTAAACTGAAGTGACATACCAGTCAAACTACCAATAGTGACATATAGTCAACTGATAACAACTAGTTTGTACTTGGTACAAGTTACGACACTAGAAAATAGGGTATATAAAACCCTCTAAAATGAGGTACAACTGTAGCTGTTCTCAATCACATCAAATGTCATAGGCATGACCATAGCCATCCTCCATAACATGCAATTGTGGATGACAAGGACATATCCTCAACTTGCCACCCCAACATACTCAATAGTATGTGCTCTAAGTTTCCCTTGGGAATACTCGTTTCACCATCCAGTAAGTTTTGACAGTGAAGATGGCTCTACGGCACATGGCTCTACATGATTAAGGTTACACTTGATTAATTATTGCCAATTGAATGCATTAAGGCTTTATCATACAAGTGGACATTCAAACCCTAATTCGTTTCTAAGAAGAGTATATGTATAACAACTTAAAACAATGTAAAACATTTGTGATATATATCTTAATCACATTACCACATGCTATCATTCATTGCAAATTAATGGACCACACTTATCATCATACTATTACAAGATACCAATATCTTATCACAAGTTCTAGGATTTTAACCCTTATTGGAACATGAAGAGGATTTCACCTCAATCTTGGCTTCAAACATGCCCAAAGGTCATTAAGACCAAAAAATTATTCATAGTAAGGTTATCATCATCATTCCATGCCTTAAACAAGGCTTAAAAGATCATTAGCACATATATGTCCATATAACATGGCAAGGCACTATGATATTCAAATAGTACTACATTTTGGTTTCAATACAAGAAGAGTGTAATTTATCACCACATTAATCATTCAAGAGGTTTGATTATAACCAATCAACATCATATAATTACATTAAGGTTAGGTATAACAAGCTAGATCACATGGGAGTTACACATCCACTTATTATAGTGATTTATCAAATATAATATATAATGGCAAAGGTAAGACTACAAATTAATGGTATTGAACAATAGAATTATCATCACTAGGACCAGCATATAATACCATGTGATTTATTCTAATCCATTGGATGTTAAAGCATCCAATATTATTCATTGGATCAGGTTCATTGTCCAAGGTTATCAATTGACGTATAGGTCTAACCATTAGATCAATTGAACCAAGGAACCATTGCTTCAAGGTTTATTCAAATCTACAATTACATTCTTAACTCATCATATATGGTGATGACCTGATCCACCATTAATTGTGATAATTAGGTCACCATTGGTTGTTAGATTAGTAATACATTCAGTTAACACCATCAAATATTAAGCTAATGTCATCATCTATTGATAACATCATTTGAATACTTTGTAGATGATAATTAAACGTCTAATTGAGACAAAACCTAACCTAAGGGGGTGACCATAGGTTGTCACTATAAATTTGCTACCCTTGATCACGAACATCAGTTGCCAAGATAGCAACACCATTGGTTATTGAATGATATGACCACCAGTTGTGTGATAGGGAAGGAAATAGCTTGAAACCCTAATTTGGACCATTAATTATTTTGTGCTTAGCACCATAGGTTGATGATATCAACCTGTACCAGATCATGATACACTTTAGAAAGCTCGTACAAATTTTTATAAGTACATATAGAACTAGAACAAAATAGGGAACCCCACAAAAATTTGTAATTCTAAACAAGCATGGTTTCTCTATGCTGAGTTCATCACATTAAAGCATAAACATGAACTAACAAGCTTCTAACAAGCAATATAAGTGAAGAATGTTATATAACTCGCTTCCATAAAGTAGGTCAGATCCCAAATAGAAAGAATATCAAGAAAACAGGGCAAGAAAACCTTGGATTCAGATCTGAACTTGGCCAAATAGGTACTTCTCTCCACAAAGAAGCAAAATCCTAGAAAAAGAAACAAGAAGAATAGATTTTTGAGTTCTAGAGCCACTTTCACCATGTAACAGCAAGGTTCTGACCTGGAGGAAGGTCTAAGGAAGGTAAAGAGAAAGTGAAACGAAGAAGAAAGTAAAACAACAAATTTCCTTGGTCAAAATCCCTAGAAGATGACCTTGGAAACCCTAGGTTGGGATAGATGGAGCTGTAGGACACATTCTTCTCCGAAAAGAGGTTGTATTCTACCTTAGAGCACTTGGTTCCACAGAAAAATAGAGTGGAGTCATTGCTCTAGCTTAGAGGAAAGAGAAATCTAGCATAGTTTTGTACTTGGGTAAGGAAGAGGTAAATATAGCCCATGGATAAGGATGGAAGCAAGCATGAGGTGTAAAAGTAGCTTCCCCATGTGTCTATGACCTTAAACTATTAAGAATATACAAGCACACACACAAGAAGCGCCCCCACCATAAATATAGACCGGATTAACTTTTCTTTGTCGCATTTCCCAGCCAATCACATAATCCATTAGTTGATAGCTACTAAAGGTAGCTCATCCATGAAGGCGTAAACCCTAAAATACCTTTGAGGAAAACACCTTCAAACCAAGGATTAAGTAGGTTCCCCATGGCTCAAAAAGCTAAATAATGATGATAGAATATCCAAGGAACATAATATAAGTGATAAATTGCAAAGAAAACCCCTAAATTGGGTAAATTACAGAAAAGTCCAAAATGTACAGAAAATTGCATAACTTGCTCAAGAACTGTCCAAATTGGACCAAATTTGAAAATTAAGATTGTATTATAAATTTAAAAACATATAAAAAGGTTAGATTAGGGTTATAAGCATTTAATTAGGGTAATTAAGCTTATTCAACTCATTAAGCAAGTTCAGGGGCCTTACAACTATAAACCCCTTACAAGGATTTCGCCTTGAAATCCTACGCAAAGAGAGATGGGTATTTTCTACGCATCTCATTCTCTAGTTCCCATGTGGCTTCCTATATGCCATGATGATTCCACAAAAATTTCACTAGTATTATATCTTTTCTCTTCAGCTTTTTCACCCTTCTATCAAGGATCATCACAGGACCCTCAACATAGGAGATATCCTCATATAACTCAACCTCTACTGGTTGGATTGTCTGGTCAGTATCTAGATGGAATTTCCTCAACATAGATTTGTGAAAGACATTATGCAATCTATGTAGCTCTGGTGGTAGCTCCAACTTATATTCTACCTTTCCAAAAAGAGCTAGGACATGGTATGGTCCCATAAATCTAGGAGCCAACTTACCCTTCTTTCCAAACCTCAGCAAAACTTTCCAAGGAGAAACCTTAAGATATACTCTATCTCCCACTTAGAAATCAAGTGGTCTGCATGGGTTATCTGCATAAGATTTCTACCTGTCTTGGGCTGCTTTCAATTGTTGTTGTATCACTTGAATTTTTTCTGTAGTCTGTTGTACTAGCTCAGGACCTAAAAGTTGATATTCACTTATCTCATATCAGCAAAGAGGAGACCGACATCATATCCCTTGCAGAACCTCATAAGGAGCCATATCTATGCTTGTTTGATAGCTATTGTTGTACGCAAACTCTATCAAAGTTAGATGTACATCCCAACTACCAAGAAATTGCAGCACACATGCCCTCAAGAGATCCTCTAAAGTCTGAATAGTCCTTTTAGACTGGCCATCGGTCTACGGATGAAAAGCTATGCTGAATCTCAGATGTGTTTCCATTGCTGAATGTAGACACTCCCAAAAACGACTTGTAAACTGTGGACCTCTGTCAGAAACTATAGTCACTGTAATACCATGCAGACGAATTATCTCATCAACATATATTTGTGCTAATTTCTCTGCTATAAACGTCCTCTTAACTGGCAAAAAATGAGCTGACTTAGTCAATCTGTCTACTATCACCCATATGGAATCATGACCCTTGGCTGTCCTAGGAAGACCAACCACAAAGTCCATAGTAATATGATCCCATTTCCACTGTGGTATTGGAAAGGGTTGTAATGTCCCTGTAGGCTTCTAGTGCTCAGCCTTCACCTGCTGACAAACTAGACATTTGGCAATGAACTCTGCCACATCACGCTTTAGACTTGGCCACCAATACATGTCTTTCAAGTTTTGGTACATCTTGGTACTTCCAGGATGGATTGCATACATGGAAGAGTGAGCCTCCTAAAGTACCATCTTCCTCAACCCATGAACATCAGGAACTACTGTCCTATTGTGGTAACAAATTGTACCATCATCTGCCTCATGAAAGCCATCATACTTTTCGCTGCCAATCCCTGATTGGATATTCTATATCACAATATCATTCTATTGTGCATCACGAATCTACTACCTCAAGGTAGGTTTCACTTGTAACTGTGCCAACAACCCTGCCAGCAAGGAAACTTCTAGATGTACATTCATCTAGCAAAGAGACACTAGCATATCTCTCTTATGGAACATCAAGGAATTTAATTGTGCATTATCTACCATTGATGATGAAGATGAGTTTCTACTCAATGCATTAGCTACCCCATTAGTTTTCCCTAGATGGTAATCTATTCTGGAATCATAATCCTTAATCAGCTCCATCCATCTTTTCTGCCTCATATTCAAATCATGTTTTGAGAAGATATATTGTAGATTCTTGTGGTCAATGAAGATCTGACACTTTTCTCCATAAAGATAGTGTCTCCAGATCTTTAAGTCATGGACCACCGCTGCAAGCTCCAGGTTGGACCAGCACTGCAAGCTCCAAGTCATGTGTTGGGTAATTCTCCTCTTGTTTCTTAAGCTATTACGAAGCAAAAGAAATCACATTTTTTATCCTGCATCAACATGCATACCAACCCATTCTTTGAAGCATCACAAAAGATAATATAGCCTTTTCCTTGCTCTGGCAGTACTAACATCGGTGCACTAGTCAACTTTTCTTTTAAAATCTGGAAAGAACCTTGACACTTGTCATTCCAAACAAAAGGAACATCTTTCCTAGTTAACCTAGTTAGGGGTAACACTATAGAACTGAAGTCTTTGATAAACCTCCTGTAGTAACCTGCCAGACCTAGGAAACCATGGATCTCTGTTGGTGTCTTTCGTTGTTCCCATTCTAGTACAGATTCCACTTTCTTAGGATCAACACAAATGCCTTTTGCAGATATAACATGGCCCAGAAAAGACACTTTAGATAATCAGAATTCACACTTGTTGAACTTAGCATATAGTTAATGCTGCCTCAACAAAGTCAATGCTTGGAGAAGGTGTTGCTCATGCTGTTGACTATCTTTGGAGTATATCAGGATATCATATATGAACACGACCACACACTGATCAGGATAAGGTCTAAACACCCTATTCATCAGATCCATAAAAGCTGCAGGTGCATTGGTTAGCCCACACGACATAACCACAAATTCATAATGACCACACCTAGTCCTAAAAACCAACTTGGGTATGTCATTAGCCTTATTTCTCAACTGATGCTAACCTGGCCTCAGCTCCATCTTTGAAAACACAATGGCACATCTCAACTGATCAAAAAGATCATCAATCCTCGTCAAAGGATACATATTCTTTATTGTCACCTTGTTCAACTATTTGTAGTCTATACAGAACGTCATTGAATCATCCTTCTTTTTAACAAACAACATGGGAGCACCCCAAGGGGAAGTGCTCGGCCTGATAAAACCCTTCTCTAATAGTTCTTGTAACAATTTTTGTAACTCCTACATCTCTACTGGTGCCATTATGTATGCTGAGTGTGCTATGGGTTGTGTTCTAGGAACAAGATTGATCTTAAACTCAATCTCTATGGGAGGGGAAATTCTAGGAAATTCCTAAGGAAAGACATCCTCAAATTCTTGCACCACTAGTACCTCCTAGACACTAGGACCTACCGCCTTGGTATCCTCAACATGAGCTAAGAAAGCCTCACATCCTTATCTCAAAACCGCTCAGCTGTCATAGCTGACATCAAACATGTAGGAAGAATCTTCCTATCACCCTTAAATATCTACTATACATCTCCATCATGGAACGTCGCCACCTTAGTACTACAGTCCAAGACTACCTTGTATTTTTCTAAGGTATCTATTTCTAGGATTACTTCAAAACCATGCATGTCAAGTGGCAAAAGATCCACTTGAATGTTGTGTCCAAAAAAAGAAAGAACACAAGAAGGGCACACTTCCCGCAATTCAGTGGAATCAACCAAAGGAGTATGTAGCCGCAGGTTATCAGATCTAAGACTAATAGGTAGATAACAACTATCTATCACCTCTCTAGTGATAAAAGAGTGTGGTGTACCTGGGTCTACTAATATAGATGCAAAACAAGAAGCAGACAAATCAAAATGAAATAACTCCATTTGACCTGTCACGACTCGTGGATTGACCACGACTTTTATATGGGTCATGGCATAGAACCTTGTTGTCACCTACTACCATCAACATCCTCTACTTCCTTGTCCAGAGGATCCTTCCTGGGATGTCTGACCACATCCTCTTCTACTGCCACTACTAAACTGTCGTTGTTGTGGACCTTGTTGACTTTACCTTGGCTGGTGAGTCACCTCCGTATCTTTCATAGGGCAATAAGGTCTTGTATGCCCCACTTTCCCACACTTGTAACATTATTTGGTGTCCTGATATGCCCTAAACAGTCCTGTCACTGAAATCGATGAGGTACTGTGGGCTCCCATTGGTGGAAAATTGTGACCACTACCTCGACTCGGGGTCCACTGTGATGGTGCATGTGATCTTGGTTAACTAAAGGTTGACCTTGGTTGCGACTGTGGTGGGAAAAACCTCAGCTTCTTAAAGCCTCCAGACGGTTGCCCTTGAAACTGCATAGGTCGCTTCTTAGCATTAGATTCACACTTCTCTATGGTAGACCTCTCAATCCTCTTGACAGATTCTACAATGATGGAAAACCTTTCCCTATTCTCTAAGGCTGATGATGTAGTAGTCAACTCCGTAATCAGACCCTTCTCAAATCTCCGGATCCTTTCGTTGTCCGTTGCTTCCATGTGTAGGTAGAACCTCAGAAATACCATAAAATTTAATTCATACTCATTGATAGTCATAGCTCTCTGAAAAATCTTATCAAATTGAGAGATTTTCTCATCTAGGTAGGTCTCTGGTAAATATCGGATAACAAATTTCCTCTAAAACTCCTCCCATCCTATCACAACTCCTAGCCTTTTAATCTCTTTTATGGCCCACCAGTGGCCAACACTACCCTTCAACAAGTATACTGCATGCTTAACTTTGTCTTCTTCAACAATGTTTAGGATTTTGAATGTCTTTTCCAGCTCAGTCAACCATATGTCAATGTCTGTTGGATCACAAATACCTACATATTCAATCACCCCAACATGTCTAAGACATTCAAATGTCTTCCCGAAACCTTGGGACTCCACATTAGAGGTGGCTTCCCTAGCTTGAGGTGCTGGCGCTCTGTCAACGATATGTGTAATTGTGGCCATCATTTGTCTAAACATAGACTGAAACTCAGGATTGGACATCATTGTTAAGTCTAGATGAGGCATTACGTGCTTCTCTGGCCCTGTTTCTGGCACTCTCTCATTGCATGCCTGCCTCCCTACACCTCCTCTTGGTGCAACATAGCTACTCTCAACGTGTTCTTCATGTCCTCTAGACATATCTTCATAAGCATAAACTATGATCAGATAGGTTCGATACATAAGAACAAACTCAAACCTAAGTCCTATGTCCCTGTAGAACTAATAAACCTAGAGCTTTGATACCAACTTAACGGTGACACCTCATCACAATAAATGAGATTACTCAAAACACAAAACACGGTCAACTACCAATTAATCACATAGTCAAAAATGCAGAATAATTAAAACCAATTCTTACAATGTAAATAAACTATAGAACATTTACAAAAGTTCCATCATTCCATCCTCATATATTGTAACAAGTATTACATATGGGTCCAAAGACCTCAGTCACATCCTGCATACAAAAGATATTTCACATGTACATGCCATATATTTACAAACATTGGCATACTACCAAAATATCGTGTCGATATGAGTATTTCATCTAGAAAACACATCCAATACCCAGACCTGAGAGTACATGGATGACACTAGGACTCTACTACTAACATCTACAACTAACCAACCTCCTGAATCTATTGATCACCAGGTTGGTTCTCTTCCACAGTGCGACCTCGACCTCATTTCCTGTGACCACCTAAAAAATGTGGTGACCCACGGGTGAGACCCAGTCCCTGTGAGAGATATAATTCTCTCCAACATATATTTATTATAACATATTAATTAACAGTAAACACATTGAGTAGTTAGGATATTAAATAAGCAATATGAATAGATTGAATAGTTTAAGAATACTAAGCCATTAAGAAAATAAGTTGCAACATCCAGTAGAATTACACAATTTTCATAAGTCTGCATCATGTAAGAACTATGTAGTGCAAAGACAAGACAAGGGTTAATCAACAAATGTGATATGTATTAAAACCTAACAATTATACTACATGGCTAGCATTATATTTTTTATTATTATACCCAAGGGAGTTTGAGTTGTACCACTCGAAGTCCAACTGACCACTGTGAAGTGTTATTTAGTTCCGTATAAGATCTAGGAGTGTCGATATCCTAAGATCTCTTCCCCTTGGCCAGTACGAGTAAACTGCAGTGACATACCAGTCAAACTGCCAAAAATGACATATAGTCAACTGATAACAACTAGTCCGTACTTGGTACTAGTTACGACACTAGAAAATAGGGTATATAATACCCTCTAATCTGAGGTACAACTACAGTTGTACTCAATCACATCAAATGTTAGAGGCATGACCATAGACATCCTCCATAACATGCAATTGTGGATGACAAGGATATATCCTCAATTTGCCACACCCACATACTCAATAGTATGCATTCTGAGTTTCCCTTGGGAATACTCGTTTCACCATCCAGTAAGTTCTAACACTGAAGATGGCTCTACGACACAAGGCTCTACATGATTAAGGTTATACTTGATTAATTACTGTGAATTGAATGCATTAAGGCTTTATCATACAAGTGGACATTCAAACCCTAATTCTTTTCTTACAAGAGTATATGTATAAGAACTTCAAAAGATATAATATATTTTAGATATAAATCTTATTCACACTACTACATGCTATCATTCATTGCAAGTTAATGGACTACACTTATCAACATACTATTACAAGATACCAATATCCTATCACAAGTTCCAGGGTTTTAACCCTGATTGGAACATGAAGAGGATTTCACCTCAATCATGGGTTCAAACATGCCCTAAGGTCATTAAGACCATCACATTATTCATAGTAAGGTTATCATCATCATTCCATGCCTTAAATAAGGCTCAAAATATCATTATGGCAAGGCACTATGATATTCAAATAGTACTACATTGTGGTTTCAACACAAGAAGGGTGTAATTCATTATCACATTAATCATTCAAGAGGTATAATTATAACCAATCAACATCATATAAATACATTAAAGTTAGGTATACCAAGCCAAATCACATGGGAGTTACGCATCCACTTATTATAGTGATTTATCAAATATAACTATATAATGGAAAAGGTAAGACTACAAATTAATGGTATTAAACCATCAAATTATCATCACTAGGACCCAAATATAATATCATGTGATTTATTTTAATCCATTGGATGTTAAAGCATCCAATATTATTCATTGGATCAGGTTCATTGTTCAAGGTTATCAATTGAAGTATAGGTCTAACCATTAGATCAATTGAACCAAGGAACCATTGGTTCAAGGTTTAGTCAAATCTACAATTACATTCTTAACTTATCATATATGGTGATGACCTGATCCACCATTAATTGCATCAATAGGTCACCATTGGTTGTTAGATCAGTAATACATTCAGTTAACACCATCAAATATTAAGCTAATGGCATCATCTAATGATAACATCATTAGAATACTTAATAGATGATAATTAAACGTCTAATTGAGCCAAAACCTGACCTAAGGGGGAGAACATAGGTTGTCACCATAAATTTGACACCCTTGATCATGAAAATCAGTTGCCAAGATAGTAACACCATTGGTTATTGAATGACATGACCATCAGTTGTGTGATAGGGAAGGAAATATCTTAAAAACCCTAATTTGGACCATCAATTATTTTGGGCTTAGCACCATAGGTTGATGGTATCAACCTATCCCAGATCATGTTACACATTAGAAATGTCGTACACATTTTTACAAGTTCATATAGAACTAGAAGAAAATAGGGGACACCACAAACATGCATAATTCTAAACAAGCATGGTTTCTCTATGCTTAGTTCATCACATTAAAGCATAAACATGAACTAACAAGCTTCTAACAAGCAATATAAGTGAAGAACATTATATAAATTGCCTCTATAGAGTAGGTTAGATCCCAAAAAGCAAGAGTCTTGAGCAAATAGGGCAAGAAAACCTTGGATTCAGATCTGAACTTGGCCAAATAGGTACATCTCTCTACAAAGAAGACAAATCCTAGAAAAAGAAACAAGAAAGATAGATTTTTGAGTTCTAGAGCCACTTTCACCATGGAACAGCAAGGTTCTGACCTAGAGGAAGGTCTAAGGAAGGAGAGGAGCAAGAGAAATGCAGAAGGAAGGAAGAAAACAACTTGCCTTGGTCAAAATCCCTAGAAGATGACCTTGGAAACCCTAGGTTGGGCTAGATGGAGCTCTAGGAGACCTTCTTCTTAAAAAAGAGGTTGTATTATACCTTAGAGCATTTGGTTCCACAGAAAAATAGAGTGGATTCGTTGATCCAAGTTATAGGAAAGAGAAATCAAGCATAGTTTTGTACTTGGGCAAGGAAGATGTATATATAGCCCATGGATAAGGATGGAAGCAAGCATGAGGTGTAAAAGTAGGTTCCCCATGTGCTATGGCCTTAAACTATTGAGAATATACAAGAACACATACAAGAAGATCCCACTCAATCCATATAGACCTGCATAGCTTTCCCTTATCGCATCTCCCAGCCAATCATAAAATTCATTAGTTGATAGCTACTAAAGGTCTCTCATCCATGAAGGGGTAAACCCTAAAATACCCTTGAGGAAAACACCTTCAAACTAAGGATTAAATAGGTGACCCATGGATCAAAAGATCAAGAATGATGAGAGAATATTCAAGGAACATAATGCAAGTGATAAATGACAAAGAAAACCCCTCAATTCGGTAAAGTGCATAAAAGTCCAAAATGTACAGAAAATTGCATAACTTGCTCAAATAGTATCCAAATTGGACCAAATTTGAAAATTAATCTTTTATTATGATTTTAAAACATATAACAAGATTAGATTAGGGTTATCAGAATTAGATTATGGTAATTAAGTATATTCAACTCATTAAGCAAGTTCAGGGGCCTTATTGTTTGAGATTCAGAGTGAGGTGGTGGCTAGCAGGAGCTCCGGTCTCCTCTCATCTCGCCGCCCTTTGCGAGTGGTAGGTGATGAGTTCTGAGTCGTTAGATCTCCCTTGATCCACGATTCTCCTCATCTGATGTCTCAGGTAGGGTCCGGTAAGTCGGCTTAGCCACGTGACAATGGTTATGTCACATATTTGATTAATTAATACTGAAACTTAGGTCATTGGCGTGAATAATTGATCTAATGTACATTATTTTCAAATGTTAACACCTCCCAATTGGTTAATCCAATTGAATTGAAATTTTAAGTATGGATTCATGATGTTATTGAGTAACTATGGTATAAATTTGGGATTCAAATCCGAAGGTTAATCATATAAATTT
This sequence comes from Alisma plantago-aquatica, assembly GCA_963693085.1. Lineage (NCBI taxonomy): Eukaryota > Viridiplantae > Streptophyta > Magnoliopsida > Alismatales > Alismataceae > Alisma > Alisma plantago-aquatica. The sequence continues at coordinate 1,035,206,514 of OY856412.1, forward strand.
AACCATATTCCATGATACATGTATGTCATCTTTTTATGAAACAAGGGTTTGTATTTTGTGAAATTGGTAAATCAATTTTGGCATTGAGGGTAATTTTGTCAATAAATTCAGAAATGAAACTTTAAGAGAAGAAATAATATGAAAAACTCAATCTATTATAAGAAATGTATATTGATACATGCTGCAAAATATGCAAAGAATGATGCTAATAAAAAAGTGCAATCTACATGAAATTTATTATGCATATAAATGATGTGTGCATCTCAATCATTTTTTTATTTTTCATGCATGAAACTAGCAATCATGTACCTATCAATCTATGCAATGTAGTCAAGAGGAAACAATTTGGGTTACTTGATCATCTTGAGGTGGTGATTGAAATGTCATCAATGGTGGGTGGAATCACATGACCGAGAGACAAGGCTTTTCTTAACTATGATATATCCCTCTCCTATCAACTTGTGTACTAGGTAACCTTATATTTCTTTATAAAAGTTCATATAAGATCTCATTACTTGTTTGGTTGGTTTGGGATCAAACCTCATCATCAAATACTAGTCTTGGATAAATTAACGTTTTCATTCATATCATGTGTCCTCAAGCTTACTAACCCAAACACTTCCTCCACATGATGTTATCTTATTCACACATAAGCTTAAAAAGATATGATCCTTATTTAAATTTAATGCAAGATTATGTCCCACAATGTTTTTAATGATATATGCAATCATGATAACTAAATTCAATGATTACGCCAAATAAATTGTGGATCCTATTACATGGAAATAAGAAAACTAAAATAAGATCAATAATAAAGTAAGATAAATTCGTTCCATCAACCCCTAAGACTGAACTTGACTATGTCCTCATAGTCAAAACTCAAACTAAGAGGTGGAATGAGGGCACGAGATACTCAATATGGTGGTGGTCATGGATGAAACATTTCCATGGGCATTTGTGGATCTGGACGGTAGAAAGTGCTGCCGAAAATGGGTAGGTTGGTTGGTATATTTGGTGGTTTTAAGTATCTATAAAAGATTCCTTGAATCCAATAGTGTTCATAGAGCTATAGGGATGGATGCTGCATAGTGGCGCAAAATATGGTGCAAATGCCTCCTTGGTGTATAAGGCATAGTAACCTTTATTCATCTTCTTCCTACTCCTCCTCCTCAACATCCTCCCCCTCTAGTAAGACCTTTACATCCTCTACTAGACATCAGAGATAGCACACTCCTCATAGGTGGAAGATGGGGTTAGGAAGGACCCTTTCCTTCATTTATCTATTGATGGTTCAACAAGCATACACCCTACCTTGGTACTTCATGACAAGGTGTGCCTGCTTGAAATGCTTGAATTTGAGCACCAAAGATGTCTTGAGTATTTTTACCATAGAGTAGGTCACGGTGAAGATATAGGGTGAGCAGTGTAACCAGGCCCCCAATGTGAATTGGGGGTTTTCTTTGAGCTTGCCTCTTTAGCACCATTATGTGTTGAAGGAAGAATGACAAAAGGTTGAACTTCTCCTTCCTCAAGGTAAAAAACAACTACAAAATAAACAAGTTTTCCTTACGAACCTTCCCTTGCCCCTGGGTGGACCTAGAAAAATGGTGTTCGTTGTGTGTCAATGTAGAATTAGGGTGAAGGGATGCTCGATGACCATGATAGAATGACTTGGTGTCATCTATTGATGACCAATCCCTGAGGAGGGGTTGTCATCTAATGTAGGCCATGTTGCTGTCAAAATATTCTGGTGTGAAGCGCACCTCACCCATTGTACATCCATATATAGAATTGAATTCTGCCAAGTGGAGGTATCAATCGGTGTTGTAGAGTCAGAACTTGACCCAAACTTCCTCCCACTCTTCCCCATGCTCGTATATGCATCAGACCTCCATAGTTTCAAGGAACTCATAGAATGTCTTCTGGTAGGTGGGAGAATCACTAAAAAATAGGTGACTTCCCACCATACCTTGCCAGATGCAAACTCACCAAAGACTGTTTGTGAAATCAATATCATTGAGGAACATGCAATCACAATACTACATTGGCATAATCTCCCACTTCATCATAGAGACATATTGTTTCTTATGATCCTCATTTTATAAGGACATCCTAGAGGGCTTTGACACCATCTTATCAGAAACACTTGTGAACAAATCTTGTCTCCTGGATGCCATCGTTGTTGAGACAAAAGAGATAAATAAAGGGAGTTTGGTGTAGACTCAGAAATGTCAATAACATTGAGAAGTCTCTAACAATCCTCTGTTACCTTCTTGAATGAGAGGGGATGTTTGGGTGTGATTTAAGATCACCTATAGCCTCTCTTTATATAGCTAATGAGTTTTCTATTCATTTTGTGTCAGTGCCATTAAATTTTTGTGTCAGTGGTACCGACTTCTATCACTATTTGTGGGTGTTGATGTCATTCATTCCTACTGACGTGCATGGGCCGCCGATACACTGACACATGAATCCTCATTTGTCAATGGTACCGAAAGATGCCAATCATACCAAATTGATGAAACTCGTGCATGGATCGACTCCATTGACCATTGGATGATAAAAACCCTAGATGCATCGTCGGTACCACAAATTATGGGATTCTATGTTGGTGCCACAGCGGAAGTGTATGTGGCATCGAGCTTTTATTTTCACACTCCTGACATGAGTTAGTGCCACTGAGTCCAATCATGATGGTATGGATGTTGAATATGTTGTATTTTTAGGGGCCACATTTAAAAATTCCAGTTCCATTGACTTCTTGTAACAGTGGTACTATGCTATGTCCATTCTCGTCATTATGGATCTGAGTGAGGTAATACCACCTAGAAGCCTCTCAATGTATTAATGAGAATTTTTCTAGAATTGTTCTATATTTTCTTGTTATTTGTTGGTTCTACTGACTCTATTTTGGAACCTACTTTCTAAAAAAAATTCTACTCAACTTTCTAAGGATTCGGTGCAACCAATCCTCCGGTCGATGGTGTTGTTTTTTGAAATCCCTATTAAAATTTTCAACTAGGTCACTGCTACTGAGGCTGGTGTTAGTGGTACACACCTTTTTTATACTTATTAAAAGTATATTAAGACAAATATGAAATTTAACTAATGAAACGTCCTAACAAAAGATAAATGATAGAAATGAGAAATAACGGGTTGACTCCCTAATTCCCCTTTGCTTAATGTCTTAGGCTTGACAATCAATCTTGCTTAGCTGCTCAATGAAGCTTGATGAGATTGAACCTCCTCATGTACCACCTCTCCTCCATAATAGTGTTTGATGCATTGTCTATTCTTCAAGAAGGTCTTGGCACCACCACTAATTTCGAATCCACCAAGAGGGAATTCCTTGACTACCACATAGGGTCCACTCTACTGAGACCTCAATTTCCCAGGATGCAATTTCGTCCTTGAATTAAACAATAAAACTCATTGACCCAGTAGAAACACCCTATGAAAAATGTGGAGATTGTGAATTTTATTAGTTCTATTATTATAGATTCTAGAACCTTTTCATAGGCATCTAGCCTAATCTCATCCAATTCATTCAATTCTATCTATGCTTCTTCCCTGCATTAGATTGATCAAAGTGAAATTTTACCAAGTCCCACTTGGCTCTATGTTCTAGTTTGACATGCCCACACATAAACTAACATATAAGGGGTCGTTCCTATTTATGTCTTAAAAATCGTTCAATAAGCCCATATATCATCATTCAATTGAATGCATTAAATTATCCTATTGATTGAAACAGTCTTTTCTAGAATCATCTTAATTTCTGTATTTGACACCTCAACTTGGTCTTGAGTCTAGGGATGGTATGGGGCTCCTACTGTATGCTTCACTCCATATTTTCTCAATAATTCTCCAAATTTCCTATTAGTGAAGTGAGATCCCCCATCATTAATGATCAATCCGGGAACCCTAAACCTATAGAAAATGTAGTCGTTCACAAACTGACATACAACTAAGAATCATTGGTGCAAGATGGAATCACTTCTACCCAATTTTACACTGTCAACTAAAAAAATGTACAAATAAGAGTTAGAAGACACAAAGGGTCCCATAAAATCAATGCTCCATATATCAAACACTTCTACTTTCTAAAATGTATTAAGAGGTAATTCATGTCTTCTAGATATATTTCTTGACCATTGACACACGATAAACCTCTGCACAAAATTATAAGCGTCATTAAACAACGAGGGAAGCAAAATCCACTCTCCAAAACCTTTTCTATCATCCTTGAGTTAACTTGGTGTCCCATAATAGGTAAGGAGTGACAACGAGCAAGTATGCTCTCAAGCACACAATCAGGAACACACTTCATCAATATGCCATCTCTACACTTCTTAAGTAAGATATGATCATCTCAAACATGGAACCTCAAGGAATGGAAGAACCTATTCTTCTCTTGATATTCCTAATCTTTCGATATTTCTCCACATGAAAAATAATTCACTATGTGTAAAAAACTAATGATGTATGTGTTTCATAGCAAAAAGTTGCTCATTAGGGAAATCCTAAACAATCAAGATCTTTGGCTTCAACTCATACGCCTTCTCTAACTACAACAAAGGATCTGCTACTACATTCTCTACTCCATTCTTATCCTTAATTTCTATATCAATATCATGTAGTAGCAAAATCCATTGAATCAACCTTGGTTTAGCCTCCTTCTATAAAAGGTACATAATAGCTGCATGGACGGTCCACACGATAACCTTTGCCCCTATTAATTATTGTCTACATTTTTCAACATCGAAATGAAGGGCTAAAATTTCCTTTTAAATGGTGGTATAATTGAGTTGGGCATCGTTAAGAGTTCTAAACACACAGTAAATGGCATAAAGAGCACAATCTTTGTGTTGGCTTAGAACCAGTTCCAATCACATAATCTGATGCATCACTCATTAATTCAAAAGGTTGGCTCCAATGTGCATCCACCACAATAGGTGTTGAGATCATCTTCTCCTTCAAAACCTCAAATGCTTTAAAAGTCAAAATTAAATTCAATGTCCTTTTATATCAACTTGGAAAGTGGCTTGGAAATCTTTGAAAAAATCCTTTACAAAGCATCAATACAATCTGACATGTCCTAAAAAACTCTTAACTCGTTTCACTGAGGATTGTAGAGATAAGTTATAGGTCTATTCTATTTTTATCGAGTCAACTTCCATCTCTGTGTTTGACACCTTGTGTCCCAACACAATACCTTCAGTCACCATCATATGGCATTTCTCCCAGTTCAATACTAGATGAGTGCCCTCACATCTTTGTAATCCTTTGTCAAGACTGGGAAGACAATCCTCAAATGACTTTCCATAGAATGAAACATTATCAATAAAAATCTGAAGATGGCCAACCACATCTAAAAAATAGCTAGCGCATTACAAATACCGAAGGGCATACGACGGTAAGCAAAAGTATCATTGGGACAAGAGAAGGTGGAGTTATCTTGATCCCAAAGTTCAATAGAAATCTGATTGTAGCCTAAGTAACCATCCAAAAAACAAAAGTGTGAGTTGTTTACAAGTTTCTCAAGGATTTAAACAATAAATGGAGTGGAAAACAATCTTTCAACGTGACATCATTTAATCTATGATAATTGATAAAAACTCTCCACTTGGCCACTAACCAAGTAGAAACTAACTGTTGAATTTGTAGTCACCATGATTCCTCCATTCTTAGGAACTACTTGGGTTGGAGCTAACCCACTTCAAATTTGAGATAGCCTGAATTATACATGTTGATAGAGGCCTTGTTGCCTCTTTCTTCACCACCTCTATCATGATAGGATTCAGACATTGTTGAGGTTGTGCTACATATTTTTCTCCTTCTTCAATCTTGATCTTGTGTTGACATAGACTGGGGGTGATCCCCTTAATGTCCACCCAAATGTAGCACGGTGATTCTTCAAAACAATAAGTAGTTGCTCCTCCTCCTTCAAAATGAGTGATGTAGAAATCAACTTTGGGAGTTTGTTGTCCATTTCGAAGAATGTGTACTTCAAGTGTGGTGGAAGTGGCTTCAATTCCAACTTAGGAGGACATTGCAAGGATGGAACTAATGGTGGAGGTGGACGTCCCAAATCTTCCTATAGTCTTGAATAGAATCATGGAAATGCCTTTAGAAATAGGCACATTCCTACAGTGAATTGCAGCACATGCAATCATCCAAGAAATTCATGAGATAGGCTTGTGTGGGTAGTTGAGGGTATGGCTGTGTGATTGCAGAAGAGCCCACATTTGTAACTATCATAGGGTACACCTCCTCTGGCTCATGATGGTACTTTACATCTTTTTTCAAAGATATTTTCTTTGTATGCTCCATGATATCAACAACAAGAGTGACGTTGTCCACCTTTGTCATGACATGGGACATGCTTAGAAATGGTTTCCTCAATAATAAAGACACCTTATTTCCAAGTGTTGTATCATGTGACATTGTGCCCTATCTTTTTCTAGTTGTTGATAGTAAGGTAGGTTTATCTCAAACCGGTCATCCTAGATACCCAATTTCAATCTTTTTATTAAAATGACCTTCTTAGAAATAGTTCATTACCAAGATCATCCTGCATTTCCATCACCAAAAAATCCTCTAGAAAATGAATTTATCCACCCATACCAGAGCATCTTCACAAATGCCTATCGACCCCACCATTGAATTGTCTGCCATCTGAATTGTCAAATTTCTCCTTCCTATCTCTTTAAGTCCCAAGTTCTTGAATGTATTTAGTGGCATGAAATTTATACTTGCCATAAAATCACATAGTGCATCACCAAATTTGACCTTAGCAATGTAGAAGAGTATGCTGACACACCCTGGGTCATGTCTCTTTTGGGGTAGCTTCCTCTGGGTAGAAGCATTGACTTTTTCCCTTAAGACCACTACATCAAATTAGCTATCCCTGCCTTCTTGTTTATGATATTCTTAAAGAACTTGCCATAAGAGGGAATCTTATTAGTAGAATCCACAAGAGTTTGGCTATTATGAAACTTCCTGAATGTGTTAACAAATTTCTTGAACTGTTGATCAACGTTCTTGGCCTTCAAACTATCAGGAAATGGCATTAGAGTCACATTTTTACACTGACAGGGTGGAATGTAGGACTCCTTATTAGCTCCTAACTTCCAAATTGATTTCTCTTCTATACTCTCTTCCTGTGGTGTGGTGTCTGTGGCTGCTCTAGCATAATTGAATCTGTAGATGCTCTTGTGTCAGTTGGCGTGGTACTCTGTTCTAGAGTCACTTTCTTCTCTTTCATTAATTCATAGCCACTATGGAGAAGTACTACATTTGTGTGACAGTTAGCAGATGGGATGTTTGTGTTTTCTAGAAATTCTTACTGGGTAGGCTCCTTAATGAATGCCACCCTTCACTCCCAGCTTAGAGATCTAATTTTTAATATTGTGGATATGAGCCCCTTGGCTCCACTAATCCCTTTTTTTGGTCCAGTAGGGCCTCATTCTGACTGACCAATCTGCCCAACATGTCTTCAATATTATCTATCTTGCTAGGCTTTTATTAGTTGATATTGTGGTGAAGTGCTTCCCTACTGCTATTTGGACTACTATGCTTGTGAAGGATCCTACTTTAAATATTAGGTTCCTTCTATGAGAATTTAGGATCTGTCCTCCACTAGTATTCAATGTTGCCCCTCATGTTTTGCTACTGCATAAAAATGCACTCGTCCGCTTCACCTCCATACGAGGTGCCAACTTTTTGATCTAGTTTCTTTGTGATTATATCCATCTAAGGCTTTAGTTCAATTATCTCTCTTGATTCTATAGAACTCTTGATTGTTGTTGGTGATTTTCTCTATTCCCCCAAAGAATGGTTCTTGGCCATATTATTTAAGATCTCATGACAACTTGTCCTTTTTATTCAAGAAGAAACGTGCACCTGCACTATCAAGAATAGTCATGTCCCCTTGTTTAGGACATAGTAGAATGTCTTCACCTACTCATACATATCAATATCCCCATGACGAGGGACCTTCCTGAGCATATTCTGAAATCTCTCCCATGCTTTCAAATATGACTCCTTTGCTTGTTGCTTGAATATATAGATCTTCCCAGTAGTTCATTTGTCTCATGTGATGGGAAATATCTCTCAAAGAATGCATCAATCATCTTATCCCAAGTCTATATAGATTATGGTGGGAGGATAAGGAACCATATCTTGGCTTTATCTAATAGGGAATATGAGAACAACTTCAAATATATAGCTAGGATTGGAACCTTGTCCAACTTTAGCATGTCAAAAATTTTCTCATGTGGAATATGAATATGCTCCCACTAAATCTTTGTAATCATATATCCCTTCTTTATTTTGATATATCAGTCAAACCTTTTAACTGTATAGGCTGCATTTGCATTAATCTCATTTAACTTATTGATTAATCAATCATATTGATTAATCTCATGTAACTTATAGGTTGCATTTGCATTAATGGAATTATAAAACCCTTCAGGTTTTGTCACGTACACAACCTCATATTATTCTTTCAAGGAATGCAGTTTTAATATTCTTATGAAAAATTTCATAGTCTTCAAGTTCCAATGGCAAACATGATCCTTTATGGCCTATAGCCACGAAAATTGGCTAAATAAATTCATCATGTTCAAAACCTTGAACTCACTTGAATTCATATCAACCAATCAACTCTTCAAATGTCATCCATGTCAGTCTTAACTCTTAAGACCCAATTGCATTTATGGGTTTTATCCTTATAAGTGCTACCATTAAGGTCATACCTTATTTGGCTCACATGAAAGTCATTTTGGATCTTATGGCTTCAAGCCATAACTCAAAATCTGGTTCCTCAAGATCATCTAGATAGATTATTGGCTCACATCATATGACCAACCATCTTTGAGTTTGTAGGATACCATTATCCAAAATGTAATAAAACCAAAATATATTTGACGTTTACTAAATGGTATTTGTCTAAAACATCTAAGTAAAAATGTAAATTATATTAGTATAACTTATTTATATTTATTGATATGGTATTGAAATTTAGTTAGTTCACAAAATTTGCTATGGTATTCATGTATTATTCATGGTATGAAGCTTTTATGTTTAAAATTATTATATAAATGTCTAAATTACATTTTTGCTATATATGCTATCTTATGTATAGTAGTTACTTTAAAGATCTAGGGTTTATATACAAAATTCTGGTTATCTATATTCACTAGGCATAAACTTGAGCTATGTACGGGTGCCTTGGTAGACTGTAATTAGTATTTCTAGGTTGAACTTTAGAAAAGAAGATTCAATAAATATGTACAATACATATCTATGTCTTCTTATATACTCATGGTCCAATATGTAATTTTAAAAATCATAGAAAAAATTGTATCCAACCCCCTCTGCATGCTCTATTGTATAGTATAGACAAGTCTCCTAATATAATATATAATTAAAAAAATTAAAGACAAAAATGTGCTATACACACAACTATATTGATAGTAAAAACACTAAAAAGTAGTATTCTTGTTTTCTAGGTAGCTGCCCAAACCAAGTAGCTGGTGTCGTACTTGTTATATCTTGTAGTCTTTTATTTATTTGTGCTTACCTTTTGCTTATATCAAAGCATTATCGATTTCAAAGTTGTGATGCCCTCTATTTTAATCAACACTTCCTGGTTTTTTGCATACTGACATAGAGCCTAGAGTGTTGGTGACATCTTGACTTGGACAACTCAATCAATGTTTACATGTGTTTATTGAAAATTCTAGCAGTTGAGAGTTATTGCAAATCGGAAGTGAATTGGAAACATCATCCTAAGGTTAAGTGGGGACATAAGGGTCTGCTGTACCATTTTTAACGGGAATATGAGTTAGTTGGGTTAGACCAAAGATGAAAGATAGCATTCATTTTGAGTGTTTGGTTAAACAAATTCAACCTTATTTTGATTCCCAACTTTGTAGTTGCATAGCATACAATATTGGGAGAACAAAAATGTTTGTGGTGATTTTACAGAAAATCAAGGAAAATAAATCAAATCTAATAATTCTAAATCAATTTAACCAAGAAATCAATAAAATGAATTATTTCATACTTTCACATTCCTCTTCCTCATATCTGACAAGTAATATCCTCCCAATCAAATAGACACTAAGGGAATTGCTAATCTACAAATTGTTTTCTCACCTGCAACTCGAACGTGAAGTATGCAATATGTAATATTCATAACTGCACCAAAGGGGTTTTGATTAGACCCAAAAAACTGCACATGTTATAGTCCCTCATCCGCATAACCAATACAATTATACAAAGGCAGGCCTAAGACCCTGAAGCAGATTCATTTGATATGTAGAAGTGACAAAACAACTGTATGCGAGCGTTGTACCAAATTACGGAACATTTGGTTGGAAAATTGGATGACCTTACTACTGCGAATGTCAAGATCCAATGCACCAACCCCAACCTATGAAGCTCTAGTAGGTAGGTTGGCGGGAAGATTATTCATTCAAAATAAAAGGAGAAATTAGATCTGAAAATAATTAATTAACTTTTACCAAAACATGTGATTTGTTACGACGAAGTAGCGCCATAAGTGAAAACTAGTAAATGCACATGCATTGCACGTGGCAATTATATATTAAATGAATAATGAGATTATATCTCATGAAAATATTCATCATAAAGGTTTGGTTGTATTTTATTATAAAATAGATATACTTGAAGGACTCTATTGGAAATTTTCTTATGTTTTGAGTATTTTTTTATGTGCTTATTTTTTCTATGATCTAGAATCATTCACAGTATGTCAGAGTAGAAGTATGCTTCAAACATTCTTCTTTATCAGGGAAACTTTTTTCACTCCAATAATATGGTTTAATATGATATCTTTGAAAAATTGTTGTATATCAATTTGACACTAAACTTGTTCATGATATTGCAAATATAATAATGAATATATGCCAAGACATATACAATAATTGTCATTTTTATTTATAGAAGTAAAATTATTATGCTAATAAAACATTAGGCTATACTTAATGTACTATATGTTTGAATTTTAAAAATGTAGTCAGTTCTATTTTTATCTTAAATATTTCAAAATATTAACAAATATATCTCTTGCATTTTCCAAGGAAACTCCTCTTTAAAATAATTGTAAAGATTATGTTGTAAGGAAGTAAATGTGTGATATTTCAATTGGCCCAATATGTGAGTGTCATCATAGAATTTCAATAAAATATATGAGATCCAGGGCAGAGGATGGAAGGGTGCACTTCTTCTTGTAGGGGAATTGAGGTTTCTTCAAGTAATGATGAATGTAAGGAAGAGTGAGATCATATTTCTTGTAGAATGCCTCAGGCTCAACAAGGTCGAAATACTTGGGGTAATCCTTACACCAGGTGTCAATCTCATCGGTACCTGAGAAGAAGATGTTCAGGGTATCCTATGAGACTTGGAATTTCTTTCCAACTAACATGGACTTAAGGACCACTTGAGTATTAGGAGGGGGTATGAGGGTGTGTGATTGGGTCCTCCATGTTGTGGCTATAGAATGACTATGATTGGATTAATGCCATCAGTCCACAATCTATCTTGTAGCATTCAATATTAATAACTTGACATTTAATCGACCCTGATGGAATTGTGGCTGAAGTTCCATTTATCTTTTCCTAAATAATCAGTTGCTTAGGCATGTCCGCCAGATTATCATTGACACTCTATGATATGACTATTTGTTTTTTTGAAAGCATCTATGATATGACTATTGTTTGTACTTGCTCTGCCTGTGGTGGTGGAGTTTGGATGAGCTTACTAGCTAACACTCCAAACACTCACGCCTGATGAATTATCTCCTCCTAATCTACACTAGTTGTAGTAGATTCTCCGTAATTAGTGTTTCGAGTATGAACCATGCACTAGTACCTAAAAATGAAATAAAAATGTGATATACTTAATACTATTGAATTGATACAAGAAAAAGATTTTCAATTATGTTCTAACTGAAAGAAAATATTGCAAATATGTAAAAAAAATAAAATGGTCTAATGTGTCTGATCTCAACACTCATAGTGCTGGTGTTTCTGCTTCCATGGAAATCCTTGACACACAAAACCATGCATGTAAAACACAAGTGTACATGTCATGTAATATAGGCCTATGATGCCTGAATGTCGAAATCAGAGAAACATTTTCTGGAGATTACTACTAACTGTAACTTGACCGGCCTAAATTCCACATCCAAGAAGGAACAAATCTAGATTAGTTAGACTCTTCAGCTTATAACCTGACATTCAGGGCCCTGTAACTACTATACGAGGTCTGAAGTAGTAGATTGGGGTCAAACCACATGAACACGTAATGGTAAGTGCTAAGAACGTAAAACCTTGACTCAGATACACCAAACAAAAGGGGTAAATTAAGATGATGTTCCTTACAAAATGATGTTACTACAAACAAAAAGAAGAAGTAAAATAGAGGTTAAGAAAATAAAATAAGAAAACAAAGACAAGCAAGCTCGTGGTAACAAATGTGGAGGGAAACTTGGACTGGGTTTCACCAACTAAGATCTCTCACTAACATGAAAGACTCACACCCCTTTGTATGCCCTTAACAAGGTTACAATAAATCATCATATGTGTCTATTACCTCCTCTCTCGAGCATTAGATTGATCTAGATTACAAGATTATCTATCTCTCAAGATGACAAACAAACAATCACAAAGATAACCATATGACTATTAGCCTTAACATTCTAACATTCTCATGCATTCCTAAAACTACATAACACTTAGATAGAGTTAGCACTAATGTTTTGAGGCACTAACAATTAAACATCACAATATGGTAGCTAATCATGCAAGTAAAGAATTAAGAACAAACGTATGGAGACAACCATTGCACAGAGCATATATACATACATTTAAAAGGATGTAGGTATATACATGTTGGGAAAGACTTAGTGGCTACTCCCACCCAAGCAATATGTTTAGTCACTCATGGCAATGAGTACCATTATAGAATTACAAAATTGATGGTACATCAAGATAGACGAAGTGATATGTGAACAAAATGGAGAGGGTGATAGATTTAAAGAAGGGGGAAGGCGATACACCAACAATACTCCTTCAAATTTGGATCTGGCATTAGTGTAGGGGATGACAACTCCTTCTCCCAAACAAGAGGGTGGTGATCTTCTATCTCCTTAGGACCTTCATATTTAGATATAGAAGAGTGATGGATGTGGATGAAGGTGACTCTGGAATGTAGTAACACTTCATCGTCTCTTTGATGATCTAACCCTCCTCTATGTATGAAGCAGGTCTCTATTTATAGGCACTGGAAACCGACTTAGTAGTCATTTAGGTAGCTATCCTTAATAGCATATTTATTGGTTGCTTGATTGGATTTGTGATTTGGTCTCTATATGACAATGGAGGATACCGGTCGCTAAATTTATCTAGTATAGAATTGAAAATATCGATCGCGATGCTGGGACAATGACAATCATTAAACGGTGCTAGGAATAGCGATCGCTATGAGTGATGTGGGTACTAGCGACTGCTATTGTATCTTATGGCTTGATGGTTGTTAAGGCTGACTTGTAGCATTGATTGTTATGCTTGAATTGTCGTAGAGATCACTATAGCTCTAGTAATGGGGAAAGTGGTTAGTGACCGCTATCTTTGTCAGCTGGTTGGAGTGATATCGATCCCTCGACTAACTTCTTTGCGACTGCTAAAAAGTTCATCCATAGATAATGAAGGAGGGGTAAGCTTAGGTAATAAAAGAAGAGATTAAGAAATGATTAAGATTGTCAAATAAGGACATGATAATGACGACAAAATAGGGTTAAATTAGACACTCAAATGTCCATAAAATTGGATGTTATCATAACCTAATCTCTAATCCTAGATAAAGTGGTTGATTGGTTGTTTTCTAATTTAGAGCATGGTATAAAATCTAAGTTAAATAAATGTAATCAGGAATAGATGAATTCCTTAGGATTACAGTATCACCATAGTATGCATTGCATTAGAATTCCATTTTATTGATTATTATTAACCCTTAAGTCTAGACGAAAGACATGTATCAAGAATTACCCACTCCCACAATGCAATATACTACCTAAACTAAAACAAACCCACTTCCATAGTAGTTTAGGAATTAGATATGGGCATCATCTACATATCTAGGTTATTCTTTCACAGCATGAAGCATTCTCTCAAGGCGCGATATGGGTTGTGTAAATCTATAACTTTTCCATCCCCTAATCCCTCACCGAAGCAATTGGCAGTCTATTGTATTAGTTACGGTGATAAAGCACAAATAATTTGATAAGAAATTGTAGATTCATGTCTAGAATGAAGGAAATTCATTATCTATTCATAAGATTCCAATACTAAGCAATATCAAGATACTCTTCAGGTCTGAAGGAATATGATGTATAGTCTGGCACGATTGCAGTAATCATATAAAGAGAGGAATAATGAGAAACTAGGCTAAGAATTATAAAACTAATGCAAACATCCCTAGAGAACTCATCTCGGTGAATCCATCTAATAAACACCTTGATCTGTAGTGTTCCAACCACAAATATTCCTTGCAGAAGTACCAGAAGCATCCAGTTTCTAGCTATATCTTTCATCTCCCCCTCTCCTAGATCTGTGCTCTTTTTCCATGAGATAAAACATGATATATCTTCCTGAGAACTCCCTTATCTCATAATTGGGGCTTTGGCCTTCATTAAGTCACATCTGTTTGATCTATTGTGATTTTCAATTTACATTAATTGCGTAAAGTTGGTACCACTAATAGGGTATCAGTGGCACCTAGTTTTCGGTTGACATGAAATCCCCAGAATGTGTCAGTACTACCAACAAGTGTGTTGATAACACTAAGTGGTTGTGAGTGAGTTCTGACTTGATTTGGTTGCTAAAGTCCGTACCAACGACTGTCATGTTGGTGATACCAAGTCAATTTATTTCGACTATTGATTCTCTCTGGATGGTGGGATGGTAGCACCGTGATGGGGCTTCAGTAGCATCAACTTCTTACTCAGTAGCACCGAGATGTTTGTATTTTTCTGTTGGAATTTTTTGTCATGTCATTACCATCGACAAATGTGTTGGTAGCACTGAGCTATCATGTAAATGCTCTATTTACTAAAAATAAGGAATATATATATTTTTAAATAAGAAATGTTAATTTAGCAAGATTTGACAAAGTACTAATATTTGATTCAATGGTGATTAATAGTCTAACATTGAGAAACAATGCATAAATGTATCTCTAAATTGATAGATATGCAATAAATACACAAAAAACAAGATGTGAAATACAAATGAAATTAATGCATCGGTTAGACAGGCCTATTGTAAGACACCTGACCTAGATTTTGCTAGATTTTGTTGTCTTAGCATAATATTATGCTTGAAACATTAATATAATCACGTGATGTTCCTTAATAACATGTGACATGCTTATGTTTTTAGTTTATTCTAGTTTAGATGTTGTTTGATCTAGTTATGCTATATGTGTGCTTATTTTGGGTCAAGTTGCAATTTATCCATGTTTAGGTTTATCTTGGAATTTGTCACATGTTTAATGTTCCTATTATGTTTTTGGCATCATGTTGGAGAGAGTGGTGCTTAGGGGCACCTTTTTGCACCTTGGTTGATGAGGTGACATCATGTGTGTGGAAGTTAGGGTTTTGCATTGATGCCTAAGTGGATGTTGACCCCTATGTGAGTAGTGAGCGATGTGCTTTCCTTTGGCCTTTTTTCTAGTGGTCAGTGATGTTTTAGACATGTGTTATAGTCTTGGAGATCATTTTATCTTAGACCTTGGTCGCTATGTTTGATCTTCCTTGGTCGATATGTTTCTTTGTCACCATGGTGTAATGATGAATACCTTTGTTTGGTCACCATATTTATTCTTTGACCGAAGTGTTTTGAGGGCCAGTGGTCGCTATCTTTCCTTTATCTTATCACCCGTGATGCATGCATGTTCTTAGTGCTTGCATGGCCTCCTCTTGAGGGACAAGTGGAACTAGTGGCTTAATACCTAACCGCCCTTACCGCTCTCCTACCCTTAGGTATATATACCCCTCTCTTTGCATGCAAGTGATCTCTTTACACCCTCTTTCTCTCTCTCTCTCTCATTGTTGGAGCCTGCCCCTTGTGATCTTGGTGGTGGATAAGCAATAAACCTTGGAGCAAGGTGGTAAAACCCTTGCATGTGTGATCTAGGGTTGGAACAACTCTTCTTTAGTGATCCTTTGGTGTTCCTTAATCGTGGTAAGTGATCTATCCCTCTTGGTTCCATTTTATTATAAACCCTACCTATCTTTTCTTCTCTTAGACGAACCCATGGTTCTCCATGGTAGTGCCTCCTAAGGAATTTCTCACAGTTTGGTCGAATCCATGGTTTTCCCATGGTAGTACCTAAGCGAGATAAACATATCCTCTCTTACCTTTCTTTTCAGCCTAGGTTTTGTGCTCTCTTTCTTAAAGCTTCTTTAACCTAGAGTTCTTCTTCTTTCTTTGAGGTGATCGTAGATTGGCTACGGATATGAACCAAGCTTTGGTTTTCCTCTCTTCCTTGGAGCATCTAGTTGTTTGGAGTCTCTACATCATAATCTAAGGTGAGTTATATAACTTTCCCCTCAATTATTGTTGCACTCATTTTACACGTTAATGATCTACACTAAAAATGTGATTATAATTAGTTTGGTTATGTTATCTTGAACTAGGGATTATGATTATGTGGTGATCTTGTATAGATTAGCCCTTTTTCTTAAACCCTAATTTTTATACTCGAGATCTTGTTGATGGTGAAGGTGTTGTTTCCTACATGCACATCATGAATGATGGTTTCCCCTCATGATCTATGTTCAATTTTATCTATTGATGATGGATGGTTTCGATGCATGTTATGTTTTAAAACGTTGATTCTTCCCCTCTTGAATCATTGTTTGGTTTTCCTATGCTGTGATGATCAGATTTTTAGGGCTTTGAGAATGATTTCCTCCATGTACCTTGCTTCATGTTTGGTTTTAGTTTAATGATGTTATCAAACTTGTGGGTCTTGGTTTATGGTATTTTTTCTATCTTACCAAATTCTCTATGTTGTGCCTTGTGAAGATCATAATAAGGGTTTGGGTTTTCATATTCTTCATGTGGTTTTCACCTTGATGACTCTTTGAATTCTGGATGATGAACCATCTATTTTGGTCTCTATCCTTTTCTATGCTTTCTTTTTGGTTGCTAAGGCTATAGAGGTCGCTATACATGGAGCACCCTAGCGGTCTCTATGCATGGAGTTTGTGAGTGGTCTCTATGTTTTGAACCTATGGAGGTTGCTATGTCTTTGTTTGGACGATGAGGTGGATCTTGCAATGACTATGATGATGGTCACTATGTTGAAGTGTTGCTTTTGGTCGATATGACCTTGGTGGTCTCTATTATGGGTCCTAACCCCAATGGTTGCTAGGGTAACCTAACCCTAATAGTCTCTTGAGAAACCTAATTGTAATAGATCAATAGAGATGATTTTATCTTACTTGGTCTCTATGCTTTCCTAATTTCATGATCGATAGTTTAAAATAATAATGTTTAATCTAATGGCTTCCAAGAATGTGGGAAGTGGAGAACATTAGGGTTGATAATTAATTGCTATTGTGAAACCCTAAGTTGGTTAGATATGAAAACCCAAACCCTAATTTGAGTACCATTGTCTTAATGATTAGCTTACTATATTCATTAGTATGTTGATGAAGTATTTTCTCTCTCCTATTTGTTGTAACCCAAATCTACAGCTGAATAAACATCATGTCTAATATTTTCTCATGATAATACTAATGTGACGCATGTGTGGTGATTATGAGCCTTGATGAGGCATGGAGAGATAATGATGTTTTATAGGAACAATCAGAATGGTCTTATTACCTTGGTAGAGGCTTAGTATCTAATTGAGATGATATCCTTTGTGTGATGTGATAAGGGTTTGGTATCCCATGGTGATGTCATAGTGATGATGGCCTTGTGTATGGCATTAAGACAATATCATGTGGTGATATGCCTAGTTTATAGATTATACATTTTATATCTTCTGAAGTTGCACTCTACCCATATCTTTATAAAATATTTTTAGGGTTTGTTTGATAACTTATTGATGTAGTATAAAAGATACCCAAGTTTCTTATCTAATCAAGTGGAACCCTAATTATGTAGTGCAATGTGACATAGACCCATCTAAGTGTTAGAACTTGTTGGATGGTGAAACGAGTCTTTCTAAGGGAAATTCAGTGTGCATACTATTGAGTATGCAAGGTGCAAGTGACTGTGTGTCATTGTCATCTTGACCCCAATTGTTTGAGAATGGTTGTGGTCGTATCTCAATCATTATATATACATGAGATGCGATTAGAGGAAAACTGTAGTCGGGCCTCAGTGATTGTGTTTGTATACCCTGGTTCCTAGCGTCGTGACTTGTACCAAGGCAGGATAGGTGTTTTTAGGTTGACTACATGTTTTCTTGACAGTTTGACTAATCTGTCACAGTATTGCAGACTCGTACTAACCAAGTAGTGTTATAGAAGATCTTGGAGTCTGACTCTTCCTTGATCTTGTATGGAATTGATTGTGACCAAGCAGTGGTCAATTGGTATTTGGGTGAGATGACTCAAATTCCCCTGGGCTTAATAAAAGATGTAGCATAGCCGTGTAGTATATATGCTTAGGGTTAAACACTCTTCACATTGGATGTTTACCTTTGCTTTGTTTCTTGAATTAGTCAGTTGCATTATAATAGGGTAAGAAAAATCAACTGTTATACATGTTCTTCATATTCCTTCTAAATACATAACATGTTCTACTTATCAGTTGTAGTTGCTTAACCTTCTTATTCAGAGTAATCAGTTTGAATTGTCTATTTATCTGAATCTACTCATCCTATTAATAACATTATTTCTTGCTTAGTTGTTATATGTGCTACAATAGTTGTTGGTAGAGAATTATATCTCTCGCCGGGACATGAGTCTTACGCCTATGGTTCACCACATCTTTTTAGGTGGTCATGTGAAGTGTAACAAAGATCATATTGTTGAGGAAGAGAAGCTTGGCAATTAGTTAACGCAAAAGGTTGGATAAGATATTGTGTTGTGTAGTAGAGTCCTATGTGTCGTCCCTATACTCTCAGGTCTGGGAGGATTGTGTTTTGTAGATGTTGTACCTCGATATGTGTTTTAGAAGTTTGTCATGGCTATTTATATGGCTTGTACAACTTATTAGGTTATCTTTTGTAATAGGTGTGTGGCAGTTAGCCACTATACAGATGTAAATACCTATCCTGATATGTGATATGTATAGTTTTTAGACCTTGATGTAATATATTTTTGTACATCATGTCTTTGTGAGATCAATTTTAATTTACCCTATTTTATGGTAATATTGTTGTTTAGTTATTAATCACAATTTGATTTTGAGTTATCTCATTGTGTGGTACCAGGTTGTCACACATATAAAATTTGATACATGAACACATAATGAATCAACCTTCAAACATGTTGATAAGCGTGCATAAAAGGTGCTAACCATCCGTAAATTATTATAAGCCCAAATATTGAGGCGAGAATGACCACTTAAATGAGCATATGCGCTCATAAATGGATATACATACTCAAACATGTCGATATGCACAAATAAAAGGGATTAAGTGTGCCCAAATATGTTGATACCTGCCCAAACATTGTTCATACGTGCCTACCATTTCCCATTGGTGTCCAAATGGGTATATGCACACCAATAAATAGGTGTACGCACCTACTCTATGTGTATGTGCACCCATATATGTGGAATTTACGCCTATTGATAGCAAGTACACACCTACTAATGATAAATATATGTGGTTGTATATTCATCATTTTTGGGTTCTTTTAGGCATTTCAACATATTTTACCATTTTTAGGAATTTTACCCATTTGTAAGTGTAAGAGTAATGAGAAGAGTGGGGGAGAGGATGAAAGTAGTGAGGGAAGAGGATGTAAGTAATGAGAAGATATGATATGAGGCAAGTCAAGAGGAGGAAGTATGTGAAAATAGGAGGAAAGTAGTGAAGAAAAAGGAAGGAAGTATGAGGGGATAGGAGGAAATTAATGAGTATGTTTATTTCACCATTTTTTCAGAACACATTCATCAGTTTTGGGTACTTTTAGACATTTGGAGGCGTTGTTGCCACTTTGTGGGCACATATTTACTAACTTTTGGTGCTTTTAGCCATTTTTGGTTCCATATTTTGCCATTTTTTGATGGCTTAACCGATTTCCATGCTCATGTCAAAGTAATAGGTACTTATTTATTAAAAAAATATGTGTACATATTCATCAAGAATAGGTTCACTTGTAGAGGTGTATTCACCATTTTTGGGGACTTCAGGCATTTATGGGCATATGTTCAAAGCAATAGGTGTTTATTCATAGGTGCACATATTCATCAAGAATAGGCATACCTATAAATGTGTATTTTTTGCCAATTAGTGTTAAATTCGTCCGCGTCTGATTGGTTTGTGCCTATTTGTAGTCGTTTGACACTCATTTTTGCACTCAATATATATTTGAACAATTTGCACCGACTTTTGATCAATCGCTTGTTTTTGTTCTTATAACACCCACTTTCGTCATTTCGGCGCCTGATCTTTATTGTGTGCCTATTTATTATTTTTCCATTACTTCCCTCCTCACTTTCTTCCGTTTGTCACATTAGTATCCTTCATTTACTTCCTTTCTCTCCTCCCTTTACTTCCTTCTTTACTTCCATCATCTCTTTCCTTTATTTTCCTTCCATCATCTTCTTCCTTTTGAGTATTTATTTTTGAGTTCGTGTGTTAGTGTAAAACATAAGTATTAATCCTACTTTACAATACCCATTTTTGTATTTCATATCATTTTAACTCAAAAGTATATCAACCTTCGTCTTGTTGAAATGTGTTTTTTGTAAAGATATATAACACTATTTATTTTGTTTAAAAGATTCGTCACAGAATAAAAATTATTAAAAAATCATTCTCATCACATCACCTTTCTTCCCTTCTTTTTCTCCCTCTTACCCATTCTCTCTCCAATCATCACCTAAAAATTACCTTATTGTACCACGCCACATCAGCCTGCAAAATTACTTTTTCTTCCACCCAAACTCTCAATGGAGTGGCACCCCTGCATGTAAACCGCGCGTAATGGTAACATTTCGGTTAATAATGAGTGGTTTTGACATGGTCTTTGTGATGACGATGGACAAAAAATTTCTCTGTCACGTCTCTTTCCTCCTACCATCCATTTTCTTTATTTGTTGGAAGAGCAATTGAATTGTATTTGGCATTGACACGCTTTTTACGTGCGTGCCTCGGGTCAAGTATCATTGTTGAATGTGGTTCTTGACACCGTGACTTGACTGCACATATGTTTAGCGTTGAGAGTGCAGCACTTTCCATAAGCGAGGATGTTTGAACCACTACAATTTTAGTATCATTTTCATTTTGTTTTCGTTGCACCTGTATCCATGCCCAGTCCGTGACTTCTATGTACCACAGAACGAATCGCGACCAAAATATGATAACCTGAGCTCTCCATAGATTTTAAGATATCTATGGCGTCAAAAGGACGTGAGCACACTAGTTGATTTCGTTGCCAAAAGTGACATCGCAAACACACACTCGGCAAATAAACTTGTAATCCACTAGTATAACTTTCCCATCACATTCCTTGTAATGGCTGCTGAAGATTAGAATTTTTAATGAATCCTCCATATCTCAAAGGCTTCTTCGTGTTGTCCTGGTACATATACGTGACATAAATGATGATTCAATGTAAGTGCCCAGATTAAAATAGCAAATGGCATACTTCGTATGTCCACTTGAAGTAATTTGTCTTACTGGCACTCATACAAAGAATGCTCGTTTTCTAGATCGTACATTCCCTTACTTTTCATAAATTGACCAGAGCTCTATATGTTTTAAGATGTCTCGTGTCAAAAGGACGGGAACGCACTAGTTCATTTCATTGTCAAAGCTCATGACATCGCAGACAGTCATTCGAAGAAGAAACCTGTAATACACCTGTAGACCTTTCATAACACAATTCTTGTAATGGCTGCTGGAGAATACGATTAATGAAATCTCCATATCTCAATTGTTTGTTTGGGTTTGTCCTAGTATGCGTGACATAAATGACGATTCAACGTTGCTGCCCAGATTAAAATAGCACGTGGGCATACTTGCAACAACTTGTCCACCTGAATTATTTGTTTTTACATGACACCCTTATCGAGAATTCTCGTTTTCATGATCGTGCTTCCCCTTAATTTTTATTACAGTGCCAGCCAGAGAAGATCTTGGAGTCTGATTCTTCCTTGAACTTGTATGGAACTGATTGCGACCAAGCACAGTTGGAATTTTGGTAATACGACTCCAATTCCCCAACACTTAATAAAAGATGTAACATAGCCGTGTAGTATATACCTGCTTAGGATTAGACACACTTCACATTGGATGCTTATCCTTGCCTTGTTTCTTGTATCATTCAGTTGTGTTATAATATATTAAGAGAAATCAATTGTTATACATGTTCTCACATTCCTTCTAAATGCATAACATTTTCTACTTATTCGTTGTAGTTATTTAACCTGCTTAGTCTGAGTAATCAGTTAGAATTGTCTATTTAACCGAATCTACTCATCTTATTAAAAATATTTCCTGCTTAGTTGTTATTTGTGTTACTATAATTCTTGGCGGAGAATAATATCTCTGGATGGGACATGGGTCTCATGCCTATGGTTCACCACATCTTTTTAGGTGGCCGTGTGCAGCGTAGAAAAGATCGTGTTGTTGAGGAAGAGAAACCTGGAGACACTAGTACAGAAATAGTGTATAACGTCACATTTGATGTCGTCAGTTGGTGCACAAAAACGGACGCCAATAGTCTAAGACGTCGGCTTATAAAGACAACTGACACCTATATGTGAAGCCCGGGTGATTTACAAAATACACGGGTATCACTTTTTTTAACGTCAGTTTTTAATAAACAAAACTGACGTCCAAAATCACCCGTGAAATATATTTTTTCAGCGAAAAAATTTGCCTCCAAAAAATTTAAATTCGGCGTCGGTTGTGTAAAATCCGACGACACATGTTCCACGCCAAGCCCCGTGAATGTTTTTATCCCCTCATTTTTTGTCATTTTTAGTTAAAAAATTGACGACTAAATATCCTTCGCAAGGCAAAATTCATTCCTTTAGTTATGATCAGTTTTGGAGGAATAATCGACGTGGATGAGTTAACATAGTAGCACCCGCGCGAGCCAGACTCTTCCCCTTTGTTGTTTAGTTCCTGATCTTCTCCCGCCTAGCTAGGTCTAGTGATTTTTCTGCCGCCTCCCCTTCTCTACTCACTGCCTCCGTACACCGCGACGACGAGCTTGACGTTGCTCGCCACCTCTGTGCGCCGCCACGATGAGCTTGAAGTAGCTCTCTGCCTCCGCGCGCCGAAGCTACATGCTCATGCCAGAGCTATTACTGTTGTCCAATCACCGGCCGCCACCACCTGCTCTCGTCGCTACCACCACCTGCTCCAGGCAAAGCGAGGTGCCTTTCTCTAGCCGCCTTCATCTGCTCCAGTCACCGCCACTGGCCACCGCCTTCATCTGCTCCAGTCACCGCCACCGGCCACCGCCTGCACCTCCTCTGCTTCACATCCAACGCTGACCGCCTCGACCTCCGGGCGCCGCCACCACAGCCTGATCGATCCACCAGTGCGGTGAGTGGTTTAATCAGTACTAGATTTGAACTTAGGGTTAATAATTCCACCATATAGTTGATTACTATTGATTAGGGTTAATGATGCATTAATAAACTTAATTAATTATATTTGCACTTAGTTTCTCTAAGATTGTGTAGTTGATTAATATTGAAGTAGGTTTAATAATGAATGAATAAACACAAAATGGAAGACTCGATTGAATTAATTGATGAGGATGATGATGAGGATGAGGATGATGATGATGATGATGATGATGATGATGGATGAGATGATGATGATAAAGATGTGATGGTGGGGATGATGATGATGATGATGAGTATGATGATGTTTATCATGAGGATGAGGATGATGATGATGATGTTGATGATGATGATGATGATGATGATGATGATGATGATGATGATGATGATGATGATGATGATGATGATGATGATGATGATGATGATGATGATGATGATGATGATGATGATGATGATGATGATGATGATGATGATGATGATGATGGGGATGATGATGATGATGATGAGGATGATTGTCATCATCATCATCATCATTCTCATCATCATCCTCCTCCTCCTCCTCCTCCAACTCATCATTATCATCATCATGTGACGATGATGATGATGAGAATGTTGATGTTGATGCTGCCGATGATGATGATCCTCATCATCATCATCATCATCGTCATCGTCATCATCATCATCATCATCATCATCATCATCATCATCATCATCATCATCATCATCATCATCATCATCAACAACAACATCATGTGAGGAAGGATGATGAGGATGAGGATGATGATGATGATGATGATGATTCTCATTTGTCATCATCATCATCATCATTATCATCATCATCCTCATCATCATCATCCTCATCCTCATCATCATCATGGTAGGATGATGAGGATGATGATGATGATGATGATGATGATGATGATGCGATGACGATGATGATGTGGAATCATCATCATTCTCATCATCATCATCATCATCATCATCATCATCATCATCATCATCATCATTTTCAATCATCATCATCATCATCATCATCATCATCATCATCATCATCCTCATCATCATTATCATCATCATCCTCATCATCAATTCATCATCATCATCCTAATCCTCATGTGATGATGATGATGAGGATGATGATGATGAGGATAATGATGAGGATGAACATAATGATAAGGATGATGATGAGGATAATGATGAGGATAATGATGTGGATGATGAGGAGGATGATGATGATGATTTAGGATTATGATGATGATGATGATGACGACAACAAAAATGATGATGATGATGATGATCCTCATCCATTATCATCATCAATCATCATCATCCTCGTCCTCATCATCATCCCTCATCATCATCATCATACTCAATCATCATCATCATCATCCTCACGTGATGATGATGACGATGATGATGATGATGAGGATGATGAGGATAATGATGAGGATGATGATGAGGATAATGATGAGAATAATGATGAGGATGATGAGGATGATGATGAGGATGATGATGAGGATAATGATGAGGATGATGATGAGGATTATGGTGAGGATGATGAGTTCCCTTTCTCATCATCTCATCATCATCATCCTCATCCTCATCATCATCATCATCATCATCATTATCTGTCATCATCATCCTCCTCCTAAATCATCATCATCATCATCATCATTATCCATCATCATCATCCTCATCATCATCATCTTCATCATCTTCATCGTCATCATCATCATCATCATCATCATCATCATCATCATCATCATCATCATCATCATCATCATCATCATCATCATCATCATCATCATCATCATCATCATCATCATCACCAATTATTTATCTGTCATGAATATGAAATAACTCATGTTGTTGTCTGTTTCTAGTACTTAGATTTATATTACTTTTTGTCAACATTTTACATTGTTGTAACCATAATGGCTTGGGCCTGTACCCCAATGTTACTATTCCTTATTGAAAAATAGTTGGACATCATTTTAGATTATTGTTCATTAGCACAACTAACTATACCTAAATATTGGTGTTATCTAAATGAAAGACGCTACACGGCTAATGAAGTGACCCTAAATTTTGGAACTTCAACATATGTTGTCGAGGTTAAGTACAATGTTGACGGAAATCTTGAATCCACATCTAGATGGTGTGAGTGGGTTGGGAAGATTCTATTGGGCCGTAGTGACAGGATTTTTCTTCGTCTGGTTGGCCATAATACCATCAAGGTTTGGATAACCAAAATCAACAATGAGACGCCTGATCATCTTGTCCGATTTGAGTACTCGACAGGGGATAGCACATATTTGGACTCATTCGATGAGGAGAGCACACCCAATTTCCCTTCTATTCCTACTATAGGTACCGTCCATTTCCCTATCACCATCAATTTAGATTCATCTAACAATGATGAGCTCCGTGACACAGCAACATCAAAAAATTAGGTCCAAGCAACAAATTTACTTTCCCGTCTTATGCACATGTTTAGGGGTGTACAGCAAGCCCCTTGTTTAGTTACTGTCATGTTATTTTCTAAACTTTGTTGTCATAATTAGTATTTTGATAACATGTTCAACTTTGACAGACTATGTCTGAATGAATTTTTTTGAATTGTCTTATCTATATGTGTTTTTGACGATGGAATGAATGAATGTCTCTATGTGAATATGAAAAGAGAGGAAATGAATTAATGGAACTGCAGGTTGCGAAATGTTTGTCAATATGAAATGGAGGAATAAAATGGAACTACATGTTTCTACATGTGCATGTGATGAATCATATTTGAAATTAAATATGCTTATACATGTTTGTGAATCACATGATCCATAAATATAATATATATTGTTCTACATCTTTGTTAATATTTGCAGGTTAGTGGCCTCTTGTTGGCTGAAATCAATGGATTTGTAAACCTACAGTTCAGCAGAATTGAACTGCATGATCTGCATCCTACTGACCAGCCAGACAGCAGGTCTGGGAGCTGAGAAGAAAAAAAACCAAAACATCGACGTCGTTTAAAAACCAACAACCAACAACAAATGCTTAATTGTGTATGTTGTTTTATAGAAACCAACGCCTATGGTCCGACTGCTGGCGCTTTGTAATCAAGAACGACTTTGTGTCATCGGTTTTGTGACCGATGCTGAAGGAGTCTACTTTTAGTGTCACCTACTTGGGTGTCGCTTCAAAACTGATGACAAAAGTTTTACTTAACTGATGCTAAATGTGTTATTTTTAATAGTGAGATCAGTGAATACAGAAGGTTGGATAAGTTGTTGTATTGTGTATTAGAGTCCTATGTGTCGTTCCCGTACTCTCAAGTCCAGGAGGGTTGTGTTTTGTAGATATTGTACCTCGATATGTGTTTTGGTAGTTTTCCTTAGATTTTTATATGGCATGTACAAGTGAACATGTTATCTTTTGTAATAGGTGTTATAACCTCCATTTTCCCTAATTATGTAATAAACATGTAATTCTCCTTTTCATATAAATGGAATACATGCTTGCTTCATTGTTTGAATTAAAAGGATTTTATGTACAAATAGCCTTGTTGATTGTTAAAATTGTCCTTTTGGCTATTGGGACCAATAATAATAAAGGATGAAAGAAAATACAAATAATAATTAAATAACAAAGAATAGGAGAATAAAGAGAGAGAGAGAGGTGGAAACCTTTAGAAGGAAAAGGGATATTTCCCAATGGAATATTTTGTACCTTTAAGGTTCCTTGAGAAACAAGGGACTCGAGATAATAAGATAATGGCAAGGGAAGAAGAAATATTAATTAAAATTGGCTTAATTGAAGGATAACACTCTTTTTATCAATTATTGGATAATTGAGTTTCGGGGAGCAATGATGGCCGTTGGATGACCTGCGTGGTCCAGGGGACCACAGATCCAACGGTGGCTTCTCATCATCTACCCCGAGTCAGAGTGGGACAGGGAGACGAATTGGGAAACTAGTTTCCCATCGATTGAGATGAAAATTTGAAGAATTAATCAGTTCTCTGACTTTGGGAGATTGTTTCAAACAATCTAGACCCCAATTTCTAGTGCTGCCGTCGACGAGGGAAGAAGTTCCCAATTCATGGGACACCCTGACCTAGCCCTATATAAGGGAGGGGTACTCGAGGGTACCAGCATACCAAAATCCTTTCCCAAACTCTGTGATGCACGATGATGAGCTGAAAGGCGAGTTCAATTGTCGATTTCGTCCTAACCTACACCCCATGCAACCAGCCGACCTCACCGGAACTCCGGCGACCTGTCGTGGTGAAGATCAAGTTGCCTTGAGCAATTGACTAGTTTGTTGAGTTTGGACGGCGAGGTCGGAGCTTCTGAGCACCTTCGTTTCTCTACTGGTGACCTAGAGCTCATAGTCAACCTAGGAGTTGACTGCACCCTGTCAAGCGATCGAAGGTAGATGACGACCCAGAGCCGTTCGATCACGGACCACTGTGATCCCGAGCGGGATCGGATGAGCGAGAGAGGGAGCGGTGTGCTATGAGGATCGTTGGATCTGAAGAGCAGACCACCGATCCACTGATCCAGTGGCCGCCAATTTTCCGGTAATTTTCTTCTCTACTCAAATAATTATGAAAAAGGCTTTTTTCTTGCAGAAAACTGTAGAAATAAATGGAAAACTCATATGAAGAAAGTTTATACATGAAAGTTGATCAGAAAAATATGAGGAATAAGATAAAAATAATTAGAAGGCCTGAATCTCCACCTTTTTATAAAAGTATATTATTTTGATGAAAAATGTGTTAAATTGGGTTAGAAACCCTAATTGATAATAATGGATAGTTTTGTAAGTGTAAACATGTTAATTCAAACATTGTTAACTTGTTTAATGATAAAGATGAATC
This sequence comes from Alisma plantago-aquatica, assembly GCA_963693085.1. Taxonomy (NCBI): domain Eukaryota; kingdom Viridiplantae; phylum Streptophyta; class Magnoliopsida; order Alismatales; family Alismataceae; genus Alisma; species Alisma plantago-aquatica. The sequence continues at coordinate 1,035,235,194 of OY856412.1, forward strand.
TAACCTGTTTTGAAGATGAAATTTCATGATTTAGGGTTTTAAACTTAATATGGTGGTTTATATACTTAGAAACCCTAAATAGGGGAAAAACGAAAGAAAAGTGCCTTTAGTCTGAAATTACGGTTATTTGTTGTCAAAAGGTAACTTTTGTATCTTTCATGAGGAGTAGATGAGATAATTAGGGTTTGAGAGTAACTTTATAAAATTAGGGTTCAAAATAGTAAAAGTGAAGAGAAACCCTAATTCTAATCAAAAGCCTAAAAAGGTCTAGAAACCCTAGGAAGCAACTAAGTTTAATAGACCTTGATGGTATGATCAATGATAGGAAAATTGGATGTATATTTTTGGATCATCTAGTGTGCTTGCTTGTTTACTGGATTTCTTGCTTAGTTGGATTATTTCTGCACTCAAGTCATCCTAACAGGGATGTGGTTAATTATGGTTAATCACATTAGTTTTCTGAAGGTTTTCCGGATGATTAATTACTTTGGATGCAACCTATCAATTTGGATGTTCATACTTGCAAATTATAAAGTCACTATGATTATCACAATTATGATATAAGTGTGTATTCTTGCACCTAAATGCCACCCTAATGGATGATGCAAAAAGGTCAAGCCCAAGAGGGAAGACCCATGGGCACTATGAGTGGTGACCCCAGACACGAAGCTCAGGATAGAGAAGGTGGTCTTTATTGCATGACTAATGGGCACCATGAGTGGTGACCCCAGGCACCAAGCTTAGGATGGAGAAGGTGGCATGAAGTCAATGGCTAAAGAGAAATCCTAAAGGGGGTGTTCCAGGGTTAGGGCAAAAGCGGTGGAGTTTGACACATTGAACTCGTAAATTGATTTATTAATTAACTTGATTATGATAATTAGGTTGTTATCCTTATGTGTGATATTTTGTTTGTCCCCACATACCAACATATTCATATATGCTGATCGACGTTTTGTTTTTTCGGCATTTTAGGTACAACTTTGAAAAGAATAAGCAGTCAAGTGACACCTTGTGAAAATAAGAAATAAAGTGCAAGGAGGATTAGATAGAATAGAATCAAGCTGTGGATAGAAGTAGATATCTAATGTTTTTAAAATGTATACAAAGTTTTATTTTATACCAGCTTTCAGTTTAGTTTGGTAGAATTTTATAATTATTATTGATTAGTTGTTGAGCCATTGATCTGATTTATTGGGATAATCGCTCTGACCTCTTGGTCTCCCTTAAGTGGGGGTTACTGAGAGGCGGGGTCGTTACATTTGGTATCAGAGCATCGATTCTTCATTTAATCTTTAGTAATTATTAAATTTTACAAATTTGTAGAACTAAGGGAGTTATGAGAGGATTTTTCGAAAGACAGTGGTGTCTAGAAAAGGATCATGTTCGGGGGCTGACAATATTTCCTCCACACCTCTAGTTGGAATACGAGGACTCCCGGATCTGTGTGACTGCCTAGCCAATGTCTTAGGATCTGACTTGAAATAAGATACCTTTAGGACTCTCTCATCTTGTTCATCCCTTCTTATCTCAAATTCTATTAAGGATTTTAAGGATTAGGTTTTCCTCTCTCTTCCTCACCCTCTTGAGGTATGGGTAAGACTGATAAGAAATCCTCCACCAAATTAATAAAAGATACATAATTAAGATGTCATCGACACAAGTATAATTAGTTAAGTATAGACGAAAGGTCTGTTTGTATGCTTATGTAGATGGCTCGTGTGAAGACTGTTGCTATCCCGGATGCCGCCAACAGTGGTGGGCCTTCCCACAAGGGGAAGTGATCTTCTGAGAAAAGAAGGAGGAATCATGGTGGCGAATCCTCGAAGAAGAGGAAGAGACCAGAAGAAGTTGAAGGTGAAGTCCCCAACCCTGAACCAATACCCTTCAGAAACCTTGAACAAGAGGAGGGATAAGAATATGAGGAGCAACATGTGTGCGAGGAGGTAGCCCAGATGGAGGAGGACCAGTCTGGTGGTTCGGAACCAGCCGTGGTGGTTCACACTTTGGATGTTGTATGGTTGGAGCAGCAGAAGCTTCTGACGGATTCCATTAGTGCCTTGGCCCTCCGAGACATAGCTAGAGGTGAGAATGGCGAGTTCCTATTCGTCCTCGACTGGGAGCCACCATCTTGGATTTCGTCAAGATGAGCGTCGAGAAGTTCTGGGGAGAAGATAAGTTTTATGTGGTCGATAAGGCAGAAACTTGGATGATAGTAGTCGAGAATGGATTCCGTATGCTTGAAGTACAGCCAAACAAGAAGGTTCTTTTTGCTGCTCACCTTCTAGAAGGAGCAACCAAGATATGGTGGGAGAACCATATCACAGGAAGAGACCTAAGAAAAGAGCCAATGACGTGGGCTGACTTCAAGACCATCTTCACCGCCAGATTCATCCCCGTCTCAGCCAAGAAGGAGAAGGAGTGAGAGTTCACCAACATGACTCAAGGAAGCTCGTCAGTTGCAGACTTTGGTCGCAAGTTCCTCATCCTGGATGTTTTGGGCATATGACGGATGAAGAGAGGAGGGTGGACCACTTCATAGAGCGTCTACACCCAACCATCAATCCTCATGTGATGGATAGTAAGCCGAAGACCTTCATCGAAGCCTACAACACCACCCTCGACATGGAAAGGACGGTGATGCATGCTCAGAACCCCTCCAAAGGATACCTGGTTTTCACTGAGGGAGCCTAGGGGCAGAAGAACGAGCATAAAAAGGGACAAGGGTGCAAACACAACAAAGGCAAGCGTGGGAACAAAGGCAAACCACGCTGTGAAAATTGCTTTCAGAAGTGTCACACCTACGGACGGACACAACCTGGGAAGTTCCACTTTGAGAGGAAGGTGTGTTTCCGATGTCAGCAAGAGGGACACTTCATCACCGATTTCCCTCAGCCTGACCCAAGAGGACCTTTGAGGTCACAACCAGTGGCAGCACAACCGGTAGCTGCAGCACCCCCAGCAGGAGCACCAGCTGGAGGACCCCCAGCTGGAGAGAGAAGACAAGCTAGAGTGTTTGCCATCGACAATGAAGAAGCTCATGTGAATGCTAATAGGATGATCGAGGGTAATAACCCATAGAGTTTTCCTTTTTAGCTTAGTAGATAATGTAGTAGCTTTCTGATTTGGTATGAACTATGTAGGCTTGATGGATGTCATGGGACAAAATGTAAAAGCACTTTTTGATTCTGGTTCTACTAATACTTTTATTTTAAGAAATCTGGCAACTATGCTTTATTTGGACATCAAGGATTTAGGTTATGTTTTGGATGTCACAACCCCAAATGGTTGTATCTATACATCTCTTTTGAAAATCCCTATCCTTCCAGTTAAGTATCTGAACCATGAGCTTTCCACTGACTTCATCCTCCTCGATATGAATGATTTTGATGTAATCATCGGTATGGATTGGCTTTACACCTACAGAGCCCAGATTGACTATAGAGAGAAGAAGATCCTTATTAGGAAACACAGCCATACACACTTCACCATTCGAGGATGGAAGGATGCGACTACCAGCCTTTACGTGTCAGCCTTGAAAGCCGAGCAGATGATATCCAAGGGTTGTCGAGCATACCTAGCCATAGTTATCGAACCTGAAGTAAAGGGGTAATCCTTAGACGAGATAGAGGTGGTTCGGGAGTATGCATATATGTTCCTAGATGATCTACCAGGGATTCCCCCTGAGAGGGAGGTAGATTTCTCCATCGAGTTGGCTCCTGGGACTAACCCTATATATAAGGCACCATATAGAATGGCCCCTGCCGAGTTGCTTGAGTTGAAAACCCAGTTGTAGGAGTTGTTGGATAAAGGCTTTATCCGACCCAGTACATCGCCATGGGGATCACCAATCCTCTTTGTGAAAAAGAAGGATGGGTCGCTTTGGATGTGTATTGACTATCGGATGATTAACCAGGCAACCATTAAGAACAAGTATCCCTTACCCAAAATAGATGACCTATTTGAAAAACTCAAATCATCTCAAGTCTTTTCCAAGATTGATTTGAGGTCAGGATACCACCAGGTGAGAGTGAGAAGTGAGAATATACCTAAAACAGCTTTCCGAACCCGATGCAGCCACTATTAGTTTATGGTCATGCCGTTTGGGTTGTCCAATGCACCCAGTGTCTTTATGAACCTTATGAATAGTGTGTTCCAGCCTTTCCTTGAATCTTTTGGGATAATGTTCATAGATGACATCTTGGTGTAATCTGGTGACCTATCCCAACACCGTGATCACCTGGGTAGAGTCCTTGATATCCTGAGAAAGTAGAAATTTTACGGAAATTTCTCGAAATGTGAGTTTTGGATAGACCAAGTCATGTTTCTCGGACAAGTTATCTCAAAAGGAACAATCGTCGTAGATCCAACCAAAGTGTCAGCAGTTCGAGAGTGGCCTACACCAAAGAACCCCTCCAAGATTCGCAGCTTCTTGGGGTTGGCCGGATACTACCGATGCGTAATCAAGGATTTCACAAAGACTACTTTGCCGCTGACCATGTTAACCTGGAAGGATGTGAAGTTTGTGTGGTCCAACGTATGTGAAGCTCACTTCTAGGAGCTGAAGGAGAAGCTGACCACTGCCCTCGTGTTGACTCTACCTTCCGGCAATGAGGGTTTCATGATATTCACCAATGCTTCCAAGATGGGACTTGGCTGTGTGTTGGAATAGAATCGGCATGTGGTTGCATATGCTTCCCGACAGCTCAAGCCCAATGAGGTGAATTACCCGACACATGATGTGGAGTTAGCTGCCATTATCCATGCCCTAAAGATATGGCAGCATTACCTGTACGGTGCTACCTTCGATATCCTCACCGACCATAAGAGTTTGAAGTACCTCCTGACTCAGAGAGACCTGAACCTACGACAATGATGATGGATGGAGTATATGAAGGATTACAACTTCACCAACACCTATCATCCTGGTAAGGTGAATGTCATAGCAGATTCCTTGAGTCGAAAACAACTTAGGTGTGCAACTATTTTTTCCAGTCAGTGGAAGAGTTTGGAGGAGCTGGTGGAGTGGACTCCACAACCGCTTCAAGACCGAGTTCGATTAGCTAATATCCAGATCCAATCTGAGTTGTTGAGTGAGATCGTAGCAGCACAGTTGACCAGTGAATAGCTCGACAAGATGAAAGGTTTGATGATGAATCCACAGACTCGTCTCTCCATGGGAGTAGATGGAGGAATTAGGTTTGCGAATCATATATGGGTTCTGGTGGATTCATCGATAAAGGTACGTATCCTACAAGAGGCTCATGGATCCAAATACACAGTGCACCTAGGAACTACTAAGATGTTCAAGGACCTGCAGAGGTTTTTCTGGTGGCCAGGAATGAAAAGAGACATTGCGGCATGCATGGCCAGGTGTCTTATGTTCCATATGGTGAAGGTTGAACACCAATGACCCGGTGGACTTCTTCAGTCGATAGAGATTCCAGAATGAAAATGGGAGCAGATCACCATGGATTTTGTGATGGGTCTACCTAGGACCAGGAAGGGTCATGATGTGATATGGGTTGTGGTAGACTATCTTACCAAGTCGATGCACTTCCTTGCCATAAAGACCACTGCCAAGGTGTCATACCTAGCTGAGTTGTATATCAATGAGATAGTGTGTTTGCATGGCGTATCCGGTTCCATCATCTCAGATAAAGACCCAAAGTTTACTTCCAAGTTATGGAAGCAAGTTCAAGAAGAATTTGGTACAAGGTTGAAGTTTAGTACCGCTTATCACCCCAAATGGATGGTCAGTCAGAAAGGACAATCCATACATTATAAGATTTGTTGAGAGCTTGTGTGGTCAATTGGGGTGGCTCATGGGAGCAGTACTTACCTTTAGATGAGTTTTCCTACAACAACAGATACCGAGATAGTATCGAGATGCCTCCATATGAAGATTTGTATGGGAGACCGTGTCGGTAACCACTTCAATGGGATGATGTTGGTGAGAGGACCCTATTGAGGTCAGATGAGCTCCAAGTGTATGCTGATAAAGTTGCTTTAATTAAGCAAAGGCTAAAGAGAGCCCAGGATCGATAGAAGTTGTATGCTGATGCAAAGTGGACTGATGTGCATTTCACTGTGGGAGAGCATGTGTTTTTGAAAATATGACTGCTCCGAGCTATACCAAGAATAGAGGAAAGCTGAGTCCCCGATATATGTGTCTGTTTGAGGTATAAGAATGGATCGGTGAAGTTGCATATCATTTGGCATTACCCCCTCAGTATAGAATGATGCATGATTTGTTTCACGTGTCCAATCTGAAGCGATATGTGCAAGATATGAGCCATGTGCTGAGCATTGAACATATTCAGCTTCAAGGGAAGCTAACTTATCCTGAGTCACCCTTGTGGATTCTAGATACCAAGGTGAAAGATCTCAGATGTAAGAATATAGAGATGGTAAAGGTTCTTTGGAAACACCATGGAGAGGATGAGGCCACATGGGAGCTAAAGATGGACATGGAGAAAGCATGCCCTGACTGGTTTGTTTTATTGCTTGAATTTTGGGGGCAAAATTCCTATAAGGAGGGGAGGATGTTATAACCTCCATTTTTCCCTAATTATGTAATAAACATGTAATTCTCCTTTTCATATTAATGGAATACATGGTTGCTTTATTGTTTGAATTAAAAGGATGTCGTGTGCAAATAGCCTTGTTGATTGTTAAATGGGCCTTTTTGTCTATTGGGCCCAATAATAATAAAGGATGAAGGAAAATACAAATGATAATTAAATAATAAAGAAAAGGAGAATAATGAGAGAGAGAGAGGTGGAAACCTCTAGAAGGAAAAGGGATATTTCCCAATGGAATAGTTCATACCGTTAAGGTTCCTTGAGGACCAAGGGACTCGAGATAATAAGATAATGGCAAGGGAAGAAGAAATATTAATTAAAATTGGCTTAATTGATGGATAACTTGGGAGTGAAGGAAACCTTCTCATCCATTGGAATTTGATGCCCAAATTTAATAACAATTATATAATGCCAAGATGGATTTTACCTTAAACTTTGAGAGAAAAATGCTAATCGTGGAGAGAGAAATGATTTTCCCAAGTTTCCTTGCTAAACACATGTTTTATCAATTATTGGATAATTGAGTTTTGGGGAGCAATGATGGTCGTTGGATGCCTGCGTGGTCCAGGGGACCACGATCCAACGGTGGTCACTCATCATCTACCCCGAGTCACAGTGGGACTGGGAGACAAATTAGGAAACCAGTTTCCCATTGATTGAGATGATAATTCGAAGAATTAATCAGTCCTCTGACTTCGGGAGATTGTTTCGAACAATCTAGACCCCAATTTCTAGCGCTGTAGTCGACGAGGGAAGAAGTTCCCAATTTTTGGGACACCCTGACCTAGCCCAATATAAGGGAGCGGTACTCAAGGGTACCAACATACAAAATCCTATCCCAAATGATGTGAAGCACGACGATGAGTTGAAAGGCGAGTTCAATTGTCAATGTTGTCCTAACCTACACCCCTGCAACCAGCCGACCTCATCGGAACTCCGGTGACCTCTTCGTGGTGAAGGTCAAGTTTCTTCGAGCAATTGACCGGTTCGTTGAGTTCGGGCGGTGACAACAGAGCCTCTGAGCACCTCTGTTTCTTCGTTGTGTGCCTAGAGCTCATAATCAAACGAGGAGTTGACCACATCCTGTCGAGCGATCGGAGGTAGACGACGACCCAGAGCTGTTTGATCGCGGACCACTGTGATCCCGAGCGGGATCAGACGAGTGAGAGCGGGAGAGGCTGACATTAGGCATGTGTAATGAGGATCGTTGGATCTAATGAGCGGACCACCGATCCACTGATCCAGCGGTCGCCGATTTTCCGGTAATTTTCTTCTTTGAAAAAGGCCTTTTCTTGCAAAAAAATCATAGAAATAAATAGAAAACTCATATGAAGAAACTTTATACATGAAAGTTGATCAGAAAAATATTAGGAATAAGATAAAAATTGTTAGAAGGACTGAATCCGTATCTTTTTGTAAAAGTACATTATTCTGATGAAAAATTTGTTAAATTGGGTTAGAAGCCCTAATTGATAATAATGGATAGTTTTGTATGTGCAAACAGGTTAATTCGAACATTGTTAACTTGTTTAATGATAAAGATGAATCTTAACCTATTTTGAAGATGAAATTTCAATATTTAGGGTTTTATACTTAATATGATAGTTAATATACTTAGAAACCCTAAATAGGGGAAAAGGAAAGAAAAGTGCCTTTAATTCGAAATTAGGTTTATTTGTTGTCAAAAGGTAACTTTAATATCTTTCATGAGGAGTAGATGAGATAATTAGGGTTTGAGAGTAACTTTATAAAATTAGGGTTTAAAATAGTAAAAGTGAAGAGAAACCCTAACTCTAATCGAAACCCTAAAAAAGTCTAGAAACCCTAGGAAGCATCTAAGTTTAATAGTACTTGATGGTATGATCAATAATAGGAAAATTGGATGCATATTTTAGGATCATCTTGTGTGCTTGCTTGTTTACTGGATTTCTTACTTAGTTGGATTATTTTGGCACTCAAGTCAGCCTGACAGGTATGTGGTTAATTATGGTTAATCGCATTAGTTTTCTGAAGGTTTTCTAGATGATTAATCACATTGGATGAAACCTATCAATTTGGATGTTCATACTTGCAAATTATAAAGTCACTATTATTATCACAATTATGATATAAGTGTGTATTCTTGCACCTACATGCCACCCTTATTGATGATGCAAAAAGGTCAAGCCCAAGAGGGAAGACCCGTGGGCACCATGAGTGGTGACCCCAGACATGAAGCTCAGGATAGAGAAGGTGGTCTTTGTTGCATGACTAATGGGCACCATGAGTGATGACCCCAGACACCAAGCTCAGTATGGATAAGGTGGCCTTAAGTCAATGGCTAAAGAGAAACCCTAAAGGGGGTCTTCCAGGTTTAGGGAAAAAGTGGTGGAGTTTAACACATTAAACTCATAAATTGAATTGTTAATTAACTTGATTGTGATAATTAGGTTGTTAGCCTTATGTGTTATTTTGTTTGTCCCCACATACCAACATATTCATATATGCTGATCGACGTTTTGTTTGTCGGCATTTTAGGTACAACTCTGAAAAGAATAACCAATAAAGTGACACATTGTGAAAATAAGAAATAAAGTACAAGGAGGATTAGATAGAATAGAATCCAGCTGTGGATAGAAGTAGATATCCAAAGTTTTTAAAAGGTGTGCAAAGTTTTATTTTATACTAGCTTTCAATTTAGTTTGGAAGAATTTTATAATCATTATTGATTAATTATTGAACCATTGATCCATTTTATTGGGATAACAGCTCTGACCTCTTGGTCTCCCTTAAGTGGGGGTTACTGAGAGGCGGGATGGTTACAATAGGTGTGTGGCAGTTAGCTACTATACAGTTATAAATACCTGTCTAGATATGTGATGTGGTATAGTTTTAGGACCTTGATGTAATATGTTTTCACACATCATGATTTTATGAGATCTGTTTTCATTTATTCTGTTTTATGGTAATGTTGTTGTTTCAATATTAATCACGCTTTTATTTTGAGTTATCTCATCAGGTGGCATTAGTTTCTCACACCTATAAAAATTGATACATGCACACACAATGTATCAACCTCCAAACATGTTGATAAGCACACATAAAAGGTGTTAACCGTCCATAAATAATTATAAGACCAAATATTGAGGATAGAATGATCACTTAAATGAGGATATGCACCCATAAACAGATATACACACTCAAACATGTTGATATGCATTTATGAAAGGGATTATGTGTGCCCAAATATGTTGATACGTACCCAAACATGGTCATATGTGCCTACCATTTCCCATTGGTGTGCAAAATGGGTATATGCACACCAAAAAATAGGTGTACGCATATACTATATGTGTATTTGCACCCATTTATGTTGAGAGTATGCCTATTCATGGCGAGTACACGCCTACTAATGATAAACATATGTGGGTGTATATTCATCATTCTTGGGTCCTTTTAGGCATTTCTGGGTGCATATTTGACATTTTTAGGTGTTTTACCAATTTGTAGGTGTAGGAGTAATGAGAAGAGGGGAGAGAGGGTGAAAGTAGTGAAGGAAGAGGACATAAGTAATGAGAGGATGCGATATGAGGGAAGTAACAAGAGGAGGGGGACAAGAGGAGGAAGTATGTGAAAATAGGAGGAAATTAGTAAAGAAAAAGGAAGTATGAAGGGATAGGAGGAAAGTAATGAGCATGTTTATTTCACCATTTACTTAAAACACATTCATTAGTTTTGGGCACTTTTAGCCATTTGAAGGCGTTGTTGCTAATTTGTGGGCACATATTTACTATTTTTTGGTGCTTTTAGCCATTTCTTGTTCCATATTTACCCTTTTTTTGATGCCTTAACCAACTTCCAGACTCATGTCAAAGTAATCGATACTTATTTACAAAAAAATATGTGCACATATTCATCACGAATAGATTCACTTGTAGAGACGTAGTCACCATTTTGGGCATTTTAGCCATTTATGGGTGTATGTTCAAAGCAATATGTGTTTATTCATAGGTACACATATTCATCAAGAATAGGCATACCTATTAATGTGTATTTGTACCAATTACTGTTAAATTTGTCCGCGTCTAATTGGTTTGCGCCTATTTGTAGTCGTTCGACACTCATTTTTTGCCACTCAATATTTATTTGAACAATTTGCACCCACTTTCGATCAACCGCTTGTTTTTATTCTTACAACACTCACTTTTTCCATTTCGACGCCTGATCTTTGTTGTGTGCTTATTTATTATTTTTTCATTACTTCCCTCCTCACTTTCTTCCTTTTATCACATTAATATCCTTCATTTACTTCCCTCCTCTCCTCCCTTTACTTCCTTCTTTACATCCCTCATCTCTTTCCTTTATTTTCCTTCCATCATCTTCTTCCTTTTATATATTTATTTTTGAGTTAGTGTGGTAGTGTAGAACATAAGTATTAATCCTACTTTACTATCATCGTTTTTATATTTCATATCATTTTAACTCAAAAGTATATCAACCTTAGTCTTGTTAAAATATTTTTTTAAAGATATCTAACACTTTTTATTTCATTTAGAAGATTCATCACTGAGTAAAAATTATAAAAAGAAAAAATCATTCTCATCACATCACCTCTCTTCCCTTCTTTTTCTCCCTCTTATCCATTCTCTTTCCAATCATCACCCCAAAATTTACCTATTGTGCCACGCCACATCAACCTACAAAACTACTTTTTCTTCCACCCAAACTCTTAATGGAGTGGCACCCCTGCGCGTAAGCCGCACTTAATGGTAACATTTCGGTTAATAATATGAGTGGCTTTGACATACTCTTTGTGATAATGAAGAACAAAAAATTTCTCTATCGCGTTTCTACTCCTACCATCCATTTTCTCTATTTGTTGGAAGAACAATCGAATTGTATTTGGCATTGACATGCTTTGCACGTGCGTGCCTCATGTTTAGATTCATTGTTGAATCCTGAGAGCACGTTCTTGACACCGTGACTTCACTGCACATATGTTTAGCGTTGAGAGTGCATCACTTCCACTATGAGGCACGTGTGTGCCTCATGTTTAGATTCATTGTTGAATCCTGAGAACGTTTCAACCACTACAATTGTGGGTTAAAATCTTCAGCGCCCGGGATCTTCAGCGCCTGGGACAATGTGCCCAACATATCCGAGTCACACATTCCGCTATGGGGCCTACAACTGTAGTATCGCTTTCATTTTGTTTTCGTTGCACCTGTATCCATGCCCAGTCCGTGACTTCTATGTACCACAGAACGAAATATGATAATTAGAGCTCTCTATAGATTTTAAGATATCTATGGTGTCAAAAGGATGTGAGCACACTAGTTCATTTCGTTGCCAAAAGTGACATCGCAAACACTCACTCGGCAAATAAACTTGTAATCCACCAGTATAGATTTCTCATCACATTCCTTGTAGCAGCTGCTGAAGATTAGAATTCTTAATGAATCCTCCATATCTCAAAGGCTTCTTTGGATTGTCCTAGTATATATGCGTGGCAATAATGATGATCAACGTAACTGCCCATATTGACATAGGAAATGTCATACTTACAGTAGCTAGTTCACTTGAAGTAATTGGTCTTTACAGGCACTCATACAAAGAATGCTCGTTTTCTAGATCGTACATTCCCTTACTTTTCATAAATTGACCAGAGCTCTATATATTTTAAGATGTCTCGTGTCAAAACGACGGGAACGCACTTGTTCATTTCATTGCCAAAACTCATGACATCGCAGACAGTCATTCGAAAAATACACCTGTAATACTCATGTAGACTTTTCATAACACAATTCTTGCAATGGCCGTTGGACATTATAATTAATGAATTCTCCATATCTCAATTATTTGTTTGGGGTTGTCCTAGTATGCGTGACGTAAATGAGATTCAACGTTGCAGCCCAAATTAAAATAGCACGTGTAATACTTGCAACAGCTTGTCCACTTGAAATAAATGCTTTTACATGACACTCATACAAGAGATTCTCGTTTAATCGTTTTCAAGATCGTGCTTCCCCTTAATTTTTATTACCCGCTTCCTGATTTCCTGCGGCCTGTCGTAGATCTTCCACTGCCGGTTATTCTGGGTTTGGACAACTTTGTAATTGTTTGGAAAATTCTGACATAACCTGCCCACCCACCCGCTGGTCATGTAAAATTCATGTAAAAATATTGCTGTGATACCTCACTGTCCTACAAAATATGACAAATACTCTTATTTGAAATTTCATTCCTTGCTTACAGCTTTTCAATTTTTAAAATTTTATTGATCTATGTTGTCTTCCTGCTTCTTCGCTTTCTGTTCCTTCACAAATACGTGAGTACTGTACTTTTATCCTTTATATTGAACTGTCTTATCTATATTGCTTTGACTATCGTAATATTATTTTATTTATTATTACGAATGCATTACCTATCTTATTTGCTGGATGCAAATATACTACTGAATATAATCAACTATAAAATACACACATATAAATATTTGTCCAGATGACCAATGTTGCTATTAGATTCCATAGATACTGTGCTTATACTTCTAGACCAGTTATAAAATTATGCTTGATTTTTTAATTTTCTAGGTAATGTACTTATGCTTGAGTAAATGAGTTGAAATTAACAAGTGAATATCATACTTATGGATGCATTTTACAGCTGATTATTGATCTGATGTGCTCTGTACTTTTGAGATCATTAACAAGTAGGTACTCAACTTATGTCTGCATTTTATAAAAAAATTCTGTCCAGGTGACAAATGTTGCTATGTGATTCTGTAGGTATTGTACTTTTGCTTCTAGATCAATTATACGATTATGCTTGATTTTGTAATTTGCTAAGTACCGTACGTATGCGTCAGTAACTGAGTTGAAATTAACAAGTGGGTACAATACTTATGGTTACATTTTATCGCAGATTCTTGATCTGATGTGCACTATATTTTTGAGATTATTAACAAGTGGGTACTCACCTTATGTTTGTATTTTATAAAAAAAATTGTCTAGATGACCAATGTTGCTATGGGATTCCGTATGTACTATGCTTATGCTTCTACACCAGTTCTACAATTATGCTTGATTTTATAATTTGGTAGGTATTGTACTTATGTTTGAGTAATTGGGTTGGAATTAACAAGTAAGTACAATACTTATGGATGCATTTTATAGTTGGTTCTTGATCAGATGTGCACTGTACTTTTGATGTCATTAACAAGTGGGTACTCAACTTATGTCTGCATTTTGTAAAGATTTTTTGTCCAGATGAGAAATGTTACTATGGGATTATGTAGGTACTATGCGTATACTTCTAGACCAGTTATACAATTATGTTTGATTTTATAATTTATTATGTATTATATTTATGTTTGCATTTTGTAAAAAGATTTTGTCCAAATGGTCAGTGTTGCTATGAGATTACGTAGGTACTGTGCTTATGCTTCTAAACCAGTTATACAATTATGCTTGATTTTGTAATGGCGCAAGTATTGTACTTGTATTGGAACCGCATACAGTACTTGGGCAAGATAGTTGGAAAAGCACTAAGAGAGACCACTTCACTGCAGCGCGCTCCAGCATGACCGTTAGTAGCCTGACCTAGCGCAAGTATTGTACTTGTGTTGGGCTAGTTCTACGGTAGAGAGATCTCTAGGCGGATGGGTATGTGGGCGGAGAATCCCTTGAACGAAAGCTACCGTGAGATCGGCGGAGGTAGATGTGGTAGAGCTCGGTGAGGTTGCGGCAACAGAGCTCTCTGGCGGAGAAGGTGAATAAAAGAGGCTGAATCGGAGTATTGTACGTCTGAGAGAGCAAGATTGGTGAGAGCTGAGGAACGGACGTACTATACTAATGCGGGAATGCTGGTGAGTGGAATAGAACTGGAGCCAAGAATTACAAGAAAGAAAACAAATTAATAAAGATGAGAGGTGGAGAGAGGAGTGGAGAGAGAATTTCGGAAATCTTTATTTGCTGCATGGAGTCAATTGGTGTAAAGTTAATTCGCATTAAGAGAAACAGCTGAGACAGATTTTTGCGGGCTCCCAAAGAATCGGGTAGGGCATCGGATAGATAAGTGATTGTGGATAGCGTAACTCAATTGTTTTCACAGTTTGAGATTTGTGCTCATTAAAAATTCTTGCAGTTGAGAGTGGTTGGAAGTCTAGATATGAGTTGGAATCGTCAAGCTCACGTTCAGTGAGGACACAACGGTTTCGCTACACTTTTTTTGATAGGATGATTTTTTTTTTATAGGAATCGCTACACACTATATATAAGGTGTATAAAGGAATTTCTATTCTCGGGGATTGTTTTCTCGACTGCAACCCAAGGTGAAAGTATGTCTTCTTTAATAATCCCAGACGAGCGCGGAAGAGATTCAAATCAATCCAAGAAAGTTAATATATTGCAGCCCCTCAGTAGCATAATCAATACAAAGACAGGTCTTAGACCATCAAGTGAACTTCATTTGGTATATTATTCTAATTTTATATTGCATATAGTATGTGGGTGTTACACCAAACTGCGGAACATTTAGCTGGAAACCGGATAACCTGACTACTTGGCCGCGAATGTCAAGATCCGATGCACCAACTCCGACGTGTAATAGAGGTTGGCTGGAAGATCATGCGTTCAACATGAAAGAAGATGTTTGAACCGAAAAAATAAATTGCCTTTTACAAAATCATGTATTCTGTTATGACCGAATTAGTACGGCATCTTTAGATTAGACTGCGCCATAAGTGAAAATGACAAATTGAACTATATCTAGAGTATTTGCGGTGATGGAATCCCGTGAGTCGGATGTGTAAGAATATCTCAACCAGATCTTCAAAGATTGGGTTGTCTCTAATGTCTCCTCGACTCCCGTTTGCATGTACTCAATGCACTGTCTTTATTTCTTGTAAATGACACTATGTCATGACTCTTCCATTATCTTATACATCTGTATCTCCTATATGTACCCACTGTTTAGACAATGAAGGCAGGCAGCCAATGGCTCCATTTGTATCCCATATCCTAAATCTAACATGGTATCAGAGCCTCAAATGCCCCAACGGGCTCCGGATCCACCGCCCTCACTCTAATCCCTCTTCTTCATCCGTCCCTGACCCTTCAGCCGCCATCCTCACATTCGTAGACAGAAACAGGAAACAAACCCCCACAAGCAAAACCACCACAGTCGGTGTTGCACATGCCTCATCTCCACATCCACCATTGTCGTATCATCTGCCGCTTCCCGAAAATGTTCGGTGGTACCGCACACAACTACCCCAGCACCGGTTCCTCCATCCTCCTTTCGCTTCCATTGACGAATGATAGCAGTCCCCGCTTCCACCCAGGAACCGTCGCTCTCCGTGAGATCCGCAAGTACCAGAAGTCCCCCGAGCTCCTGATCTGCAAGCTCCCCTTCCAGCGCCTCGTCCGTGAGATCGCCCAGGACTTCAAGACCGACCTCCGTTTCCAAAGTTGTGCTGCAACCGCCACCCAACAACGCCACCAAGTTTCCCAAGCTAAGTCCTAATGTCTCTGCGGATGACATCCCCATCTGGACCACCGAATGACAGCACGTTAGGTTCGAACCAGTTCCACCTCATGACGATATTCAGCCCCACTTCGTCCTGGAGAGTCACCACCCTTCCGGAGGCCGTATCCCCCAGCTGAATCTCAGCCAGTTTTGAGAGATCGGAGTAATTATAGCCGACAGCAATCCATGCCACTCCAGAGAAACTGATTTCTCCAGACCTATTATCCACCACCACCTGCGGTCTCGCCTGCCCACCCCTAACGGCGTTCTAGCAGTTTCTACTGGACCCGCTTGGCGTGCTGTCCAGTTGGGACCTCGCGTCTCCATCATCACCATGCCCTGGTGCAGAGTCCTCTGTGCCTCCTACGTCCGGCAAGTCCCCACTGTCGCCGACCTCCGTCACCGTCATACTCGCAGCTACCATCAACAACGCCTCACAGCCAACAGACAATAGAGGGCCTACATCTCGTGTTGCTCACTGGGAACTTCCTCCTAAATCTAAGAACATGCAACCCAACATCTTCCGCCCCCTACCTGTCTTTCTTCCCCGCCCGTCCTGTCATCCACCATTTCCCGTTCTGCCTGTTCCCCGACTATCCCACCTGTTGATCCACCACAACCCCGGCACCCGACATCAATCATCATGATCAACAACCACTCCCACCAACCCACCACTTTCTTCTCGACTCTGCCTCCGTCAACATTACCTACCGCCAAAACATCGGCCCTCTCCTCGATATACATTCACCTCCTGATTTCCCTTCCTCCTGATATACATTCCTAGATCTTCAAAAATAGCCTCCTAAAGACACTAATATGAGTGTCACCCTCAAACATGATATAAAACAATACCGAACAACCAAAAGACAAGTCCTCCTTCCTCTACTTATTTCTTTCTCGCCTCAAAGCAACTACCTTCTCTACAAACATTAAGCCACATCTCACAAAATTGGCTTCAAGAATATCTCTTCTCTAATCTCCCCTTCACTAAGACAACCCTACACCTGAGCCACATCTCACAAACTGGCTTCAAAAATATGAGGTGTCTTCCATCTCCTTCCCATCAAGCTCCGATTATCACCTCATGCTTGAAAGCATGTTACACTACTCAACAGAGCCAATGAGCTCATTTCTTCCTCAATATCAGCTAGAGTCAACTATCACTAAGTACGGTGTCAGCTTTGACTCCCAACCACAAACAATGTTCCTCCTCTTTCATCCTTGTGCACAATGCACATTTGAAAGATGCAAGAAGATAAGATAGTTCCTCCCTTATGCTACCCGAGGACAATATAATTCCCACCATGAAGAAATACAAAAACACCTTGCAGATCTCCAAGGAACAACAAAAGATCAGTTTGAAGACTCTCCAAAGCAACGAACAACTTGCTCAAAAGGCACTTCACAAAGCTTCCTCCCGGTGGCGACGTTCTTTTCTCAAGTTGGGCCTTCGATTCTCTTCGGCTCAACTTGTGGGGGGCTGTAAGAATATCTCAACGAGATCTTCAAAGATTGGGTTGTATCTAATGTCTCCTCGACTCCCGTTTGTATGTACTCAATGCATTGCCTTTATTTCTTGTAAATGACACTATGTCATGAATCTTCCATTACCCTATGCATCTGTATCTCCTATATGTACCCACTATTTAGACAATGAAGGCAGACAGCCAATGGCTCCATTTGTATCCCATATCCTATATCTAACAGGTTGATGATTTGTAAAAGATTACATACCGCAGTCAGTTTCAGTGCAGAAACGGGCGCCCGCATGAGGGGAGAAGAAGGATTACATACCCCGACCCCTGTTAGTTGGTGACTAGTGACTTAGTGAACGACAGATTTCGGCTCGTTCTATATATGGCACTTCTCAGTATGTATCGGCCGCGTGCCCTAGTTGCCCGAGTGCAACGTTTTAATTCCTCCTGCTGATACGTGGGACAGGAGCGCTGTACGCCGCCAGTTTCCCTTTAAGGAACCGGATTTGGTTCAATTGGGAACGCCGCCGTGAAACAATTGGGTCTCTTAAACTCTTTGTTGCGTCCACAATTCAAACAGGCTGCCACTACACACATTTAAGCCGATGGGAAATGAGGCATAGTAATCAAATAATTATTCATGGTCAACGAATCCAAGACAACGCCGGGCATTAGATGTAGCTGGAGGCTTGGTACATCGAATGAAATTTAGGTGAAGGAAATTTGTATAGGATTTAACTATACATGAACATTGAGGTATCTCTAGTAAGAATTGTATACTTCTTTTAAAACCGATTCAGCCAATTGAGGTAGAGTGACAAGATATTCCTCATCCTAAACAGAAGGTGCAAATCATTTACGAAAACATTGTTATTTTCTGGTCTATTCTATACGAGCAATTTTGTTTGATTGCGGCAAGCTGCACACATCTTTTGTGAGGGACTATTTCTTATCCGCCAACCTAGTACATCCTTCAATGCATGCGCCCTTTATTATTCTCACGAACCCTATGTATCATCCAGGTTCGACTTTTCTATTATTGTCCAACCTACAGCCAGAAAATACAAACATTATACTCAAAAGGGATTGGTGGCGTAACTTGTTGCCCGTCTCCCTTTTATTTTCTTGTAATCTCTTTGATAAGTCAATTGTGTAGTGATTGGACATTTGTAACTGAACTATCACTCAAATTGTAATCTGTGTAGCTAGTAGTATAATTTTGTTGTGCGTGTATGTACCGTCCGAAATATTTAAATGTTAGAAAAATAAAATATAACAGTACTAACAATTGGCTCAATCGGCAAAGACGTTGTTGGTTGTAGTTTAATTATCCGCTAGGACACCAAAAGGAAAACTAAAGTTCTTGCATCACTACTTGTGATGAAATTGTAACCAATTCTATGAAACAAAACATTATCACAAAAAATATAAAACTTTACTAAAACTAAAAGAAATAGAGTGATATAAGATATTTCCGAAAGCACGTATATTTACAAAAACTTTAAAAATGTTATTGATTTAAAAATACTACAGAAGATGTTTCTACGATTTTGTTCTTCTCCTTTCAAGTTGACTTTTTCAGACCACACAAAATATGACGAATCAAGGCTTAATTGTTCGTACATTGTTTCCAGGTCACATGTTCCAACTAACTCTTTTTTTTAGACAAATTGGAGTTCTTATTTCAAAGCCGTGTGTGTTTATTCGATTACTATTTAGATACCAAATTAAAGACGCTGCCATTTTTTAACAACCGTTACTACCTAACTCCACCAAATATCACCTTATATAATGGTGTATTGACCACATCCAAGAGTATGCAAGTGCGTTTTGGAACATCTACTAAGACTTGTATGGTCGAACGACATGCATCCTCCCTTCACATCCTTTCTTTTTTTATATCATTCTATTATGTCATGGACGACATGAACCCTATCACGTTTACGGAGTAACAAGGTGGTCAAATCCATTTGAGGGGGTAGGATCCCAAAAATGATACAACCCACTATGGTTATTGTGGGAATTATTGTTATTTAGTTTATTATGTTAATGAGTCTAATTGTTTTGGTCCATTAGGGTTAAGTCTCGCCTCCTTGTACTTGTTTTATTCCCTATATATATAGGAGAGAACTTTTACTTCTATCGATAAAGAAATATCTCATCCAGCCTTTCATTTTATTTTTCACATGACATCAGAGCATCGATCCTAATCCATGGAGACCAAGAAAGAGCCTTCTCTAGCGCGCTTCCACCATCTCTTCTTAGTTTGGGCACCTTCTAGACATCATCTCGGCCTCTATGGTTGTCTCCTATCTTCTTCTATCATAAACATCCATTTCTTTTTTAATTGTCTAAGTTGGCAATCTCTATCTGATCCATCATCATCGTTATCTGTCTTCACCGAGTCCTAGTCCTATATAGTAATCACTTCCCCACGTCCTTCCATTTCTAGACATGAAAAAGATTAGCACTTTGGTCTCCTAGACAGCTCTATCGTGACCAATGCCGAGACCTACCCACCCTACCTTATTCTATCAAAAGTGCACAATATGCAAACATCACATCCGGTAAGCCTACAACAATATTCAGGACATATGTATCTCACCCTCAACTTCCTCGTCATGTTGGGAAGTCATAGCAGGGATCATCAAGAGGACCACGTTGGCATATTTTCCTTCTTACATCCCATTCTTGGTGTTATACATCCCTCACGATCCCATACAACCCGCAGGGTCATCATACACCATGTGTGTCTTTCCTCATAATATGTTGGCAATGCCTCACAATACACTATCAACCACAGATCCAGACCAGGGTCTCAGAGCTAGTAAAGTTGCCAACCTAATATATCGGGATCGTGTTTCTACATGATCTTGTGGATTTCTTCAAATTAGACAAGATTGTGGTCGAAAAATCCATTGTCCCAGTGCAGCCCGATGAGGTTATTAAGAACATCTTGACCCACAACAACAAAGGGATCAAATACCAAATATGAACAAGCAATCTCCCTATCAAAATTTTCTTTATAACTACCGTCCCATACTAACTATGCCAATAGTTAACAAGATCCAACTTTTGCACTAATCGATACTTTTTTGGTCCGCACAAAGATTCATTTATTTTCTTATTTGGATCTATCTAATCAGGAAATGTAGCACATTCACTCAATTATTTTTTTAATCTCCCCCTACCACCCCTGATGTGTGCAACTCTTTTCACATACAGGGAGTATTGTCTCTTTTTCACACCAACTACCCAGTCACTTCATATTTTGTGTGGGGGATATAGAGGAGAAAGAGTGTATGAGGAGGGAGAGAGAGAATATATGAAGTGGGACTTGTTGGTATGCATGATCAGATAGCAAGTCACACCATGATTGTAATGAGGCATAATGTAATTGATTTGATAATTCTGTCTGTTATGTTTTGTTAATTTATGAGATAATGATATAACATAATACATGTCTACAAAATGGTGTTACTCAATGAAATATGTCTTTAGGTTGAGGAACTGAACAATGAGACCACATGTATGATAAGAGTACATTCATTCTTGTTATGTCCCTAGTCACATATTATTGTGGGAGAAAAACAAACAACAACAATACATAAGACTAAAATGTCTCTTGGCTGATGATAAAATCTCATTAGTTGTGATATGTGATTTCAAGACAAACACATAGGTACTTGTTAGAGAATATTGTACCAAATAGACCCACCTTGGGAGTGATATATGGAACCATTGTATGGTAGTCATAATCAATTCTTAAAGTGATAATGGTGATTGTGGTTCCTAAACCTGAAGTCACTACACTCATCGCATGTTGTTCGATAAAATTTAACACCATCCAACATGACCTTGAATAAGAGTTGCTATAAAGGTGGTGCCCAGGTATGTTGTGACACATATGGATTGATTGTGAGTGATGTAGATGATATTTATTCATCCTAATGGACATGATATGCTAGACACTTGATAAGAGAGACTGAGAAATGCATGTCCATGCTCATGTAACTCAATATGTGATATTAAGCTCACATGTATCTCAATAGTATGCTCTGGCTCAAGAAATAGAGATTGAGTAATAAGAGGATTACGATTTCATGCCTCAAATTCAATCTGTATATCAGCGATGAAGGAACTATACGATCATGGTTACACTAATCACGGATGTAGGTTGAAGTTGTTCTCCAACTTTCCAATTACTTAAGTAGTAATGCTATGTTGTTAGATGCCACTCATTACTTATGATGTCATAATCTAGTTATAGACATTCATTGGTAATGTAATTTGGGACCTATAGGGTCACACACATAGGGTGCACTAGGAGTTTACTCATGGATAAGGTCTAACTTAGTAAAGTTTTTAGGTAATCAACTTAAATAGCATTGGATGACAGTTGGCTGACTGGAGTGTCTAGTCGATCGTCTGGAAAGTGCAGTCCATTGAATGCATGATCAGTAGGACTAAATCAATAAATTGATGTTGACATCGTGACATGCATTAATTGTTGCATTAAAATATGGTACTTTGTGAATAGGAAAAATATCTAACTGACCAATTAGAGTGTCGAGTCACTGATTAGTGATTCACAACAACCTAAAATTTATAAAATGTGTCCCATCATGTCTCCTAGTTTGGGGAAACCCTAGACCATGCAATCCTATATAAAGGGGAGGGGTCAAGATTCTCACTACTCTTGTATGAAAAGACTCCTCATCTCAACATGCTGGTAATGTGAAAGCCAGAGACATCTTACCTGGAAAAGGGGGAGATAGACAAAGAGGAGAAACCTAGATGCTAGTATGTTGACAACTCAAAGGGACAACTTCTTCCCATCAGTTCTAAAAGAATGACAAGGAGTTCTCAGTGGTCTGTGTGGAATTTATAGAGGTATGGAGGTTGTCACCATCACACTGAATGCCGAAAACCGTCCTCTGTGGTGCTACACTAGGAGGCCGCCGTCAACGACTTTCATGTGTCGATTGAGCAAGAAGCACAACTCTACAAGGATTGTTGCTAGACTTGGTTCAGGACAAGGTATATGTTTTGCAACCCTCTTTCCCACTTTATAGTTGTTGATGTGATCCGCAAAATATGGGGAATATAGAAAACAAATTTTATTTGTTGCCATCTCTGTTGCCATATTTTCCTATAGTGGTATCACAATCATGCCAACTTACTATGTTTTGGGATTTAATTGATATGATTAGTTTTGTTTTTATCATTTTATTTTGCACATGATGTGAATATTCAATGATTAATGTGCATATCCAATTAAAACCACATACAATAGGGAATGTTCCCTAGATCCTATACATATATATACATATAGATATATACACATACATATACATATACATATACATTTACATATATATATATATATATATATATTTGTGTGTGTGTGTCTGTGTGTGTGCAATTTTGACGATTTGAAAAAAAAAAGATTTGATGGTGGATGTATGCATTGTTATGGTCAATACCCCTTTGGATGTGTGTGCTTGGTTGAATGGTTTAAAACCTATCTTTTAAAATAAGTTTGCATATCAAGCCTCTTTCTCTTTCTATATATGTAAGTTACTTCTTTCCTCCCTATACTCCCATTGAGTGTAACTCGAATTTTTACCTTTTACAATATAATAAATAAATAAGTTTATCTTTAATTTTTGTATCAGAAAATGAGAAGACGTTTAGCACCAAGAGAGATGAAGGATTGGGAAGTCAAGTTAATCGACTAGAGGACCAATGTGGCAGCAGACCGGAGAAACCAATTGATCAACTAGAAGCCCAATTGACTGACTGGAGGATCCTAGGCATCCACTTGAGCCAGAAGCCAATCGACCAATCGCCAAAGACCAATCAACCAACAAGTGGAGGAATCAATCGACTGGAAGAGTCTAATTGACCGACATGCTTGTTTCTAGCCGAACACTTTTTCCTTTACAAGTTGTACCATGTGATGTTTGACCTTAAGTGGACATCAATTCTATGTGGCTCCAAAGAAATGCATTTTTGTGGCCATAATCATCGCTCATATGTTTGTGATTGCATGTTTTTGTTTGTGGATATGGTACATATATGATACATAATATAAGTATGTGGTGATTAGATATGTACATGTATTTACATATAAAATACCTCAATAATTATTAAGTCTTAGATTCTTTTCATAGGAGACACGCATGAAAAGCTTAATCGACTAAGTGTGGGCACACCATAGCGTGGTGCACCATCTATCTCATAAAAGTAAGACGTTAGATATGTAGGTTTACTTCCACATGGTGCATATTCTATCGTGTTGAGTTTTGATTTAGGCTTAACTAGGTGACCTTCATAGAATTAAATTCCTAGAAGATGGAATATTGTAAGGAGTTGTGAATAACATTGTTATCTATCAAATAATTGCATGAGATGCAATTGGCAAATGTTGCCTACCTTAATAGTTGGTTGTGAGCAATAACGTTGGCTGGGTAATAACTTATTTATTTTTTATCTTGGCTTACAAGAAGATTGTTTTCTATAATCTTCCAAATTGATAGCGGTGGCTATCAATTTAAATTAAATAGTGGGAGTGATGATTAGTTAAAGGCCTAATTGATATCTTTAATATTATCAAATCAAATCAAAAGTGTTTTTACAAATGCAAATTCTCTTTTGTAGAGACAAATGGAAAACACCTTCTCGTTGTGATTGATCTTTAAGAAGGACAAACTAAACAAGACCAACTTCTATAACTGGTTCAAGACTTTGAGAAATGTTCTCACACATGAGTGCAAGCTCTATGTCCTTGAAACACCAGTACTATAGGAACTATCTCCCGATGCACCTAAGGTTGAAGTGGATGCTTACTTGAAGCATGACAATGATGTCAGAGACATCAAAGACCTTATTCTAGTTTGTATGAACTATTACTTGCATTAACAACATGAAAACATAGATACTCTCAAGATGGTAACACATCTTCATAAGCATGCATAGCAAGAAATTTATAGTCTCTAAGGCACTTTTAAGTGAAAGATGAGAACAGGAGATCCGGAAGAGGCCATGCACCGATGGTGATCAATAGAGGGGAGCCGAATGGAAAAGATAAGGACAAGAAATTTTTTGAAGCTAAGTTAAAGTCCAAGTCTTCTGCACTCAAGATAAGGAGAAGGGTATGTGCAATAATATTAAGCCATTTCCACTTAAAAGAACTAAGGAAGATGAAGAGAGGGATATAGATATCTACTTCAGGTATATATATAATTGAGAATAACTTTTCTACTTCTTCATATTAGGTAGTGGATACTAGATGTGGATCTCACATTTGCTCAAATATGAAAGATCTAAAAAGAAGGCCTTTCAAGAAAGGTGAGGTGGAACTACGTGTCGCAAATGGAGCATGACTTGTTACTAGTGCAGTTAGAACCTATGAATTATCTCTGCCTAGTGGGATTGTGATAGAGTTAGATAACTACTATTATGTACCTTCCATTAATAGGAACATAACATATGTATATTGTTTGGACAAGAATGGATTCAAGTTTCTTATAAAGAATGGTCAATGTTATATTGGTAAATATGAGATTTTTATGGTAGTGCCCCTATGTCATGTGGTCTATGCTTGTTAGATTTGGAGACAAGCGTCTATAATGTAAATAATGAAAGGCTAAAAATTGATAACACAAACCACCTTTGGCATTTTCGTCTAGGACACATAATTGAGAAATGTATTTCTAGACTCCATAAATATGATTATGTGGACTCTTTTGATTCCAAATCTATAGAGACATGTGCGTATTGTTTGTTGGGTAAGATGATAAAAGATCCTTCAGCTAGTAACAGTGAGAGAGCAAGTAATCTGTAGGGACTCATACACATTAATGTATGTGACCCTTTTAGAACAAATGCTAGAGGTTGCTACCAATACTTAATTACCTTTACTGATGACTTCAATACGTATGGCTATGTGTACATGATGAAACATAAGTCAGAAACCCTTGAAAGGTTCAAGGTTTTTAGGATTGAAGTACAAAACCAACTTGGTAAAAGTATTAAAGCACTTCGTTCCGATCGAGGTGGAGAATATACTTAAGCCCATAGTTTGATGACATTCTGCTAGACCATGGTATTGTATCACAACGAACTTTGTATGGAACACCAAAGCATAATGGTGTATCAGAAAGAAGGAATCACACATTGCTAGATGAGGTGTGATCGATGACAAGTTTTGCTTATCTTCTGACTTCTTTTTGGAGACATGCTCTAGAAACTGCAATGTATACACTAAACCATGTACCTTTCTACATCAGTTCAAAAGACACCATTTGAGATATGGTATGGGAAGTGTCCTCCTGTGTGTTAACACCCAAATTTAGGCATTTATACTAACCACTTATTTATGATTTTGTGTCATTATAGCCTTAATATACCCAAAATAACCCTAGATTCTTATCTTTTAGAATTTTCATATCATTTCAAAGATAGAGTTGCTCAACTAGCCAATTTTAGCACTTGTAGGCACAAATCTCAAGAAGCAATCAATTCTCTAGATTTTACCCAACAAGCTTTGCGTTTTGTGCACCAGCTTAAGAGATGGTGGTCCTTCTAAGCATCTTGATATCTTGGACCCTTTTTTAACAACTAGTCCTATTAGAAATGATCCTCGTCAATTAAAAGGTTCATCGACACGAGCTCATCAACCACCAGTATTAGCCATCTCTTGGGTGGGTTTGTTCCTAAGGAGTAAACTAGAGAATGAAACCGTGATAAAGATCTCAACCGCAATGGTGGTCTTGACCGTCACTCCTATAAATACCCTCCCCCTGCTACTTAGGCAGGGGTTCCATGGTTCTTATCTATGTCCTACAACTCAAGACTTTTGTGGGTTCCCTCCAGCGACCAACGGTTCCCAGAGCTCTGTGGGAGTGCTACAAGGTCTGAGAGGAACTGAAGAACACACCCTACATCCATCCCCATGACCTACCTCCATCCACCTCTGCTTTCCACAAGCTTCAATCCATTTCCAGTCATTAGCATCCACCTTCCGCCTCCACATCCACCAAGGCTGCTGCTCGGGGCAAAATCAAGTAAGAAGTTGGACAAGGAGCCGAAAAGATCAAGGACAATGACCCAAGGATGAGATATATCCCTTTCAGAGTCTAATGAATGAGAGACACCTCTTCTCTATATGTTATATCTCTTCTTCTTCCCCTTTCTTATACTATTCTCCTTTGCTTTTGTACAAATGATATTCTTCCATCTTTGTTCGGTGCCAACTATGCTTGTCCATGGCTAGTTGAGTTCCTTTTTGGATATGTAGCCCGTTTCGGGCATGTTTATGTACTTTTATCTTTAGCAAGTAGTTTTGTTTCATATCTAGTATGCTATCTGTTCTATCTTCTCTTTTTAGTTATGATTGCTGAATTGGTTAATATATTTCTTACTTGAACCTCCATTTCTACATTGATCGAAAGGTTCATTGTAGAAATGGATACGACAGTTAGTTTGGATCAAATCTAAAAGGAGGAGGTCCAAAGGAGTGGTTACTAACATATCTAAATATTCTTGACCTGAGAGGGTATCTGGGATATCTGGAGGTGTTGATCCATAATCCTTGAGAGAGGTTCTGGATCATTGATTCGGTCTTAGTCACACTGCGTGAGGGCAAGTGGGATGACCCCCACAGGAGAAAGTACCACAGTACATGCTATGTTTGGATGTTAGAAGCTTGTGAGGGTGTTTAAGGGTTGTCTACGGTTGAGAATGGGTGCATAGACTGCCCAACTTGTGGTTACATAACCAGGAACTCCTTCTCTCTGATTAATGGAATCTAATAGACTCTGTTTTGTATTCTTTGACCTATTTTGTTTTATTTCATGATGTTCTTTTAGACTAGTTCTAGTTCCAAACTCTTATCAACTATTGAATTAAGTGACATATGAATGAGTTATTAAGTGACCTAAATATACCCGTGTCCCTATGTTCGACCCTGTATATCTACTCTAACCTTATAATTAAATTGTGGGGGTCCTTGAAGGTTTCACGTTATAAACTAAAAGTCCTATTCTCCTTTGGGATCACACATGGCATAGGACGTTATTTCCTTTCATGAAGAACATTATTATTATAATAAGGCCCGAATCAGTGCATTACTGACCAATCCTTTCGGTTACGGCCTACTATCTTTTCCAAGATAGCGTTGAGTTGGCAGTTTGAAACCTCTACCTGTCCACTCATTTGCGGATGGTAGGGGGAAGATACCTTGTGTGTTACACCATATTTTCTCAACAAAGCCTCAAAACTTCTTTCCAAAAAATGAGAACCTCCGTTAGATATCACAGGCGCGGGACTCCAAAATGGGGAAAAATAATATCTTTGAACAATTTGATGATAGGCTTCGAATCACGGGTAACCGTTGGTATGTCATCCACCCATTTAGAGATGTAATCCACTGCAACTAGAATGTAGCAAAATCTATGTGAGGATGGGAATGGACCCATGTAGTCCACTCCCCAAACATCAAAAATCTCAATTTCTTATCAGAGCTTGAGGGGCATCTCATCTCTTTTTGTTATGTTACCCGCCCTCTGCTATTTGTCACATGATAAAACAAAGTTGTAGACATCCTTGGATATAGTCGTCCAAAGGAAGCCACAGTGCAAAACCTTCAAAGCAATTTTCTTAGAACTCATATGGCCTCCAATAGGGCCTAAGTGGCATTGCTCGAAAACAAGTTGAGCTTCTTCCTCAGTGATACATCATATATAGAGACCATCAACACAGAGCTTAAAGAGGTATGGCTCACCCCAGTGATATTGCCTCACATCATTTATGAATTTCTTTAGTGCATTGCCAGTGCATTCAGGGTGGATGACACCAGCTGCAAGGTAGTTCCATAGTCCGAGTACCAAGGAGTAGCTTTTGAGACTTTCATGAGATGGTCATCTAGAAGAGAGTCATTAATTGGAATCTTTTTAGTGTCCAAGGTGTGGATACGACTCAAGTGGTCTGCCACAACATTCATTGTTCCTTTCTTATATCTTATCATTGTAAGAGGAGAATCCATCTGATCATCTTGGGTTTTGCATATTTCCTTTTTTAGGAGGTAACGAATGACAGCATGATCAGTGTAGACAATCACCTTCGAACCAATAAGGTAGGATGTAAACTTGTCAAAGGCATACACAACTGCTAAGAGTTCTTTCTCAATAGTTGCATAGTTTCTCTGAGCTTCATCAAGGGTCTTAGATGCATAGTAGATGACTTGATGTTTCTTCTCTATACATTGGCCCAAAATAGATCCAACAACGTAATCACCGATATCACACATAATTTCAAATGGGTGATCCCAATCTGGAGCTATGATGATAGGGGTTGACGTAAGGGCATGTTTGAGATTGTTAAAAGTCTTGATACATTCTTTGTCAAAGTGGAAATCAGCATCCTTTAGTAATAAGTTCGTCATAGGCTTGGTTATTGACCGACCCAAATCGCGCATACAAAAGGAGAGAATTTGAAGTAGTCAGACTTTTAAATTACCCGACTCTTAGGCCCCCGCAACGATGACATGGTTGATCAACGTTTTGGCACCACTGTCAGGGATGTGATTTTCCATGTCTACACTCCCAAAGATCTTGTTATGTCATCCATAACCTTGTACATATATGTATAGTTATTCTTTTATTTTACACATACTTGTTCATATATACTGAATATCTTTTCTTTTTCTTATACATCTTTTCAGCCATGGACCTTGCTTCTACAAGGCAAGTTATCTTGTCTGCCTATTCACTCAAAATTTTCCACAGTCCTAACTGTTGGCAAATAATTGAAAGTCGTGTGCTAGAATTAGTCAAACTATATTCACCCCACCGTCATCGTTACCAAATATTTCAGCAAAGGAGATGGCCAATCAACCCTCAATCTTAGCAATGACATGGAAGCAAGAACTGATTACAGAAGTGAGCTAGCTGGAGAAAGTGATGCGGCTCTAACCTCCTCCTTAGCTCCCCACCTCCAAGAACAAGTTGACCCGCTTCAACAACGAATAGAAAGGAAGGATCATCATCTCCAAGTAGCCACTGAGGTCACAAACCACAACAGAAGTATAGTTCAAACTATTGAACAAGGATTCATCCAAAAGCATTAGTTTGGCACAGTGAGTTTCCAATTGGAGTATACGATGGAATTGATAGATTTTGAAAGCATTATCACTCAAATACAACAAATTCTTGATAAGGATTTTGAACAGGGCATGAGGCTTCAAGAGGTCATTAGTTTGGTTACCACATAGTTTCAAGCGCCACTGCACAACATTGAAGATTAAAATCATAAAACCATTTCATTGGTCCTGAAGTGAAGTATACACCACCATCCTATTCAGACCATCAACTAGATTCACTAGGATGTTTATGTGAAGAACCACCAACCTAGGGGAACCCTTCATTTTATCCAGGTTCTTCAGTTGATCAACCAATGGAATCTACAAGCCACGTGCATGAATGCTTTTATGATGATGATGATAACTTTTATCCTCCTCAGGGAAGCAAGAGACCTCACAACTTGAGGATCGGTTTGAGCAGCCTGAACCAACTTTTATCCCAGATCCAGGTGATACGTCTCACATTGAGGCTTGTCACTTTGTTTCAACCAACATTCCTACTATGGTTTGGAATAACTTGTTTGAGGATGAGGATGGTGACTACTCAGATTGGGGGAGTGAGTATACGGATGATGAAAGACTAGAGCAGCATGAGCTGGAATTTGCCACCATCCCTTTTCAAGGGGTGGTTGGCCTTGAAGGATTAGGATGGACAATCCATCACAACATGGTTGCTGAGCATGAAGATACCACACCCCATAGAAGGTGACAAGATTGGGGTGGTAGAACTGCAAACAGATTCAAATGGGGATACTTCTTTTTCAGAAGATGATTAGATGACTCAAACTGTATATAAAATTTGTCTGAGAATCCAACCTAAAGTTCAAAGGTGGAAAGAAGAGAGGAGTCCTCTAGAAGACTTTCCACCTCTCCCCTCCATCTCATCCTATATCCACATCCTAGGGCCTTCCTATTCAGATTCATATCTTGGAAGGTACCTTGAGGATGCTCTGTTGAAGAATTCATTTCAGTGTTATTCAATCAATCCATCACATAGATGACTTCACCGAGTAATCGGATTTTATTCCTCTTCTTTAGATTCGGAAGGACCCACATCTCCACCTATTCTACTCCTATTATGTGGAGGAACCCGTCGAGAAGACATAGGTGACACTGATCCCAAAACTTTGGATTTGGATCCCAGTGTCGGTACCGTGGGGTAGCCACCCCCTTCCTATACCCCTTTCTTTTCTCTTTTTTTTAAATAAATTCCCTTTTCATGTTCTTTCTTAGATACTTTCTTTCATATAACTACTTAAATGTATCCTTGCATACATGCTACATTTTAGGACTTTAAATAAGATTCTTTCCTACTATCTCAATCTCAAGGCTTGCTCGAGGACAAGAAATTTTTTAATCTTGGGATGGTAGGGCTATTTACCCTTATGTCTCTTCATTTTTCATGCATGCATGTTTACTTCCTACATTTAGGCATTATTTTTTTAAAAAAAATCAGCAATTTTAACTAGCTTTACTGTTTTGTAGGACTTTTTTTTGTAATTTGTAGCTTTGCAATTTAGTCTATGTGATGTGAATCTTATAGTTAAATCCTTATCCATGCACCTAAGTACCATATTTTCATCTTAAACTGCTTAATATTTTCCTTGAATAGCTTGTTGACTCTTTCTCTAAGTTTGGCGGTCAATCTAAGGTTATGCGGCTTTTTCATAGTTTAAAATATTATTCCCTTGATCCATGTCGTGAAATACAAATCCAAGACATAGGACCTGTGGGCTCCGATCTCCAAACCACGAATTAATCTCGATTTAAACATGTGCGGAAGCATTCGGTAAATAGCGGAAGACCAAAAATCACGAGAAATTAAAACTTTTTGAGACAAGCGCTTGAAACCTCAAACCTTTTCCATAGAAAAAGGATTTTACTGTTTACATCACTGACAATTACTTCTTGAGTAATTATATACAACATGATACAAAACTTCTCAAGAATTCATACTCAAAACACTCCAGGACCTGAGAGTACAGAGGACACATAAGACTGACTCTATACTACACCATGAAGCAGGCTAGATCTCCACCTGAGATAACTACTGCTCCTGATGCTGCTGGGATTGGTCACCTGAGTTCTTGTTCCTCCGTCTTCGACGACCACCTAAAAAGTAGAAGTCTACGGGGTGAGACAATTATACATAATTGCCCCAGCGAGAGTTATAACTCTCCACTAGAAGCTTTATAAGCAAAGCAGGGAATAACTAAGCAATAAAAGCCTTCAAGGTATTCACTAGCAGTTTAATGATAAGCAGAGTTCAATCAATATCAAAATATGAGAACCTCTATGCTATTCAAGGTAATATCAATCAAATAACTCGTAGATAACTCTAACAGATATACTACGCTGTTGATTATGTTTTTAAGGGAGTGCAGGGATGCATCTCACCTCTTCGACTATGCGGTGGGGAATGATGGACTACATGAATCTACATCAACTCCTCTCACCATTTCTCTTTTAGTGAAGGAATGACGGACTACACGAATCTACATCAATTCCTCTCACTAATTCTCTTAATCAGTTAGGTACATTCAATATTCTTATCATCTTATAATAACACAGCTATATATGAGAATACTTAAAATGTAGCAGGCCTAACTTTTCACAATCATCAGTTATTTCATCTCAAGTCATCTGTCAAGCATGACTTTGATAACATTTATGGCTCTTACAGCCCATATATTATAAAAGATGTCACTCACAGTGCATCAACAAGGATTACTATTCATAAAGCTTAAGACATGCTTTCAATGAATATATCATGGCATTCCATACCTGGATATGCCCATTATCTTATAACAATATGCAAAGCTCATTAGTATAACATGGCATTCCCTACCTGGATATGCATATCATCTCATAACAACCTGCATGGTTCATTCAACAGATAATAGTAAACAATTCAACAATTAAGGATGCATTCTCAATTATGGTTTCACATGAAATTAACCTCAACTAGGGATTCACATGGAATCACCCTCAACTAGGGATTCACAAGGAATCACCCTCAACTAGGGATTCACATGGAATCACCCTCAACTAGGGATTCACAAGGAATCACCCTCAACTAGGGTTAAAAACCCAAAAGTCCTGACAATAGGGGTTTATATACATGTTTAGGGTTTCATGATCTCTCTCTTCCTAAGGATCATACCCTTAAACACCACATGAATTATATTCAAATATGAATTCATGTTAACATCATCTCAAATTGATTAGGTCATATCAACCCTTTAATCAAGAGTATACAACTCTGCTTAACATAGTGTATCAGGTCATTGGTTCAGTAAGCAATTAGGGATTCATTCCTTAATTGATACTAGTCCCTTAGATACTTATTAGGGTTCCAACCTTTGTACC
The DNA here is from genome assembly GCA_963693085.1 of Alisma plantago-aquatica. Classification (NCBI taxonomy): domain Eukaryota; kingdom Viridiplantae; phylum Streptophyta; class Magnoliopsida; order Alismatales; family Alismataceae; genus Alisma; species Alisma plantago-aquatica. Next base: position 1,035,268,268 of record OY856412.1, read on the forward strand.
TTATTTGTTTATCATTATTATTCACCACTGGGTCGATGGATCATTTATCATCTTGATTCTCAAGATATTCAATCACATTAGACCTCCTTTACATAAAGCACCCAAATGAATTAGAGTTTCCAATGTTGGTTCCTTCAACCATTGAATTCATGGAACCATTCATCAGTTGGACCTACCCTCATACTTCAATTGAGTTAAATAGGTCAACCTTCAACTGATTTGACCCTTAGTTAACCCTCAACTGGTCATTAACTAGGGTTTTATTCAATTGAATTAGGGATTACTATTCATTTTTCATGTCTTCACCCTAAACTTAGGGTTTACTATTCACTCCATGGTGAATTGTACTCATTACATCATCATGTAAGAGAGACATCATCATTAAGGCTCTTACTTAGGATTAAGATCCATTAGATATCATAATTAGGTTTTCCATGACCTCACATAGGTGGGTCATTCCCTAATCATGCACATTCATATGTATATGAAGTATCTTACTAGAGTTTCCTCCTAAAAAGGGTACTTTCTCTCTCTAGGATACTTCCTCTCTCTAGAAATACTTCCTCTCTCCTCTCACTAGTAGATGGTGACAACACCACTCTAGATCAGGTTGAGATAAGTTTCCATTGGCTAGCATAAGCCGAAACATCAACATCATGTGATTAGGGTTTGCTTAGAACAAGGTTTTACCCTTTTAGACCCCTCAAGGGTATTTTGGTAATTTGCCACATGATCACCATCATGGGTTAACTTACTAATCACATAGTCCCTTAATGACCTAGGTTACCATTAGGGTTTAGATTGAATCACCATTGAACTGATTACATCATCAAATGGTTAAGTACAAACCATCACCAATCTCCAAACGGTTTCAACCTTCAAACGGTTTCAACCACCCAAACGGTCTTGAGACCGTTTGGCCCTCAAACGGTCTTGAGACCGTTTGGAGGTGAAGACCGTTTGGAAGGGTTGACTTCCAAACCGTTTGGAGCTTTAATCGGTTTGAGGTCGTTTGGACCAATCGACCTTGAGGTCGTTTGAGCTCAAACGGTCTTGAGGTCGTTTGAGCCCAAACGGTCTTGAGACCGTTTGGCCCCAAACGGTCTTGAGACCGTTTGGCCCCAAACGGTCTTGAGACCGTTTGGTCTCAAACGGTCTTGAGACCGTTTGGACCCAAACGGTCTTGAGACTGTTTGGTCCAAATGGGCTCAAACCGTTTGGACCTCCAAAAGGGTTCAAAGGTCACCAAAGTTCAAGGATATGTATGTTGAAGCCCTCAATTGGCTAAAGGTATGCTAACCACTTATAAATTGAGCCAATTAAGGTTAGCCTTAACCACTTATACATCAAATTGACCCTCCATTGTAAACCAATTAGGGTTCAATCGTTCTCAATTAGGGTTTCAAGTTGATTGGTCATCAATGTTCAACAATGTGAAACAATTCAAGGTTGAACCTATCAATTGACCTCCAATTGGGCTCAAACTTGGCCCAAACGGTCTTGAGGTCGTTTGGACATCATCCAAACGGTCTTGAGACCGTTTGCCCAAAGTTTGACCAAAATCCAAGTCGTTTTGACTAAGGTTGAAATCCAATTAGGTCAAAATCAGCAATTTTCAACAATGCCTCAATTTCCTACAATTGGACCCTCAAACCATTAGATTAACTCAACCCTAGACCTTCAAACGGTCTTGGGTTGTGCCCAAACGGTCTTGGGACCGTTTGGTGGAATCCCCAAACGGTCTTGAGACCGTTTGGGTCCTTCAACCCAAAACTCAACAAGAGCTATACTTAGAAAACAGCAATTTGATTGTTTCACTAACCCACTGTAATTGGGCCCTCAATAGGTCAATTACCTTAACCCTAGACCTCCAAACGGTCTTGGGTTGACACCAAACGGTCTTGAGACCGTTTGGATGAGTTCCAAACGGTCTTGAGACCGTTTGCCCATCCATCCTTTGGACTTTAGTGAAAATTCATCAAGGTTTGATCTATTGAGTTGATCATCACATCAATACTTAATTGCAATATGATTTGGTGCCTTTGGGCCTTCAATTGATCAACTATACTTGACCCCAGACCTCCAAACGGTCTTGGGGTGACCCCCAAACGGTCTTGAGACCGTTTGGGTGATTCCCAAACGGTCTTGAAACCGTTTGGGCTAAGCAACCCAAAATCTCAACTTAACTCATTGGAGATTCAGCACTAATTTCAATTAGGGTTTGCCCTATTAATCATCCTTCAACTCATGACTCGTTTGGAATTAATCCATAAAATTTGGTGAGTCGTTAATTAACATCATTATGAACAGTAATCCCAAACGGTCAACGTTTAGTCAACCATCTTAAACGGTCTTGAGACCGTTTTCCCAAAAAGGGCAAATTAAACAGATTGCAAATCAGAATTTAATTCAATTCGTTTTGCTAATTGATTTGCTCATATCTCACGATTCCTTTGGAGTTAACCTCTCAAATTTTGTGGGTGATTAATCTACATAATTATGAACAAGATTCCCAAACGGTCTTTGCTTGGTCAACGGGACCAAACGGTCTTGAGACCGTTTTCCCTCAAACGACCCTGAAACCGTTTGCCCACCAAACGGTTTGAAACCGTTTTGAGCAATAGGTGGAGGTCGTTTGATAAAGTGAAAATCTGTGGATAAGCATAGGAATTAACGCCCTTATCTTCCACCTTAAGAACAGTAGCAGTTCTTCACGTTTTTGCTTGCAAGGATGCAAGGGAAGATAGGGAAGAAGAAGATCTATCAACTATATGCATAGAAAAGATGTATAATCAAAGCATAAAGTTTAGAGTTATAAAACCCGCCTAAAGCTTGCTCCTTGAGCTCCAAGCTTTCGAGCTCCAAGCCTTTAATGGCGTCCTAGAAGCTCCACAGGTCGGCCAAGGTTAATCCTCCAAGGAAGGTTGAGAAAAGATGGCTAAAAAGATAGAATTAAGTAAGCTAGCCATGAATTTGCCCTTGAATCCGAGTTCTAACCATAGAATTGGGCAAGAAGGGGAATCCAAACCTACCTTGCACCCTTGGTCGTTTCTCCTGAGCTCCAGAGCAAGGCTTGGCCGTTTGGGAAAGAAAGGAAGTGAATGGAACAGGGAAAGATCGTTTGCTCATTTGCAAAGGAAAAGCCTTTTATAGCTTAAGCCTATTTCTTACTACAAGGACCTTTTAAAACCAAAATTTCACATCTAGGTCCCTCCTTGCTCAAGGGCACGCCCAAGCCCATCAAATTCTTAAGCAATTCTTAAGAAAACTCAAGATCTAAGGGTATAGGAATCCAACCTTCAACTAGGGTACATTCATGTAAAGGTTTTGTACCCATTTTAGGTGATTTCTATCACAAAGATCATTTTTCTCATCTGATTAGTGAATGATGTATCTCCTTCATCATTTCTACTCTAAATGATGACAAGAGTCATAAAAGATGTTCTAGATGGTGAAAATTACAAGTTGGATCCCTCAATTTGGGTAAATTGCACTTTACCCCAAATTAGGGTTTCTGAGCATGGGGATTGTTTCCACAGCTGCACCTTGGTGCTCAAGCTTGGGAAATCCCTCAAACTTTATCATAGACATCTTCATGATGTCTTAACATCAAAAGAACATCTTATCTTGTGAAATTTGCAAGTTCAACCCTTAAACTGGGTAATTTGCACATAGGTCCCTGCATACAGCACAATGCTACATCTTTATACAAAAAGGAGCAAAATCGAAAGTAAATGTTCCTGAGGAACTTAATTTCATGCCAGGGAGTGTTCACAAGTATAATAATTACCTATTTAGGCAAAACTTCTAGGGTTAGTTCATAACCCAGGTCAGGGGTGTTACAAATCATAAACCCCTAACAAGGATTTCGTCCCCGAAATCTCAGACAAAAGGAGGAACAGAGTATTCATTAATCATGCCCTCAAGTCTCCACATATTATCTTAATATTATGGAGGTATTATGAATTCTGCCATTCCACACAAGGCTCTTTTCACTAATTCAACCTTACCAATGTTTATGCAGAGCATAAACCCCTAACATATGATGTCCATATTATTGGGAAGAAGAAGCATAAAAGAACATACTTCTATCATTACCCAAGAATATTTATCAAAAGGAACAACATATATATCATACAAGGATAATTTACTCAGTAATCCTTTACAACTTTATGTAATTGGGATAGTTCACACAGTTTTTCTTATTAATTGGAAATGCCACATAGCTTTTCCCTCTTTGATTGGGAATGACACATAGCTCTTCCCTTTGGGAATGACACATAGCTCTTCCCTTTGGTTATTTGGGAATGACACATAGCTCTTCCCTTTTTGTTTGTTTGGGAATGACACATAGCTCTTCCCTTTGGGAATGACACATAGCTCTTCCCTTTGGGAATGACACATAGCTCTTCCCTTTGGTTATTTGGGAATGACACATAGCTCTTCCCTTTTTGTTTGTTTGGGAATGACACATAGCTCTTCCCTTTGGGAATGACACATAGCTCTTCCCTTTGGGAATGACACATAGCTCTTCCCTTTGATTGTTTGGGAATGACACATAGCTCTTCCCTTTTTGTTTGTTTGGGAATGACACATAGCTCTTCCCTTTGGTTAAATCATATTTCTTATTTCATGATACTCATTAGATTGTATCAGAATGATTGCTTGATCAGGGCAATCAAAATGATATCCATCTAGGAGTTTCCATACTCACTTTATCATCAATATCTGTATACCTGGCCAGGGTTTACAAATACTGAGATCAAGTAGTATGCACTTATATACTGTCTCATTCCTCACTTTTCATATCCTTATACACACAAGATTTTCCATTTCTATATTTCCTCCAGGCATCATTTATAAATCTCATCTTTTGACATACCGATAAGAGAGATTATTAAACTTTTTAAGGAACATTGAGTGAGATATAAGTTCTCATCTCCCTTGTGTCCTTATAAAACTAGTCAAAAAAAATTTCAAAAACAACTATTTTCACGTTTTTAATCACATAGAAACATGAAAATGAAATATCAGAATGGCTTTATTTCCTCTGACCTGCTCGGGACGTCTGTCCACGTCCTCTATTGTCACTAGAAAACTGCCTCCTTTGTGATCCTTGCTGACTCTGCCCCTGAGGTTGGGTCATCATTGGATTCCCGTCTGGACAATCTTTTACCAGATGTCCCGGTTGTCTGCATTGATAACAGATTCTAGGTATAGCATAAGGTCGGTGAGGTCCAGACACCGATGTTGATGCTATGATGGAGGCCTTATTTGGAATATAACTAAGATCCCCATCCCTACTTGGAGACCACTCAGTCTGAGAACTAGTTCTGGATGGTGGAGGGTTAGGTGTAGAGGATCTAGACTTCTTAAAGTCCATAGATGAAGAACCCTGGAATTGTGGATATCTTTTCTGGGTTTGCCTCTTCTCAACCACAGATCTTTCTATCCTTTGGACTGATTCAACGAAGGTAGAGAATCTGTCTCGGTTCTCTAGGGCAGACACTGGGGTAGACATGTCAGCATTCAAACCCCTCTCGAATCTCCTGATTCTTTCTTCTTCTGTGGCAGCCATGTGCGGACAAAACCGCAATAGCTCCATGAACTTAGCTTCATACTCGCTAATGTTCATGATACCCTGTCTCAGTCTCTCAAACTGAGATATTTTCTCATCTAGGAAGGTCTTCGGGAAATATCTTTGGACAAATTCCCATCGAAAGTCTTCCCATGAGATTTCTATTCCAGGTCTCTTCTGCTCTTCCATGGTCCACCAGTGACCAGCACTTCCTTTGAGAAGATAGACAGCATGTCTAACCTTCTCAGCTTCAGGGATGTTCAGGATCCTGAAAGCCTTCTCCAGCCCTGTCAACCACAGATCAGCATCTGCGGGGTTAGCAGTCCCATGGTATTCGGTAGCTCCGACACGACGTAGTCGCTCGAACGTCTTCCCAATACTTTGGCTCTCTGGTTGGACAGGTGCCCTAGGTGCAGGCATAGGCAACCTGTCGGTTATATGTGTTATGGCAGTCATAAACTGCCCAAACACAGTCGGGACTGCTGGATTACCCATATCAGCTGGGTCAAACTGGGGTGGCTCTCTAAGTTGTCCTGGTACAGGCTGTTCCACCTCTGGTACTCTTGCACCGCCTTGAGGTGCACTAACACTACTTTCTCCCACATACTCATCATGTGGCATTGACATCTTAAGTATCATCTTCTCCTGAGGAGTAGAAGACTCTATTAGATAAGGAAGGAATACTAAAGATAGACTCGACTTCCTATGTCCTATGCCTCTGTAGACTCAGCGAACCTAGAGCTCTGATACCACTTAATTGTGGGCTCCGATCTCCAAACCACGAATTAATCTCGATTTAAACATGTGCGGAAGCATTCGGTAAATAGCGGAAGACCAAAAATCACGAGAAATTAAAACTTTTTGAGACAAGCGCTTGAAACCTCAAACCTTTTCCATAGAAAAAGGATTTTACTATTTACATCACTGACAATTACTTCTTGAGTAATTATATACAACATGATACAAAACTTCTCAAGAATTCATACTCAAAACACTCCAGGACCTGAGAGTACAAAGGACACATAAGACTGACTCTATACTACACCATGAAGCAGGCTAGATCTCCACCTGAGATAACTACTGCTCCTGATGCTGCTGGGATTGGTCACCTGAGTTCTTGTTCCTCCGTCTTTGACGACCACCTAAAAAGTAGAAGTCTACGGGGTGAGACAATTATACATAATTGCCCCAGCGAGAGTTATAACTCTCCACTAGAAGCTTTATAAGCAAAGCAGGGAATAACTAAGCAATAAAAGCCTTCAAGGTATTCACTAGCAGTTTAATGATAAGCAGAGTTCAATCAATATCAAAATATGAGAACCTCTATGCTATTCAAGGTAATATCAATCAAATAACTCGTAGATAACTCTAACAGATATACTACGCTGTTGATTATGTTTTTAAGGGAGTGCAGGGATGCATCTCACCTCTTCGACTATGCGGTGGGGAATGATGGACTACATGAATCTACATCAACTCCTCTCACCATTTCTCTTTTAGTGAAGGAATGACGGACTACACGAATCTACATCAATTCCTCTCACTAATTCTCTTAATCAGTTAGGTACATTCAGTATTCTTATCATCTTATAATAACACAGCTATATATGAGAATACTTAAAATGTAGCAGGCCTAACTTTTCACAATCATCAGTTATTTCATCTCAAGTCATCTGTCAAGCATGACTTTGATAACATTTATGGCTCTTACAGCCCATATATTATAAAAGATGTCACTCACAGTGCATCAACAAGGATTACTATTCATAAAGCTTAAGACATGCTTTCAATGAATATATCATGGCATTCCATACCTGGATATGCCCATTATCTTATAACAATATGCAAAGCTCATTAGTATAACATGGCATTCCCTACCTGGATATGCATATCATCTCATAACAACCTGCATGGTTCATTCAACAGATAATAGTAAACAATTCAACAATTAAGGATGCATTCTCAATTATGGTTTCACATGAAATTAACCTCAACTAGGGATTCACATGGAATCACCCTCAACTAGGGATTCACAAGGAATCACCCTCAACTAGGGATTCACATGGAATCACCCTCAACTAGGGATTCACAAGGAATCACCCTCAACTAGGGTTAAAAACCCAAAAGTCCTGACAATAGGGGTTTATATACATGTTTAGGGTTTCATGATCTCTCTCTTCCTAAGGATCATACCCTTAAACACCACATGAATTATATTCAAATATGAATTCATGTTAACATCATCTCAAATTGATTAGGTCATATCAACCCTTTAATCAAGAGTATACAACTCTGCTTAACATAGTGTATCAGGTCATTGGTTCAGTAAGCAATTAGGGATTCATTCCTTAATTGATACTAGTCCCTTAGATACTTATTAGGGTTCCAACCTTTGTACCTTATTTGTTTATCATTATTATTCACCACTGGGTCGATGGATCATTTATCATCTTGATTCTCAAGATATTCAATCACATTAGACCTCCTTTACATAAAGCACCCAAATGAATTAGAGTTTCCAATGTTGGTTCCTTCAACCATTGAATTCATGGAACCATTCATCAGTTGGACCTACCCTCATACTTCAATTGAGTTAAATAGGTCAACCTTCAACTGATTTGACCCTTAGTTAACCCTCAACTGGTCATTAACTAGGGTTTTATTCAATTGAATTAGGGATTACTATTCATTTTTCATGTCTTCACCCTAAACTTAGGGTTTACTATTCACTCCATGGTGAATTGTACTCATTACATCATCATGTAAGAGAGACATCATCATTAAGGCTCTTACTTAGGATTAAGATCCATTAGATATCATAATTAGGTTTTCCATGACCTCACATAGGTGGGTCATTCCCTAATCATGCACATTCATATGTATATGAAGTATCTTACTAGAGTTTCCTCCTAAAAAGGGTACTTTCTCTCTCTAGGATACTTCCTCTCTCTAGAAATACTTCCTCTCTCCTCTCACTAGTAGATGGTGACAACACCACTCTAGATCAGGTTGAGATAAGTTTCCATTGGCTAGCATAAGCCGAAACATCAACATCATGTGATTAGGGTTTGCTTAGAACAAGGTTTTACCCTTTTAGACCCCTCAAGGGTATTTTGGTAATTTGCCACATGATCACCATCATGGGTTAACTTACTAATCACATAGTCCCTTAATGACCTAGGTTACCATTAGGGTTTAGATTGAATCACCATTGAACTGATTACATCATCAAATGGTTAAGTACAAACCATCACCAATCTCCAAACGGTTTCAACCTTCAAACGGTTTCAACCACCCAAACGGTCTTGAGACCGTTTGGCCCTCAAACGGTCTTGAGACTGTTTGGAGGTGAAGACCGTTTGGAAGGGTTGACTTCCAAACCGTTTGGAGCTTTAATCGGTTTGAGGTCGTTTGGACCAATCGACCTTGAGGTCGTTTGAGCTCAAACGGTCTTGAGGTCGTTTGAGCCCAAACGGTCTTGAGACCGTTTGGCCCCAAACGGTCTTGAGACCGTTTGGTCTCAAACGGTCTTGAGACCGTTTGGACCCAAACGGTCTTGAGACCGTTTGGTCCAAATGGGCTCAAACCGTTTGGACCTCCAAAAGGGTTCAAAGGTCACCAAAGTTCAAGGATATGTATGTTGAAGCCCTCAATTGGCTAAAGGTATGCTAACCACTTATAAATTGAGCCAATTAAGGTTAGCCTTAACCACTTAGACATCAAATTGACCCTCCATTGTAAACCAATTAGGGTTCAATCGTTCTCAATTAGGGTTTCAAGTTGATTGGTCATCAATGTTCAACAATGTGAAACAATTCAAGGTTGAACCTATCAATTGACCTCCAATTGGGCTCAAACTTAGCCCAAACGGTCTTGAGGTCGTTTGGACATCATCCAAACGGTCTTGAGACCGTTTGCCCAAAGTTTGACCAAAATCCAAGTCGTTTTGACTAAGGTTGAAATCCAATTAGGTCAAAATCAGCAATTTTCAACAATGCCTCAATTTCCTACAATTGGACCCTCAAACCATTAGATTAACTCAACCCTAGACCTTCAAACGGTCTTGGGTTGTGCCCAAACGGTCTTGGGACCGTTTGGTGGAATCCCCAAACGGTCTTGAGACCGTTTGGGTCCTTCAACCCAAAACTCAACAAGATCTATACTTAGAAAACAGCAATTTGATTGTTTCACTAACCCACTGTAATTGGGCCCTCAATAGGTCAATTACCTTAACCCTAGACCTCCAAACGGTCTTGGGTTGACACCAAACGGTCTTGAGACCGTTTGGATGAGTTCCAAACGGTCTTGAGACCGTTTTCCCATCCATCCTTTGGACTTTAGTGAAAATTCATCAAGGTTTGATCTATTGAGTTGATCATCACATCAATACTTAATTGCAATATGATTTGGTGCCTTTGGGCCTTCAATCGATCAACTATACTTGACCCCAGACCTCCAAACGGTCTTGGGGTGACCCCCAAACGGTCTTGAGACCGTTTGGGTGATTCCCAAACGGTCTTGACACCGTTTGGGCTAAGCAACCCAAAATCTCAACTTAACTCATTGGAGATTCAGCACTAATTTCAATTAGGGTTTGCCCTATTAATCATCCTTCAACTCATGACTCGTTTGGAATTAATCCATAAAATTTGGTGAGTCGTTAATTAACATCATTATGAACAGTAATCCCAAACGGTAAACGTTTAGTCAACCATCTTAAACGGTCTTGAGACCGTTTGCCCAAAAAGGGCAAATTAAACAGATTGCAAATCAGAATTTAATTCAATTCGTTTTGCTAATTGATTTGCTCATATCTCACGATTCCTTTGGAGTTAACCTCTCAAATTTTGTGGGTGATTAATCTACATAATTATGAACAAGATTCCCAAACGGTCTTTGCTTGGTCAATGGGACCAAACGGTCTTGAGACCGTTTGCCCTCAAACGACCCTGAAACCGTTTGCCCACCAAACGGTTTGAAACCGTTTTGAGCAATAGGTGGAGGTCGTTTGATAAAGTGAAAATATGTGGATAAGCATAGGAATTAACGCCCTTATCTTCCACCTTAAGAACAGTAGCAGTTCTTCACGTTTTTGCTTGCAAGGATGCAAGGGAAGATAGGGAAGAAGAAGATCTATCAACTATATGCATAGAAAAGATGTATAATCAAAGCATAAAGTTTAGAGTTATAAAACCCGCCTAAAGCTTGCTCCTTGAGCTCCAAGCTTTCGAGCTCCAAGCCTTTAATGGCGTCCTAGAAGCTCCACAGGTCGGCCAAGGTTAATCCTCCAAGGAAGGTTGAGAAAAGATGGCTAAAAAGATAGAATTAAGTAAGCTAGCCATGAATTTGCCCTTGAATCCGAGTTCTAACCATAGAATTGGGCAAGAAGGGGAATCCAAACCTACCTTGCACCCTTGGTCGTTTCTCCTGAGCTCCAGAGCAAGGCTTGGCCGTTTGGGAAAGAAAGGAAGTGAATGGAACAGGGAAAGATCGTTTGCTCATTTGCAAAGGAAAAGCCTTTTATAGCTTAAGCCTATTTCTTACTACAAGGACCTTTTAAAACCAAAATTTCACATCTAGGTCCCTCCTTGCTCAAGGGCACGCCCAAGCCCATCAAATTCTTAAGCAATTCTTAAGAAAACTCAAGATCTAAGGGTATAGGAATCCAACCTTCAACTAGGGTACATTCATGTAAAGGTTTTGTACCCATTTTAGGTGATTTCTATCACAAAGATCATTTTTCTCATCTGATTAGTGAATGATGTATCTCCTTCATCATTTCTACTCTAAATGATGACAAGAGTCATAAAAGATGTTCTAGATGGTGAAAATTACAAGTTGGATCCCTCAATTTGGGTAAATTGCACTTTACCCCAAATTAGGGTTTCTGAGCATGGGGATTGTTTCCACAGCTGCACCTTGGTGCTCAAGCTTGGGAAATCCCTCAAACTTTATCATAGACATCTTCATGATGTCTTAACATCAAAAGAACATCTTATCTTGTGAAATTTGCAAGTTCAACCCTTAAACTGGGTAATTTGCACATAGGTCCCTGCATACAACACAATGCTACATCTTTATACAAAAAGGAGCAAAATCAAAAGTAAATGTTCCTGAGGAACTTAATTTCATGCCAGGGAGTGTTCACAAGTATAATAATTACCTATTTAGGAAAAACTTCTAGGGTTAGTTCATAACCCAGGTCAGGGGTGTTACAGGACCATTGGAATGAGCTATAGTTTGATCAAAACTCCAAGCTGCATTATTCATGACCTTTCCTCTGCTCTAAGAATCCTTGAATCATAATTACTATTTTTCGCATAGGTATCAAGCAGATAATGATGAGTTTTTGAGTTATAATAAAGTTGAATTGTTTTTCCTTGATGGTCTATGTGCCGTCTCACCTTAGATTGATTCTAAAAGATGAAAAAATAAAATTTAAAATTTACAAAAAGAGGCTTGGCCGCCCATATAATCCAAATTATTCAAAATAATTCCACGCAAACCTACAAAATAGAATGCAAAGAATAAAAGCCTGAGTGCAAATAAATGAATGTTGTTTTCTCTTTTAGGAGAGTTGAGGAATGGTACCCGGTTGGTGTATGACTACGCTCACAAATGTGTGTATGTTGTTCCTGGTAGTACCACCCCAAAAGCTCATTAGAGAGTCTTTAGGAACCCTTAGGAGACCAATGAGACCATCCCAGTCGTAGGGTTGGTTCGAGCGCAGTATGAGGAGTTCATATCAATGCTCTGGGCCAACTGGCTTGGACTACAGGGACTTTTTCTTGTTACATGGACCAACCTGACGTAGATCGAGATCCTAAGAAGTCATTAGAGTCTTTTTTGCTTTTGCTGCTTCTTAGGACCCAAATATGTGGGAGGCACGTTGATCCTATTTGGTCCACATGAATACATGATAATAGATCATTACTCATCACCCATGTGATAGCCTATGTGTCAATGCTTCAATATTATATCATTATGATTCAAACCCTCATGAGTACTAACAAGTTGCGGTGAGTTCACTTAATCTTGCTTGGATGCTCTTTGATCATACTTTAACATGATTGCGCTCGATTGGTGGGGGTTTCTCAGAAATGACATGGATCAAAAGAGTCAATGTTTTAAACTATTTTTTTAACTATAGAATTTATCACCAAACCTAATTTGTATGTTATGTTTTTGTTCTTTGAGCGTAGTCTTGCTTGAGGACAAGGAAGGGATTAAGCTTGGGGTGGTTGATAACGCCCAAATTTAGGCATTTATACTAAGCACATATTCATGGTTTTGTGTCATTATAGATTTAATATGCCAATATAACTCTAGATTCTTTTCTTTTAATAATTTATAATATTTTAAAGATAGAGCTGCTCAACTAGGCAATTTTGGAACTTGCAAGAACCAATCTCAAGAAGCAATCAATTCTCTTGATTCAGCCCCACATGCACTGCGTTATGTGCACTAGCTTAGGAGGCGGTGGTCCCGCTATGCATCTTGATATCTTGGACCCTATTTTTGATGGCCAGTCTTTTATCAGAAAGCATCCTCATTAATCAGAAGGTTCATCGATGCAGGCCCACCACCAGGGTGGATTTGTTCCTAATGAGTAAAGTAGCAACTGTGAGAGTGGTTTGACCGCGACAGTGGTTTCGACCATAACAGAGGTCTCAACTGCAATAGTGGTCTCAACTATTAATTCTATAAATACCCACCCCCTGCTACCTAGGCAAGGGTTATGTTGTTTCGATCTGTGTCCCACGACTTAGACTTTTGGGAGTTCCCTCGGGAAACTAGTGGTTCCTAGAGCTCTGTGGGAGTGCTTCAAGGTCCAAGAGGATCGAAGAACACACCCTGCATCCTAGCTCCATCCACCTCAACTTTCCACCATCTTGGATCCATTTCTAGCCATTCCCATTCACCTTTTGCCTCCATACATCCACCAAGACTGCTTCTCAGAGTGGAATTAAGGAGAAAGGAGGCCAAGGAGTCTAGAAGATCAAGGAGGACGACCCAAGTATGAGTTCTAGCCCTTCCGGAGGCTAAGGATAGAGATCCACCTCTCATCTACTAGCTCTATTCTTGTGTTCCCCCCTTTCTTCGACTATTCTCCTTTGCTTCTATGCAATGATGTTCTTCCATCTTTTTTCGGTGCCAACTATACTTTTCCATGGCCAGTTGAGCTCCTTTTTGGCTATGTAGCCCATTTTGGACATGTTATGTACTTTTACCTTTAGCAAGTAATTTTTTTTCAGATCTAGTATGTTATATATTCTTTCTTCTCTTTTTAGTTATGATTGCTGATTTGGTTGATCTCTTTCTTGCTTGAACCTCTTTTTCTCCATAGATCTAGAGATCATCTATAGAAATGGATAAGAGAAGTTGTTTGGATCGAATCTAAAAGGAAGAGGTCAAATGAGTGGTTCCTAGCATATATGAATATTCCAAACCTTAGAGGGTATCTGGGATATCTGGGGGTGTTGATTCGTAATCCTTGAGAGAGGTTTTGGATCATTGATGGGGTTTTAGTCACATTGTGCTAAAGCAAATGGGATGACCCCCACAGGAGCAACTACCACGACAAATGCTATGTTTGGATGCTAGATACGTGTGAGGGTTTTCAAGGGTTGTCTACACCTGAGAACGGGTGCATAGACTGTCCAACTTGTGGTTACATAGTCACGAACTCCTCTTTGATTAGTAGAATTTGACAAACTCTGTTTCATTTTATTTTCTTTATTTAGTATTTTTTTCATGACATTTTGCTAGACTAGTTCTAGTTCCAAACTCTTATCAACTAATGAATTGACTTAAATAACTTATGAATGAGATCTTAAGCGTGCTAAACATACCCAGTCCCTGTGTTTGACCATGTATATTTTCTCTGACACCATAATAAAGTTGTGGGGGTCCTTGAAGGTTTCGGGCTATAAATTAAAAGTCTGATACTCCTTTGAGATCGCACATGTACTTTTTAGACGCGTGCTCATGGCCGATTAATGTGTCAAACCAGTTGAGAGCATGAGGATGAGAGGTGGGAGACAGGATGACTAAGTAAGTGGAACCCAATCAAAGACAGTTGGTTCAAATCAAACCAGAAGGGTGAACCGCTCCAGTATATGGGCAATGTTGTGGCCATCTAGAGCACCTTAGAGATGATCCAATAACCCATGTTTTTCAACAAGGTAGTTCTTTTATATTCTTAGAAATATACTCGATCTTATAATGTGATTATAAATAGCTCCTTTGGCATATAAGACCCCAAAAACACCTATGAATGTAGACAAATATCCTCTTTCTTATAAAAATCTTAGATCAGACTATTGATCCTTTATTAATGACTATTTCTAGTTTTAATGAAAATACTTCATTTAAGGATGTATGAGACATACAATATGATATTTGAAAAAAACAAATTCTTCGAAAATTATTGTAGAGTTATAATGATAATTGAGAATCGTATTTGGACTTTGACATGAGTAATGTTGCCCAATATTAGGTCTTTTGTAGTAAATGTGTATAAGTTATTTTGACCTCATTTTAATTATGGAAAATATTTCAAGCATAAAAAATTTATGAAAATAAAACCACACCTAAATCATGACATATAGTTCAGTAGAAAAATATCTTAAGAACTTTAAGATCAACTTAAACCTAGGATCGGATAAACTCTAAATTAGACCTAAATATCAAGAATGATGACGAACCTTATATTATTGATGATTAATTTGTTATTAATCAGGTGATATATGAATCTTAGATTCTAAGAGTACAGTGGCTTGTTCATAAGATACTCTTAAATGTTGTTCCTTCCACTGTCTTTCCTAATATGATACTAGAAACCTCGCTTGAGTAAAAGGAATCATTATGTATGAATAGTTACTCAGATAAGATTGACCTATTCTATATCCCTTCTATCATAAATGAAAAGTATATGTTTGAAATCATGATAAACTTGACTCAATATATTTTCTTTCTATTTATATCACACATCAAAGATCTAAGTCTCTAATCATGAGCTTTAAATAAATATATTGCTGGATAACAGATTATTCAATCACAAAATATAGTACCTAACGTCAATCCTGCTAAATCTACGCTTCTTCTTGGGGTAAAACCCTTATTTTCAAACTTGTTGAGTAAGCTCTTCTCAAGTAATGAAAATTTACTTTGATGGATCATAAATAACAATAATGATGTTAAGAATAAGCCAAAAATAACATGTTGTTGACATGAAATCTTTCTATCACCTTACTTATAGGTGAGTGGGTGAAAGATGGAGTCTTCAATAACACCTTCTCAACTTTCACATTGAAAAAAGGAGCCCCAATTCTAAATGGGACTAAGTGATGTAATTCCTAGAGAAAACATGTAATGAACAACTTAATCAATGATGCTTCCATCTATGCAAGGTGGTGTGGGTATACCCTAGATGCCTTCAAATCCTAAGATGAAAACTTATGGTGCATGTAACTTTTGATGGTCTTGGCACCTAGAAGTGGTGGTTCAGAAGTAGCAAAACTCTTTGATATTGACTTCAATATGTCATTAGTTGAATTCTGAGGATGAAAATTGATATAAGTTGGGGTGAATTTGATGACCCAAAATTTACAATTTTGATGCCCAATATACATTTGACGACTATGAATGTGGTGTATGTGGTTGAATAATGAACCTTTGTATGCATCATAATAAAAAAGTGGATTTAATTTGTTTCATTATGGTTTTGGGATTAATTAGCATGAATTTAGGCTTATAAAACTATTTATGAGGGTATTTGAGGTATTAAGTATGTTGGAAAAAATTGGATTTGTGGTACCAGACTTTGGTAGAAAGTAGCTTAAATGATGATCATGTGTGGTTAAGTTTCATGGAGAAGTAGCGCTCCTAATTCAAGTTCTAAGATAAAAATATTTCAAGTAAATGACTCATTGGTACATTCATTGAGGATTGTAGTCACTCAAGTATTTGTTGAGTCTATCTTGGGTGTATTAAGTGATGTTCGAGTCCATCTTCTTCTAGCTCTTTGAGTTCAGGAGGATGTGGCCTTCGTCAAATCATTGGTGAATGATTCAGTTGTGAGGTTTATGGAAGTGGTTTGGAAAGAGTGGTGGATCTCGATGCACATCCCGGTATCAGTGTGGAGTACATACATAAATCAACCTCTCATTTTACACCAAATTATCCACTACCATATATAGTATGTTGCATAAAGAGGCATAATACATGGAGATGGAGCCATAGATTTGAAGGAATTTCTCATGAATCTTCTATACTGGCGGCAGTGCATTCATTCGAATCAGATAAAGTGCTTCAAGAGAAAGCAAGGATGACAGGAGGGTATGGGTTGACTAAGAAAGTGGAACCTATCTTGAGATGGTTGGTTCAAGATAAACTAGAAGGGTGAACTATGCCAGTTCATGGGCTTTGTGGCGGCCATCGAGGGAACCTCATATATACCTCAATGACCTATGTTTATCCAACCAGGTAATTCTTTTTAAATTCTCAGAAATATATCAGATTTATAAATGTGGTTATAAGTAGCTCCTTTATTAATGACCTCCAAGACACCTACGAAATAAAAAAAATCCTATTTCTTATAACACCCTTATATTGGACTTTTGATCCTTTATTAATAGTTGTTTATAATTATGATTAGAATACTTCATTTTTAGACATATGAAACCTAAGACATGATATTTTATCATAATAAACTCTCATAAAATTATTGTAGATTCATAATGATAATTGAGAATTGTATTTGCACTCTCGTATAAGAAATGTTGCCCAATATTAGGTCTTTTGTATGGAAATGTGTATATGTCTTTTGACTCATTTTAATTATGGAAAATAGACCAAGGATCAGAAAATTATGAAAATAAAACCACACCTAAATTATGACATATAAGTCAGTAGAAAAATATTAGAAAAATATTAAGATCAATTCAAACCTAGGGTTTGCTAAGCCCTAAATTGGAACCAAATATCAGGAATGACGATAAACCTTATATTAATGATGATTAATTTGTTACTAATCAGCTGTGACCATAGTACTGGATGATCCATGATAAGATAGGAAGTCTCTAAACTCATGGATTTATTTATATATGACTACAATTCTCTTAGTTTAATGCATGATATGTATGTATGCTCTCCTATTTCCAAATATTGGATGTAGTAACACTATATAGTACTTGATGGTATTTCATTTGAAAACATATATTCCGTGTAGATGTTTTGTAGTTATTGAGGTTCTCATTATCCCCTTGTGAGTAGGGATGAGCATCAGTCCAAAACTGGACCGGACCGGACCAAAACGGACCGGACCGCAGACTGAATTTCAACAAATATATGGACCGCAGGCTAAACCGTTTCGAGGTAAGAGAAGACTGGGAGCGGACCATTTTGTGCTAGGACCGGATCGGACTTGACCGTTTGGACCGTAATCAGCCTTTTTAACATGTTTTACAACTTATTTAATTGTACAAAGTTGATAATCTTAGTCACTTCTAACAATTATATAACTTTAGTATCAAATATTTATACTAGTAGTGCTTATATATGTACTTTATTTGTAGTTATTATAGAATACACCTTCAAATATATATGAATTTTATATAAAAGTTAGTCTGCGGTCCGGACCGGACCGAACCAGTTTTGGACCATACCGGACCAAAGACTGAACACATAAAAATTCCCGAACCGCAGACCAGGCCGAACTCAAAATGGACCAGACCGGACCGGACCAGACCGAATTGAGCAGTCTGGTCCGGTTTTGTGGTCTAGACCATTATTTTCTCACCCCTACTTGCGAGGAATGGAACAAATGTTGACTAATACTCCTCCTTAGAGAAAATGGTGTAGATGAACTTCCTTAGAGTACTTGCTACATGGGGTAGGGCCCGCCATATAAGTTTTGGCACTAGTCCACCTTGATAATGTAACTCATCTAGAAAAATGATTCAAATCAACACATTTTGCTTACTAAAGAACTATTTTCTATTGTCTTTCTTTGTTTTTGCAAATCTTTTCAAAGTTATGAAACACATAAATGTATGTATCTTTCGACTCATATATACAACACCTTGTGTGTTGATATGATGTTTCACATATGTTTTAGGTTTCAAGCTAGCATGGTAGGAAATATGGGAAATTAGTAGTGTTCAAGTTGTACCTATTGTGTTAATATCCTATTAACACACATGTTCAGACTTGTATGATTCTAATTCAATTTGTACTTTTATTTTGTGATAATTCATGTTGTTTTAATATATATATATTGAATGTTGAGAATGTTTTGGTGCATGATTTTATAGTTGAATGTTCATGTATGTACGCAATGCTTCCGCATCTCTCTCTGATAAGATTGGTTAATATTTTTGGAGTTCATCGTCTTGTGCCCACGGGGTTTTGGGAAGGAAAATTCCAAGGACTTTACATTGGCTATTTAGATGAAGAGTAGGTTAGTAGAGATATGTCATTCACAGCTATTTGATATCCAAGAAATAACTAGAGAGTCATGTTTAACTGATTTTTTATAGCCTATCTTCTTTTTGTTAGATGCTTCTTTAGTAGCTTTATTTTTGTCAGATGTATCTTCTTTTGGTGGAGGTAAATGTGTGAGATGCTCCTATTTTCCCAAAGAATTCACATAGATATGAAAGGAGTGTGCCTATAGGACATAGTTGGATGTATTAAATTCATAGAAGTTACACACTTGGGGTGTGTCACAGGGATCCCAATAGTGGAAGAAGATTAACTTTTAATGTATCAACACAAGGTATAATAGAGAAACAAATATAAAGTAGTAACAAGGTGAGAAAGTAACTTACACACTGTATCAAGATGTTGGCATGCTATGTCAAGTCCAAAAGAATTCACTACAATAGATTCACATAGGAACAAGTGACAGAACACTATGTTGGACCAATGACATGTTGTGTAAGGTAGCAAAACAATAGATCCAGGCTAAAAAAAGACTCAGAACCACTGGTAAACTTATGGATCACCAAGAGATATAGAGATATGTTAGAGAGATCCAATCATATCAGATAATATGTAGACAAATCCCTATCAAAGAGGTCATAGAGGACTGAACAAAAAATGTCATATGACTTTCTGAACAACTAGTCTTTAGGCCATAAGATCGACAAAAAGATTGTAGTCAGTGCCCTTAGATCTTCTTATTGGGGAAGAGGATATAGATAAAAAGGAGAATAGATCTCCATAGATGTATGTAGTAGCGGTGGAGAATAAATAATAGGATGACCAAGGATGGGAGTAGATACGACATCAACAACGGCTTGGAAAGGAGTGTCTCCCAAGACATTTATATTTTTTGCTCTGATACCATGTTGAAAGCAATTATCTTTCTATATCTTGGAAAGAGTACACCCCTCTCCTATAAATATTAGAAGCACAAATGAAGAAAGTAAGTAGTAAAACCAAATGGTCCTATTATACTTGAACCCATATTATAGTAGAGTTAGGTAAAAGGAAATTTGAAATAAAGGGAATACAACAACTTAAAACAAATATATTTCTCAATAGAACTCACATCGTTCAATGTGGAATCTATTTCTAATGGGGTCCATACTTTATGGATGCCCTCGATCTATGTGTAGAACAACCAATGTTAATCTTTCTTGATGTTTTCAATCGATTGATTGATGTTTTGGCTCAACTTGTGCTTTCTTTACTCATATTGGTTCATTTCAATCATTGTTTATTGCACCACAATGATCTATGGGATTCCTATTTGATGCCTTCATTTCAACCAAGCTTGTAGGACTTAATGTAAGCCATTAGTCAATGTTTTTTTAAATGGCCTAGTGATGCCTCAAAATTGCATGATCTCATAAAAAATTAATATTGTCAAGTTCAGGAGCTACCATTGGATATATGATAAAAACCATAAGTGTAGTTATGCTACAAGCCTGATTTATCAGAGAAGTATGGGCAAATAAGGCTCAAAACATTCACAAATTGATCAATAACCAACTTCCTCACATGTACGTACATTTATCTATCTTACTTTGTAAATTTCGAATATAGAATCTAAATTTGATTCTTCTCAAATCGCTATCCTACAATATCTTGACAAATCTAGAAAATTTTAATCTTGTTTAGTTTGGATTGTACATGATGATCTTTTGAAAAGACATGTCAACATAGACAACATTACAAGGTAACAAGTTTTTGTTTCTATGAATAATGCATGCCACTAAAACCATAAAAATACATAAGAATTAGAATCATATAGTCTTTGGTGAATTCCTCTATATTTTTCCATGCTTATACCCCAATTATTGGGTGTAAGATCCACTGTGGAGTAGTACACTACTAACTTTGAGGATTTTGAAGATCGAACAAAAGTAAAATTCTATATCTACATATAGAATTTTGGAATCTTCCCCTTTATCAATCACTTGATGATTTGCCAAATTTAAAGGATGGTTACTATTATTTTACATGTGTTAATGAAACCTTTGGGAACTATAATGCCTGTTACTCATTAACGACTTAACTCTTATTACTATATTTCTATTGAATCTTGACATCTAGCATTTGAATCTTACCTAGCTTTCTCTCTCTATCAAGGATCCATTCTATAACATACCAGATCTTGGACTCTACCCTAGAACTTTGACCTTTTAAGCAAACCCAAACAAGGTAGATGATAGATCTAGATGAGGATTAGTATAACCTTAATGTGTTAATGCATGTATATAATATAATGTCCTCACGTTAGTCTTGGGCCAATAATAAATGCATAAAATATGTCACATGATGGAAGGTTTCATAATATCCCATGTAAAATAATCTTACATAATTCCTTTGTGATAATATGAAAAGATGAAACATAATTAGATGAATAATGACGATGATGATAATAATAATAATAATACTAATGAGTCACACATAATAATTGTGACCTAAAAAATTAAAAGAAATCTCAAAAATGAAATCTAAGTTAAAAATCATGTTTCTTGGGTCTCAATTTCCTGGGGAGTCAAGTTTCACATTATTCACATAATAATAATTAATTTAATTTAATTTGGAAAGAGAAGATATATGTTTTCTCCAAAACATCAAATAAAATATGTAATGACTACAAAAGTAGAAAAGAATCTTAGAATCATAATCTACACCTCTAAAATAGCCTTTACATAAATTTTCATGTTATTTGGATAATCTTTAATATATATGTGGAGTTAGGAGAGAGAAAGTGTGTAGAACTTTAAAATATTAAATAAATGAACAAATAACTTCAACATGTAAAACTGATGGAAAATTCATATCCAACACATTAAATATGACTTGTGGGTGAAGTTTCATAAAATTTGGAGAATCTTAAAGTCATTAATGTATAAGGAAAGAGAAAATAGGATCTGGTTTATTTAACACATTAAAAAAGTTCTCAAAAGGCAAATCTAATTGTATAATCAGAATCTAAATGCTTTATTTATACTATGTGCAAAATTTTGCCTAATTTGGGATTCGTTTCCACCCTCAAATAAAAAAGGAAATTAAATACATTTTAAATAGCTTTATTTTCCAAATTGTTTGATCCTCATATTTGATTTCCTAAAATTTTGCGATCATTTATGTTATGCGAGTTATTCTTTGATTTTCCTTTTAACATGTGAATCGAACAACCCATATTCTTTTCCTTTTTCCTCTGCTTAATCCAACAGCTATGGTTCTTTCTTCTTCCTCGACCCTCCTTCCACTTTCGTAGGCGATAGAGCATGGGTATGTGCCCCGAGATCTTCTCATCTATATATCCCTCATTTCTAAGTGATTTTTGGAGATTTCTTCCCATTGATTTTGTCTTTTAATTCTGCACCTATAGGTACCCATCTTGAACCCTAGCACTCTCTATATGAGAAAACCCCAAATCACTGTCCTCCTTTCTCGATGCGATGGTCTTACGCACCCCATCGTAGTGAATCACAACCTAGTACGACTACTCAAAACTACCACCAGGTCTCACTTTGTCCTTCTCCTCCATGAATTTCTCCCTTGGCTACCAATTTTGTCACTGCAAACTCAACTTATGACACCGGTTACTCTGCCTTCTACTGGAGAACTCTGATGGATGCAGATCAATTAAACTTGTAGTAAGCTTACTCGACACTCTATAGTTTATTTCTGATTGTTGCCTTGTCATGTGTTGTTACCTGTTGCTTTCTCCTTGAGGTCCAACTCTGATCCCCAGTTGCACTCTAAGCGGGGTGTTTCTGGTGTGTCCCTGACTTTGGTATGACACCTAAAGAGTCTGTAGATGCTCATGGAAGGTTATACTTATCTGGGTTGATGTTTTCACATTTTGTTTTTAGGATTCACAAACTTGACTTTCCTATTTCTAAAACTTCATGTTGTTATTGTCCTTGGTGGACGACAATGTGCGAGTTGCAATTCGCCGTAGGTTTTGGTTTGGGGTCATTCAAATCGAGAAGATGGAGCGTAACTGCTGAGCTTTAGCTATAGTATACATGCCTTCAGTCATGGGGTTTTGGTCTACATGAGGATCCACGGATGTTCCTTGTGTTCAATGCGGGGTTAAGTATCGAGGAGGGAAAAAGATCATTTGTTGAATCCCAATTTTGTCGTGACCTTTCGTCGTGTTAGTTTATTTCTTATAAAGGGTATTTGTGCCTTTTCACCATTCTCATTTTGTTTTTAATGTTGGGACTCTACGCTGAGTTGTCTGGAGGGCTCGCACCAGTTGGCAAAGCCCTATTGGACCAACTAAGCAAAGTCGGACCTTTGATCATATTTTCTTTGCTGATAGGGATTTTGGTATTTTTTTGATTGGCTGAGATTTTTTAAAATCATAACTAATTCCCTGATTATCCAAAAATAACAAATAATACTCTTTGGATTCAGAAAAATAAGATCTATCTTATGGTGATGGTTTTGTTTCCTAAATCTAATGTTGAAAGTATGTGATTTTAACGGAATAATCTAAATAAGTAATAACTTGTAAAATTCATAGCTAATAATTTATAAGTTAGAAAAATATAATAAAATATGTTTTGGACTCAAAAATAGGTAATCATGGTTTTAGTTACCTAAATCACTAATACTAAAAAGGCAATTTTTAGGGGTTGAATAATCAATGTGAAATTGACCTAAAATCTACATATATGTTTAATATGTTCTTTGGAGTCCTAGACTTGGATTTAGAGTTGACTTGGATTTGTTTAGATGCTTAAGAGAGGTATGTTTGCATCCCCGATTATTCTTATTGAGAAATTATCCTATTTTCTCCTTTCTCTTGGTCCTATGGACAATTAGCCTTTACACCATATCTTTTCTTTTGATATCATGGTTCATGCAAACTATCTTATTTGTTATTGGTATTGTGATCATGGACCTTCTTTTGGACTCTTATTTTATGCTTGGTTCATGATGGAACTTTATATGATGACATGTGATGTCTTTTTCCCACTTATAAGGTGGATGTATATGTTGGTCACTTATGTGGTGACTAGTTTGTATAATCTGACTATATTTTCTACTTGCCTCTATGTTAAACATGCTATGTGATTCAATAACACTAGAGTTGTGTAATTACATTGGTTTTGGGTTATGTGCCATTTATGCTTTTGGGATGGAGGTTATGTGCCCCATACCCGGGTTTCAAATTTATGAGATTTGGCACACATTATATATATTGGGAGTTTGGTTATGTGTCATTCTCTATGAGGTCTCAAGTTTATGATGCTTGGCCACCATTAATATTTATATTGTTCTAGGGCTATGTTTATCTCACATGCATGTAGGATGATGATTATTGATGTTGGGTTATGTGCCCTGATTCCTTAAATGTGCTTATGTGGCACTTCTTTATATGTTGATTTTATGGCAAATATCTCCTTTTGTGATTCATTTATCTTGATACCCATTTGGGTGGTACTTATCTCTTCTATGGGAATCCTTTTACATTTGTTGTCCTTAATTTCATAATATTGCTCAATTTCCTTTTTAGTATGCACATACCAGCCTTTGTTGATGTCTTTTTTTTTTCTTCTTTCTGGGGTATACTTCCAACCCTAGGTGAAGGACTTGGAGGACATGGCATAAATATATGATGATCGAAGGTTTCATAATATCCCATGCAAAATAATCTTACATAATTCCTTTGGTGATAATATAAAAAGATGCAGCATAATTGGATGAATAATAATAATAATAATAATAATAATAATAATAATAATAATAATAATGACTCATGGATAATGATTGTGACATAAATCATTAAAAGAAATCTCAAAAATGAAATCTAAGTTAAAGATCGTGCTTCTTGGGTCCCAATTGCCTTGGGAGTCAAGTTTCACATTATTCACATAATAATTAATTTAATTTGATTTGGAAAAAGAAGATCTATGTTTTCCCCAAAATATCAAATAAAATGCTAAATGACTACAAAAATAGGAAATAATTTTAGATTTGTAATCTACACCTCTAAAATAGCCTTTAGGTGAATTTTCATGTAACTTGGATAATCTTTAATATACATGTGGAGTTAGGAGAGATAAAGTGTTTAGAACCTTCAAAATATTAAATAAATGAACAAATAACTCCAATATGAAAATTGATGACAAATTTGTATCCAACACATTAAATATGACTTGTCGGTGAAGGTTTATTAAATTTGGAGGGAAAGAAAAAATAGGATTTGGTTTATATAACATATTTAAAGTTCTCAAAAGGCAAATTTATTTGCATTAACGATATCTACATGCTTTATTTTGACTCTATGCAAAATTTCACCTAATTTGGGATTCGTTTGCACCCTCAAATAAAAGAGGAAAGAAATTACATTTGAAATGGCTTTATTTTCCAAATTGTATGATCATCAGATTCGATTTCCTATAGTTTTGTGATTAATTGGTGTCATATGAGTTATTCTTTGATTTTCCTTTTGACACACAAATTGAACAACCCATATTCTTTTCCTATTTTCTCAACTTAATCCCACAACTATGGTTCTTTCTTCTTCCTCGACCCTCCTTCTACTTTCGCAGGCTATAGAACACGGGTTTGTGCCTTGAGATTTTCACATCTATATATCCCTCATTTCTCAATGATTTTTGGAGATTTCTTCTCCATTTATTTTGTCTTCGATTCCGCACCTATAGGTACCCATCTTAAACCCTAGCACTCGCTATATGAGAAAACCCCAAATCATCGTCCACCTCTCTCAACGCCATGGTCTTGCACACCCCTTCATAGTGAATCACAACATGGAACGACTTCTCAAAAACCACCACCAGGTCTCACTCTATCCTTCTCCTCCATCAATTTCTCCATTGGCTACCGATTTCATTGCTGCAAACTCAACTTATGCCGCTGGTTACTCTGCCTTCTACTGGAGAACTCCAATGGATGTGGATCAATTAAACTTCTTGTAAGCTTACTCGACACTTTGTAGTTCTTTTTCGATCATTTCCTCACCATGTGTTATTACCTATTACTTTCTCCTCGAGGTCTGACTCTGATCCCCAGAGGCACTCTAAGCAGGGTGTTTTTGGTGTGTCCCTGACTCTGTTCAGATACTTAAAGAGTCCGTAGAGGGTCAAGGAAGGTTATACTGATCTGTGTTGATGTTTTCATGTTTTGTTTTGGGTATTCACAACCTTGACTTTCCTATTTCTGAAACTTCATGATTTCTTGTCCCTGGTGGATGGAAGTGTGTGAGTTGTAGTTCACCGTAGGTCTCTGGTTTGGGGTCGTTGAGATCGAGAAGATGGTGCAGAGTTGCTGAGCTTTAGCTATAGTATACAGGCCTTCAGTCATGGGGTTTTGGTCTTCATGAGGAGCCATGGAGGTTCCCAACATTCAGCGTGGGGTTGAGTATCAGGGAGGGAAGATGATCATCTGTTGAATCCGAATTTTTCCTTGACCTTTCTTCATTTTAGTTTCTTTCTAGTAAAGGGTATTTGTGCCTTTTTTCTCTTCTCATTTTGTTTTTAACGTTGGGACTCTACTCTGAGTTGTCTGGAGGGCCCACACCAGTTGGTGAAGCCCGATTGGACCAACTAAGCAAATCCTGATCTTTGATAAGATTTTCTCTACAAATAGGGATTTTGTTTTTTTTAATTGGTTGAGATTTCTAAAAATCATAACTAATTCCCTAATTATCCACAAATTACAAATAAATATTCATTGGATGTAGAAAAATAAGACATATCTTATGGTGTTGGTTTTGTTGCCTAAATCTAATGTTGAAAGTATGTAATTTTAATGGATTAATCTAAAGGTAATAACTTGTAAAATTCATAACGAATAATTTATAAGTCAAAAAATATAATAAAATATGTTTTGGACTCATAAAAAGGTAATCTAAAACATGGAGTGGTTTTGATAACCTAAATTACTAATACTAAAAAGGCAATTTTTAGGGTTTTAATAATCAATGTGAAATTGACCTAAAATGTATATCTATGTTCAATGGGTTCTTTGGAGGCCTAGACTTGGATCTGGAGTTGACTTGGATTTGTATAGACTTTGAAGAGAGGTATGCATTCATCCCCAATTATTATTATTGAGCAATTATCCTATTTTCTGTTTCTCTTGGTCCTATGGACAATCAACCTTTACACCATATCTTTTCTTTTGATATCATGGTTCGTGTGAATTATCTTATTTGTTATTGCTATTATGATCATGGATTTTCATTTGGACTCTTATTTCATTCTTGGTTCATGATGAAACTTTATATGATGACATGTGATGTCTTTTTCCAACTTATGAGGTGGATGTATATGTTGGTCACTTATGTGGTGACTAGTTTGTATAATCTGACCATAATTCAATTTTCCTCTACAATAAACATGCTATGTGATTCACTAGCACTATAGTAGTGTAATTGCATTGGCTTTGGATTATGTGCCCTTTGTTCTTTTGGGATGGAGGTTATGTGTCCCGTACCCGAGTTTCAAATTTATGAGGTTTGGCCCACATTATATATATTGGGAGTTGGGTTATGTGCCATTCTCTATCAATTTTCAAGTTTATGAGGCTTGGACACCATTGTTATTTAAATTGTTTGAGGGTTGTGTTTATCTCACAATCATTGTGGTTGATGATTACTAATGATGTGTTATGTGTCCTGATTCCTTATATGTGCTTATGTGGCACTTCTTTATATGTTGATTTTATGGCAAGTATCTCTTTTTGTGATTTATGACTCTTGATACCCATTTGGGTTGTACTTATCTCTTCTATGGGAAGCCTTTTATATTTTTCCCCTTAATTTCATATATTAATCAATTTTCTCTTTAGCATGCACATACCAGCCTTTGTTGTTGTATTTTGATTTTCTCTTCTTGCTGGTGTATGCTTCCAACCCTAGGTGAAGGACTTGGATGACATGGTGATTGATCTTGTGATCATGGATATACTTTTGGTCTCTTATTTTATGCTTGGTTCATTATGGAACTTTATATGATGACATGTGATGTCTTTTTCCCACTTATGAGATGGATGTATATGTTGGTCACTTATGTGGTGACTAGTTTGTATATTTTGACTATACTTTCTACTTGCCTCTACATTAAACATGCTATGTGATTCAATAGAACTAGAGTAGTGTAATTACATTGGTTTTGGGTTATGTGCCCTTTATGCTTTTGAGATGGAGGTAATGTGCCCCATACCCGGGTTTGAAATTTATGAGGTTTGGCCCACATTATATATATTGGGAGTTTGGTTATGTGCATTCTCTATCATGTCTCAAGTTTATGATGCTTGGCCACCATTGTTATTTATATTATTCTAGGGCTATACTTATCTCACATGCATGCAAGATGATGATTATTGATGACGGGTTATGTGCCCCTATTCCTTATATGTGCTTATGTGGCACTTCTTTATATGTTGATTTTATGGAAAGTATCTCCTTTTGTGATTCATTTCTCTTGATACCCATTTGGGTGGTACTTATCTCTTCTATGGGAAGCCTTTTATATTTGTTGTCCTTAATTTCATAATATTGCTCAATTTCCTTTTTAGTATGCACATACCAGCCTTTGATGATGTCTTTTGTTTTTCTCTTCTTGCTAGGGTATGCTTCCAACCCTAGGTGAAGGACTTAGAGGACATGGCATAAAGATATGGACCTAGCTTATGGAGTTAAAGATTGGATTCATAGTTGTTATGGCTTAGATTTCCCTCGACTTAGATCCGTATGTGGTATCTTTCATGTAAACCCTTTGTGGGAAATTGTGATGTTCTTTTGTAACCTTATGAGAAATTGAATATGGTCAATATTTTATGTCCCCTGATACACTTTGGTTGTTTTGAATACCATTAATACAATTTGAAAATTTTACACTCACTCTAAGATACCTTAAGGGTTTGTTTGGACTAGAGGTTTTATTGTTCAATTTTTTAGAGGGAGTGGTTCCTCTCTGGGATCCCACTCCTTACATAATGGTATCAGATCCCATGGTAGTTGGAATTTCACTATTTCAATTTTGTATCCCTAGTTAGAATCCTTGCCTTGCATAGTTACCCTCTAGATGAGATGTTCATCCTAGAATTGATCTATGCTAATAATGTAATGAGGTTTTAGGTGATCTTACCCTATCAAATAGATTGATTATGATTTGTATCTCTTGATTCTATGAGGTTTGACTTGAGGATGCAATTAGGATATGAGGTTGTAGCAGGATGAAGATGTCTTGTTATGGAAAATTGTGACCTGGTTTCACCCATTGGTTTTGGATCCAAATTGTGTTTCATCTCAAATAGATTTCATCACAAAAAATTATTTTCAATTATACTATTATATGTATAAAATTTGATGTATTTTATCAAAGTTTTCTTGAACTAAGTCACAATGAAGTGAAATGAGAAGTTTTGGTAGTGAAACCGTAAACCTAGTACTAACCCTAGATTTTCTATATGATGTGACTAGGAATATGTGGTATATTGTTAAGGTATAGCATACCTACCCTTTGTATCCTATGACTTGATGGATCTTAGGGTTCATATGTTAGTGACACGAGGACCTAAAACTCAACCCTAGTTGGTTCTGACTTGTTAGTTGGATACATGTATAACATAAATATTTAAACCATTCACAACTAAGAGATATGTGGGTAACCCTAAAAGTTGTTTAGTTTGACTTGTTAGGTTAAACATATTAATGGGTGGAGAGTAGTTGATTGTTGATGTTTCGATCAATAGCTTTCAAGGATGAAATCCTTTTAAGAGGTGGAATGTTGTAACATACCAGATCCTGGACTCTACCCTAGAACTTTGACCTTTTGAGCATAGCCAAACAAGGTTGAGGATAGATCTAGATGAGGTTTAGTATAACCTTAATGTGTTAATACATGTATAAATCACCCCTAACGTAATCTAATATTTTCACATTAGTCTTTGACCAATAATAGACACATAAAGTATGCCACATGATGGAAGGTTTTATAATATCTCATGCAAAATAATCTTACATAATTGCTTTGGTGTTAATATGAAAAGATGAAGCATAATTGGATGTATAATGATAATAATAACAATATTAATGAGTCACAAATAATATTTGTGACATAACTCATTAAAAGAAATCTCAAAAATGAAATCTAAGTTAGAAGTCTTGTTTCTTGGGTCCCAATAACCTTGTGAGTCAAGTTTCAAATTATTCACATAATAATTAATTTAATTTAATTTGTAAAGAGAGATCTATGTTTTCCCCAAAACATCAAATAAAATACTTAATGTCTAAAAAAGTGGAAAATAATCTTAAATTCGTAATCTACACCTCTAAAATAGCCTTTAGGTGAACTTTCATGTAATTTGGATAATATTTAATATACATGTGGAGTTAGGAGAGAGAAAGTGTGTAGAACCTTAAAAATATTTAATAAATGAACAAATAACTCCAACATGTAAAATTGATGGAAAATTCGTATCCAACACATTAAATATTACTTGTGCGTGAAGTTTCATAAAATTTGGAGAATCTTAAAGTCATCGGTGCATAAGGAAAGAGAAAATAGCATTTAAAAGTTCTCACAAGGCAAATCTAATTATATAATTGAAATCTACATGCTTTATTTAGACGCTGTGCAAAATTTTCTCTAATTTGGGATTCGTTTGCACCCTCAAATAAAAGAGGAAAGAAAATACATTTTAAATGGATTTATTTTCCAAATTGTTTGATAATCAGATTTGATTTCCTAAAGTTCTGTGATTATTTATGGCACATGAGTTATTATTTGATTTTCATTTTCACACGTAAATCGAACATCCTGTGTTCCTTTCCTATTTTCTCGACTTAATCTGATGGCTATGGTTGTTTCTTCTTCATCAACCCTCCTTCCACTTTCGTAGGCTATAGAGTATAGGTCTGTACCCCGAGATCTTCTCATATATATATCCCTCATTTCTCAATGATTATTGGAGATTTCTTCTCCATTGATTCTGTGTTTTGATTCTGCACCTATAGGTACCCATCTTGAACCCTAGCACTTACTATATGAGAAAACCCCAAATTACGATCCTCCTCTCTTGACACCATGGTCTTGCGCACCCCTTCGTAGTGAATCGCAACCTGGTACGACTACTCAAAAATTGCCGCCAGGTCTTGCTCTGTCCTTCTCCTCCATTAATTTCTCGCTTGGCTACAGATTTCATCGCGACAAACTCAACTTATGCCACCAGTTACTCTACCTTCTACTGGAGAACTTTGATAGCTACAGATCAATTAAACTTGTGGTAAGCTTACTCGACATTCTGTAGTTCATTTTTTATTGTTGCCTCATCTTGTGTTATTACCTGTTGCTTTCTCCTCGAGGTATTGCTCTGATCCTCGGCGACACTCTAAGTGGGGTGTTTCTGGTGTATCCCTGACTCTGGTATGATACCTAAAGAGTTTGTGGAGGCTCAAGGAAGGTTATACAAATCTGGGTTGATGTTTTCATGTTTTGTTTTGGGGATTCAGAAACTGGACTTTCCTATTTCTAAATCTTCATTCTATTCTTGTTCTTGGTGGACGACAGTGTGTGAGTTGCAATTCACCATAGGTCTCTGGTTTGGGGTCGTTGAGATCGAGAAGATGGTGTGCAGCTGTTGAGCTTTAACTCTAGTATGCATGCCTTTAGTCATGGGGTTTTGGTCTTCGTGAGGAGCCATGGAGGTTCCCTATGTTCAATGTGGGGTTGAGTATTGGGGAGGGAAGAAGATCATCTTCTAAATCCCAATTTTGCCCCGACCTTTCATCGTGTTAGTTTCTTCCTTGTAAATGGTATATGTGCCTTTCCCCCCTTCTCATTTTGTTTTTAATGGTGGGACTCTACGCTGAGTTGTCTGGAGGGCCCACACCAATTGGCAAAGCCCAATTGGACCAACTAAGAAAAGCCTGACCTTTGACCGGATTTTCTCGGTTGATTGGGATTTTGGTTTTTTGTATTGGTTGAGATTTTCAATAATCATAACTAATTCTTTGATTATCCAAAAATTATAAATAAATACTTGTTGGATTCATAAAAATAAGATCTATCTTATGGTGTTGGTTTTGTTGCCTAAATCTAATGTTGAAAGTATGTGATTTTAATTGATTAATCTAAATAAGTCATAACTTGTAAAATTCATAACTAATAATTTATAAGTTAGAAAAATATAATAAAATATGTTTTAGACTCAGAAAAAAGGTAATATAAAACATGGAGTGGTTTTGGTAACCCAAATCACTAATACTAAAAAGGCGATTTTTTGGGTTTGAATAATCAATGTGAAAATGACCTAAAATCTATGTATATGTTCAATATGTTCTTTGGAGGCCTAGACTTGGATCTAGAGTTGACTTGGATTTGTATAGACTCTTATGATAGGTATGTTTGCATCCCCAATTATTATTGTTGAGCAATAATCCTATTTTCTTCTTTCTCTTGGTCTTATGGACAATTAACCTTTACACCATATCTTTTCTTTTGAGGTCATGGTTCATGTGAACTATCTTATTTGTTATTCATCTTGTGATCATGGACATTATTTTATACTCTTATTTTATTCTTGGCTCATGATGTAACTTTATATAATGACATGTGTTGTCTTTTTCCCACTTATGAGGTGGATGTATATGTTGGTCACTTATGTGGTGACTAGTTTGTATAATCTGACTATACTTTTTACAGGCCTCTACATTAAACATGCTATGGGATTCAATAGCACTAGAGTAGTTTAATTGCATTGGTTTTGGGTTATGTGCCCTTTATGCTTTTGTGATAGAGGTTATGTGCCCCATACCCTGATTTCAAATTTATGAGGTTTCTCCCACATTATATATATTAGGAGTTTGGTTATGTGCCATTTTCTATCAGTTCACAAGTTTATGATGCTTGGCCACCATTGTTATTTATATTGTCCTAAGGCTATGTTTATGTCACATGCATGCATGATGATTGTTGATGATGGGTTCTGTTCCCTGATTCCTTATATGTGCTTATGTGGCACTTCTTTATATGTTGATTTTATGGCAAGTATCTCCTTTTGTGATTCATTTATCTTGATACCCATTTGGGTGGTACTTATCTCTTTTATTGGAAGACTTTTATATTTGTTGTCCTTAATTTCATATTATTGCTCAATTTCCTTTTTAGTATGCACATACCAGCCTTTACTGATGTCTTTTGTTTTTCTCTTCTTGCTGGGGAATGCTTCCAACCCTAGGTGAAGGACTTGGAGGACATGGAATAAAGATATGGACCTAGATTAAGGAGTTAGACCTTAGAGACCAAGCTGTTATGGTTTAGATTTCCCTCTACTTATATCCATATGTGGTATCTTTCATGTAAACACTTTGTGGGAAATTATGATGTTCTTTTGTAACCTTATGAGAAATTGAATATAGTCAATATTTTACTTCCTCTGCTATAGTTTGGTTGTTTTGAATACCAGTAATAAGATTTGAAAATTTTACACTCACTCTAAGATACCTTAAGGGTGTGTTTAGACTCGAGTTTTAATTGTTCAAATTTTTAGTACGGAGTGGTTCCTCTCTGGGATCCCACTCCTTACAGCATGGTATCAGAGCCCATGGTAGTCAAAATCTGACTATTTCAATTTTGTCTCCCTAGTTAGAAACCTTGCCTTGCATATATACCCTCTAGATGAGGTGTTCACCCTAGAATTGATCTATGCTAATAATGTGATGAGGTTTTAGGTGATCTTACCCTATCAAATAGATTGATTATGATTTGTATCTCTTGATGCTATGAGGTTTGGCTTGAGGATGCAAGTAGGATATGAGGCTGTAGCACGGTGAAGATGTCTTGTTATGGAAAATTGGGACTGGGTTTCTGTAATTGATTTCGGATCCAAATTTTGTTTCATCTCAAATAGATTTCATCGCCAAAAATTATTTTCAAATATACTATTATATGTAAAAAAAAAATTTGATTTTATCGAAGTTTTCTTAAACTAAGTCACAATGAAGTGATATGAGAAGTTTCGGTAGTGAAACCCTAAACCTAGCACTAACCCTAGATTGGCTATGTGATGTGACAAGGAATATGTGGTATATTGTTAAGGTATAGTGTACCTACCCTTTGTATCCTATGACTTGATGGATCTTTGGGTTGATAGGTTAGTGACATGAGGACCTAAAACTCAACCCTAGTTGGTTCTGACTTGTTAGTTGGATACATGTACAACGTAAATATTTAAACCATTCACACCTAAGAGATATGTGGGTAACCCTAAAAGTTGTTTAATTTGACTTGTTAGGTTAAACCTTTTAAGGGGTGGAGAATAGTTGGTTGTTGATGTTTATATAAATAGATTTTGAGGACAAAATGCTTTTAAGGGGTGGAATATTGTAACATACTAGATCTTGGACTCTACCCTAGAACTTTGACCTTTTGAGCATAGCCAAACAAGGTTGAGGATAGATCTAGATAAGGTTTAGTATAACCTTAATGTGTTAATGCATGTATAAATTACTCTAATGTAATCTATTGTTCTCACATTAGTCTTGGGCCAATAATAGACACATAAAATATGTCACATGATGGAAGGTTTCATAATATCCCATGTAAAATCATCTTAGATAATTGCTTTAGTGGTACTATGAAAAGATGACGCATAATTGGATGGATAATGATAATAATAATAATGAATCATAAATAATGATTGTGACATTACTCATAAAAGAAATCTCAAAAATGAAATCTAATTTAAAAATCGTGTTTCTTGGGTCCCAACTGCCTTGGGAGTCAAGTTTCACATTATTCACATAATAATAATAAATTTATATTAATTTGGAAAGATAATATCTATGTTTTCGTCAAAATATCAAATAAAATAGTTAATGACTACAAAAAAGTAGAAAATAATCATAGATTCATAATCTACACCTCTAAAACTGCCTTTAGGCGACACTACTACAAAACCGACCTTTAGTGTAGGTTATTTAAGGCCTTTAGTGTCGATTTCTAAGCGACACCTATGTGGGCGACACTAAAAGGTCACCCATTACGCGTCGGTTCCAAAACCGACACCCAAACTCTTCGCGCGCGATCGAAAATGCGCCATCAGGGGACTATAAGTGTCAGTTATTAGATAAGAAACTGACACCATAAACCTTCACGCCACAGAAAGGGCGCCAGCTTGGGCACTATCAGTGTCGGTTATAAGTCAAAAACCGACGAAATATATCTTCACGCCACAGGAAATATGCGCCGGTTATTTCTGAAAAACTGACACTATAACTTTGTGTGTCGGTTTTTTACAAACAACCGACGCCTATTGTTTTTTTTTGTCAATCTGCAGACCTGCAGTGGATGGTCGCAGGATGAGAAACCTACAGTTCAGTTAACTGAACTGTAGGTTTTACGACATCCATTGATATCAGCCAACAACATGCCACAAACCTGCAAAATTAACAACAAAAATATATATATTCACACATGCATTTAGCAATGCAACCTGTAGTTCCATTTTATATCACACATTTAAAAACATTCATGTAGCTAGCAATCTGTAGTTCCATTCATTTCACATTCACACATGTAGAAACATGTAGAAACATTCATATAGCAACCAACACTTTCATTCATTTTCGCTCAGACACATGTAGAAACATCCAGACATGTAGAAACATTCACACATATATTATAATTCAGAAATTCATTTACAAAATATCATTGTTTAGTCATTATTCGCTATCATCATCCCAATTATATTTTAAAACCCCCACTATTTGTATGGCCATTGCCCATTCTTCTTTTACTTCATTTAATTCTCCCATCGTATAGGGAGCATGTACATCTGGTAAGTCCTCTCCTGTAGTGGGGTCAGTTTTAAACACCTGCAAAGAGTGATGTATATATATAATTAATGAGCTATAAATAAGATTGATATATTTCGATCATATTATCTAATGAGACTATATAATACCGTAGCAATACACTCGATATCTAGTGCGGCATGTTTGATAATCATGTGCATATATCGCATGACATAGTATCCACATGCCCATCTGTTGTCTTGTGTAGCACACTATAAATTCAACCATACAAAATATTAAAAAATACAACTAATTAAGCATTGTTCACATAAATAATATATACATATATTGCAGTCGGGAACTTACTTTCACGTTCTTCCAAATTATTGGCTGGTTCTTTTTCGTGGGGACCTTTCCTCCAGCCTTTTTGAACTCATGAAAACCCCTACATGTTAATGTAACACAAAACATTGCAATTAAATAGTAATGTAATAACATATGTTAACAGATATGAAAATGAAATATTTCTCACCGGAATAATGCCATTTTCATTATGTGTCCAAATTTTATATTCAATTTACTCCCCTTAGGATCTAGATAATAGACAGTGAACGTCTCAGGGAGAATAACCAGTAACTCCCAATGCTTACCACTAGAGGTAAAAAAGTTAAAAATTAATAACTCAAAATCCACAATAAAAATGTAATTTTCTAAAGTCCAAATTATAATAAGCAAAGTAAATTTACTTTAAATTGAATGGAGCGATTATCACCGTCTTCTTATTTACAGCAAAATTTGTAAAAGCCTCACAGTAGTATTGTTGAACTGACGTAGAGTCTTTAGCTACTAGACAAATCAAAGATGGAATCAAAAACCCTACATGTTCGAATCCAAAATCTGCACATATGTTGTCTAAGTAGCTGCAAAATATGTATTAATTACACATGCATTAATAAATAAAAAACCAGATCACCATATCCTACACAAGGTATATAGATGTATAAAGAAGATCTCACCTTATCCATAGCTCTATCACAAATGTATTTAGCCAATCATATCAAAACAACTCCAAAATATCTTGTATAAATAGTTTGCTTTCGTATGATTGAACTGCAGCATCTGAATCTATAGAAACAGCTATAGGGCAATTTATATCATGTTCGCCTAACCATATTTCCATACCCCTACAGTTAGGACCTAACGGGACAGGTAGGTCCTGTGGAACCCAACTAGGGACTGTAGGAGGTGGAAGTGGAGGCCTAGATGTTGTGGATGTCTTCTTTTTAACCTGCATATATATATATAAATATATATATATATATATATATATATATATATATATAATTTTAGATCAACTGACATCATATACACACACACTATCAATTTAACATAATGTAAATTTATCATACAGTTTCAGTAAAGAGGTCATCCATTTTTCGCCACAATATCACTCCGCCTTCTGCCTCACCAAGCGTTTCACAATCTGGGTGGGCATATGGCAATGGAAGATCTGCCCATCCTTGCAATACATGTACCGGGCTCACACAAAGCCAACCAGCTGGTAATGGAGACCCGTGAAACTGTTCCCCAGGTAGGGATGGGTAAGCCGACGCCTCTGCAACGACATATTCATTACTTTTTAGACGTCATCGCTTCAACCCCTACAAATTTTTGTGTAAAGAATGTTATATACATATATACATATCATCTTTTTTTTAAACGACTACAATTTCATATATACATATCATCTTGAATTAAAAAACTAGTTACTATGTCATAAAAATACTTACAATGGATGTGCTAGGTGGTGGTTCTACAGGATTACTCCCAACCTCTACAGTAGGAGTAGGAGTAGAGCCTGCAGTAGGAGCTATAGGTACTGTCTGCTGAGGTGCAATCTGAGATGACTTCCAGGTTTTCATTGCTTCTTGGAGTTTCCTCTCAAATATCTTATCGACCTATACATGGATAAAATAAATGTTAGCTTCTGATTATTGAATTCTCTTTTATAGTAACATTATCAAGAAAGAATATGTTACCTCTTCTTGTGACAGTCCCACTTTTTGGACATGTTTGCGCTGAGATGGCCCAAAAAAAGCTTTAATGCCCACACCTGTGCCTGCAGCCCTAACACGTCCAGGATGCTCTGGGTTTCCCAGAGCAACTGTCAATTCATCCATTGCTCCCTCAGGGATGAACTTGCCTTGTTTCCTTAGCTCGTGCAGCTCCCGCTAATCGCCAAAACAAAAATTTGTAATTAAGTAAACATCACAAATAATCAATATTCGAATGATTGTTGTAAGAGTTGTATTTTACCATTTTTGCAGCCACCTCGGCAGTTGCGGCCTTCGTTATTTCTCCCTTCTTATTTTGCCTCCCAGCTATCCAGACATCATGGCGAGGCAGAGGTGTGCTACCTATGGTAGATGACTCCTGAGTAGCAGCAGGCTGAGAAGTAGCCTCAGACTGTAGTCTTTGGCGAACACCTGCATATCCTCTTGGACCCATTGTGTGGTCGTGCACATTCATCGCATGCCTTGATCTTTGTGCATCACTGAGGGCCTATATAGTTAGTATGCACATTAATGATTTGGTTAGTAACACTAAATGTTAACATTGAATAGGTGAATACAACATATATTAATAATGAGATTGAGACTGACGCCTAATACCTTGAATTCTTCAGTTAGTCTTGAAGCGACGAACGCCTCCCATTCTTTTTTGTCGAGGAAGTTCCACTGTCCAGTGGCTGTCTTCTTCCTCTTGTCAGCTTATTTTATGTATTCTTGTGTGAGATTTGTCCTATAGTTCCTTAGGACTCTCCCACAACATTGCATCACGTATTTACGATGCAGCTTTTCATCCAATTTAAATATACTCTGCAAAATAGAATTGCTATTAACTAGTATTAAAAACTTTAGTAATCTACAAAATAGAATTGCAAATTAATAATAACTCACGCATAAATCCCTCCATATTGTGTCTTTCTTCTCCTTAGAAACGTTATGCCAAGAATCTAAGTGACAACCGCAATGGCTACGAGTAACAAACCCAAGATATGAAACAAATGAATTACGATTCACACCACATGCATTTCCTGCATTATCAAAATCTACAACAAGTTGGGTCCATTGCCCTTTTGCGCAATTAACTTCTTCGTCATAGTGATGCCCCTTCTCTTGTCAACGTTTTGGTGTTGCTGATCAAGTGCATCAAGTTCTTCAGGTGGTACCTGTGCATCATCAACCTAAAATTTTACAAAATAAACACATTTACAAGATATAACTATAAATGGACATATAGATATAAATATATGATATTTTTTTAAAACTTACATTGTAAGGCGGCGCATTGATGTCCTCACCCTCACGGTAATCATCAGCACGGTCATCAGAATGGTCAGCCATCTGCAAATTCACATTCAAATTGTAAAGTTCACAATGTAAAGTAATTCACATTATAAAGTAATTCACATTCAAATTGGAAAGCTCACATTATAAAGTAATTCACAATATAAAGTAATTCACATTCAAATTGTAAAGCTCACATTATAAAGTAATTCACATTCAAATTGTAAAGATTGTTCACTTTATAGACCAACAAACACACCTAATCTCACTAGTAAGTGTATAATGTGTATTGTGTTTTCAAAAAAAATTCGGCAGCATTTCCCCGCTGTTCTCTAAGTACATATGTACTTAGAGAACAAACGAGGAAATGCTACCGAAATTTTCTCGAAAACCCAATACACATTATACACTTACATCCTAAGTGAGATTAGGTGTTCAAAGACAGTCCCAAACCGGGGACTATCCAAGATTTACTCCTAATGAGTAAATCTTGGACGAGTTTCTAGGCCAACAAACACAATAATAGATATGTACATGTTAGGGTTTCATCACAATTGATGTTAGGGTTTCATCAATGTTAGGGTTTAATCAAATCAAACCGTAGAATGGGTCAAGTTCAAATCAAACCCTAGAATGTTTACAGGCATTAGGTACATGAAAAGGATCTAAAATCCAAACCCTAGAATGGGTCAAAATCCAAACCCTAGAATGGTTTTCTTTGTAAACGACCTTAGAACGTATATGTAATCACTTGGGATGATGAATTGACTTGAAACTTAGAAGAGAAAAAAGTATAAAGATATGCATGATACAATAACTATTTTGCATCACATTACAACGGACTTATCATTGATACATTACTAACTTATTTCTACATTTACATATCATCACTTGATCAAAAATTACAGGAGTACATTTAACCAAAGTATGCATTCTAAAATCTATGTCATGAACATGTATTGTATAGACAATAGAGGATTCAGCTCAGTAGAAGCACAAAATCAGTACCTAAACCCTAAAATCACACATTTTTAGCATTTATTCTAACAGGTTTATGTACATAAGCTATTGTAAATAAATTAAAAAAAAAATGCCCAGCAGCTGCTTGGGCGTGCCTTGGCACCACCCAAGCAGCCGCCGAAGCAGAGGAAGAAGGAAGGGCACGCGGGCATACCTTGAGGGCAGAGGAGAAATGGCCGGAGCAGCAGTGGCGGTGAGGGCTCGGAGTAGCGGTGCGGCGGCGACAGCGGGGGCGGGAGCACGGTGCGGCGGCGGCAACGGGGGTAGGAGCACGACACGACGGCGGCAGCGGGGGCAGGAGCACGACGCGGCGGCGGCAGCGGCAGCGAGGGAAGGAGCACGACAGGGCGAGCAAAAATCTCCGGAGCAGCAGCTGGAATCGGGAATGAAATAGGGAAAGGGGAAGAGTCGGTCGCGCTGGTGAGCTATTAAGTTGACAATAGGTGTCGGTTATTACAAAAAACCAACAACTAAACCAACAGTGTCGGTTCTTTGCCAAAAACCGACAACTATACTAGATTATAGTCGTCGGTTTATAAATAAAAGACAACTGACAACGATTCCTATCTCGCGCATACCCTTTAGTCGTCGGTTATTAAATAAAGAATCGACAACATATGTCAAATTTTGGAGGTAATTTTTTTGCTAGAATTTTGGTTTTGGCGGTTGATTTTAAGTGTCGGTTGTTTAATAAATAACTGACACTTAATAAAAGCGGTACCCGTGTCTGGTCGACCTTCATAGATTGGATGTCAGTTTATGTTAAAAACTGACACTGTAGGATTTATGTGTCGGTTTATGTATACAACTGACACCTTGAAAACCGACTTTATAAGCCATTTCTGTAGTAGTGTGAATTTTCATGTAATTTAAATAATCTTTAATATACATGTGGAGTTAGGAGAGAGAAAGTGTGTAGAACCTTCAAAATATTAAATAAATGAACAAATAACTCCAACATGTAAAATTGATGGCAAATTCGTATCCAACACATCAAAAATGACTTGTGGGTGAGGTTTCATAAAATTTGGAGAATCTTAAAGTCATTGAAGCATAAGGAAAGACAAAATAGGATTTGGTTTATTTAACACATTAATGTTCTCAAAAGGAAAATTTAATTGCATAATTGGAATCTACATGCTTTATTTTGTCTCTATGCAAAATTTCTCCTAATTTGGTATTTGTTTGCTTCTCAAATAAATGAAGAAAGAAATTACATTTTAAATGGCTTTATTTTCCAAATTGTTTGATCATCGGATTTGATTTTCCTTATCACACGCAAATCGAATAGCCTGCATTCTTTTTCTATTTTATCGGCTTAATTCAATTGCTATGGTTATTTCTTCTTCCTCGACCCTCCTTCCACTTTCGCAGGATACAAAGCACGAGTTTGTGCCCCGAGATTTTCTCATCTATATATCCCTCGTTTCTCAATGATTTTTGGAGATTTCTTCTCCATTGATTTTGTCTTTCGATTCCTCACATATTGGTACCCATCTTGAACCCTAACACTCACCATATGAGAAAACTCCAAATCACCGTCCTCCTCTTTCAACTCCATGGTCTTGCGCACCCCTTCACAATGAATCGCAACCTGGTACGACTACTCAAAAACCACCGCTAGGTCTCTCTCTGTCCTTCTCCTCCGTCAATTTCTCCCTTGGCTACCAATTTCATCACTGTAAACTAAACTTATGGCACGGATTACTCTACCTTCTACTAGAGAACTCCAATGGTTGCAGATCAATTAAACTTGTGGTAAGCTTACTCGACACTCTGTAGTTCATTTTTGATTGTTGCCTCACCATGTGTTGTTACATGTTGCTTTCTCCTCGAGGTCTGGCTCTGATCCTCAATGACACTCTAAGGGGGGTGTTTCTAGTGTGTCCCTAACTCTAGAATGATACCTAAAGAGTCTACAGAGGGTCAACGAAGGTTATACTGATTTGGGTTCATGTTTTCATGTTTTGTTTTGGGGATTCACAACCTTGACCTTCCTATTTCTGAAACTTCATGATGTTCTTATCCTTGGAGGATAGTAGTGTGTGAGTTGCATTTCGTTGTAGGTCTTTGGTTTGGGGTCATAGAGATTGAGAAGATGGTACAGAGATGCTGAGCTTTAGCTGTAGTATACATGCATTCAATCGTGGGGTTTTGGTCTTCATGAGGAGCCATGGATATTTCTTGCATTCAGTGCAAGGTTGAGTATCAGGGAGGGAAGATGATCATCTACTAAATCCCAATTTTGCTCTGACCTTTCTTCGTATTAGTTTCTTTCTTGTAAAGGGTATTTGTTCCTTTTTCATCCTTGTCATTTTGTTTTTAATGCTGGGACTCCGTGTTGAGTTGTTTGGAGGCCTACACTAGTTGGCAAATCCCGATTGGAGAACTAAGCAAAGCCTGACCTTTTTTTTAGGTAAAGGTTCTAACATATATTTAAAACACGTCAAAGCAAGCAAACACCTGCTTTAGTGAGTTCATATAGGATGAAGGAGAAAAAAAACATTTAAGCCGGGTGAAGATAATGGCTGAGTTCTGATCACGAGGGGGAGGCACCCCTTTAACAAGCCTCGAGAAGCATTGAAAAGAAGATAAGAAAACGAAAGTCTAGGAATAAGTTTTTCAACTCCTA
This sequence comes from Alisma plantago-aquatica, assembly GCA_963693085.1. Classification (NCBI taxonomy): domain Eukaryota; kingdom Viridiplantae; phylum Streptophyta; class Magnoliopsida; order Alismatales; family Alismataceae; genus Alisma; species Alisma plantago-aquatica. The sequence continues at coordinate 1,035,311,095 of OY856412.1, forward strand.
GTTTGATGTATTCATTGATGTTGCTACACTATGCTGACTCCGGTTTCGTCGTCCACCATGGCTTTAAGTTCGTAGAGAAACCTACCTTCCGATTCACCTTCTTCAGAATCATCTTGTCCTTCTTGGGTTTGTTTACCTGCATATTGATAGTATGTGAAGATCTGCATCTATTTGTGATATAATATTTTGTCTCGTTTTTTGGTTGTTGTTGAACATTCTATTGTTTCTTTCTTTCCAGAGATTCCAGCCGATGGTGATGAATATGACACTTCCCTTGAAATTTTTGTAATGTCTATTTGATGTGATTTATGGTGGGAAGGTTGATTCCTTGAGATCTAAAATGTATTTTTGTGTGTAGTGTAAGATGATGTTTTGTGAGGTGGTACACTTGAAGAAGATGTGATCAACTGAGTCAGAATTTGTTTTGCATAGAGAACATCTGAAAGGTCCAATGAAACCCTTCTTCGCTAGGTTTTCACCTGTGAGCAACTTGTTGTGCAGGAGAAGCCACATAAATGTTTTATATTTTTACGTCCATTTCTGTTTCCATATTTTTGTGGTGGGTGAGGCGAAGCCTCTGTAGGTGAGAAAAGAGTAGGCTTCCTTAATCGAGTAAGTATTTCCCCATTTCCATGATATATTGTTTGAGGTGTTGTTTTCCAAAGAGAGCTTTAAATTACAAATTTCGTCTTGTTTGAGATGCATGAGAATGCATATTTTAAGAGAGTTTGTTCTGTTACTGGTTAGAAGGTGGAGGGCTTTGTCAATTTTGATTTTGAGAAGATTGTTTGGGATGGTCCAGTTTGGGTGTAAATTTAAAACAGAATTTTTTTCAAACCGGTTCCAGAAAAAGATGTTTAGGTGGGAGTGTGGAGGAGTGTTGATAATTTGAGTTATTGTTTGGATATTTTTGTTTATGTATTTCCAAAGGGGTGATGCAGATTTTTTTGAGACGATATGCCAGGGAGGGGATTTTTGGTAGTATTTGTGGTTGATGAGTTGTGACCATATTTTTGATTTATTTAGGATCAGACTGTTGATAATTTTTGTAATAAGGTAGAAGGCATGGGTTTCAATATTTAGGATACCCCAACCACCCTGATCAAGAGGAGCAACTATTGTTTTCCAATTTACTAGGTGGTAGTGTTTCCTGGGTTTTGCGGATTTGTGAAAGTTATTCCAAAGGAATTTCTCCGTACTTTGTCAAGGATAGATTTTGTTTTTGATGGGAGTGGGATACAACTCAGGAAGTGAGAGGTGATGGGAGTGATGATACTATTTAGGAGGGTAAGTCTCCCTGAAATATTTAGGAAGTTATTTGTCCAGTCAGAGAGTTTTGTGTTTATTTTTTCTATAATAGGGGACCAGATTGCATTTGTTATGTTGTGAGGTGTGATTGGGAGGCCTAGGTACTTTATGGGAAAGTCTTCAATCTTACACCTTAAGAGATTTCTGTATTTCTCCAGTGCAGGTTGATTTAGGTGGACCCCAAAGATTAATTTATGAAGATTTATTTTGAGTCCTGAGATGTAGGAAAAAATACCAAGGATTCTGAAGATATTTAGAAGTGATGCGTCTTCAGGGGAGGAGAAGATTATGGTGTCATTAGCAAATTGAATGATGTTCTCTTTGCATTCCCCAGGAGATTTTGTGAGACCACTTTGTTTTCCCAGTTGAATCATACGAGAAAGGATAGTTGTGATGATGATAAAAAGGTAAGGGGAGAGGGGGTCTCCTTGTCTGAGGCCATTTGAATTATGAAAATAACCAAAGAAGACACCATTTATGATTGTTGAAAAGTGGTTTGTAGATATGCATGCATGCATCCAATTGACCCATTTGTCAGGAAAGCCATAACCAATGACAGTTTTAGTTAAGCAGTTCCATTTGACAAAATCAAATGCTTTCTCAAAATCTAGTTTGATGGCCAGAAGGGGAGTTCTGTTTTTGTGGTAGAGATGTATAGTTTCATTTACCATCAAATAAGCATTCTGGATGATTCTATTTTTGAGAAAAGCATTTTGATTGAGGGGAATGATATTGTTCAAGTGAGGTTTGATTCTGTTTGCTAGAGTTTTTGCTATGATTTTGTATGAAGTGTTGATAAGGCTAATGGGTCTGAATTGAAAGATGTGTTCGGATTGACTTGTTTTTTTATTAGGGCGATGAAAGTTTGATTTAAGAACTTGATGATGTTGTGGGGGTTCTACTTTCGTAGAAAGTTTTCAGAAAAGCAAGGAAGTCAAGTTTGTAATGGTCCCATTTTGCCTGATAGAATTCTATGTTAAGGCCATCAGGCCCAGGAGATTTATTTTGTCCTAAGTCAGATATGGCCGAATCAAATTCTCTTTGGGAGAAAGGTTTTATAAGGTCTTGGGTTTTTTTTAATGTTTTCATGATAAATCCTAGTCCAATCCAAGTCGTTTAGGCAGGAGGGATTGTGGTTGTTTTTGAAAATGTTTTTGAAATGGTTTGTGATGTGCATTGTGATAGCTTGTTTGTGAGAAGGGAGCCTGCCATTTATATGAAGATGAGTTATGGAGTTTTGTCGATAGTTTTTGTTACAGGTCTTATGAAAGAATTTCGTGTTTTTGACTCCTTCCTTAGCCCATGTTATTTTAGCCCTTTGTCTCCATCTGGTGTCAATGCACTTATTTGTGAACTCAAGTTCAACTTTAATGGAAAGAACAAGAGCTGGGTCGGTTGCATGGTCCTTATCCACAAAAAGGAATTGTTCTTCTAGATTTTTTTGTGTTTCATATAAATTGTTTGGGTTTGTGAGTTTCCATTTTTTGATGTGTGTTTTGATGTTTTTTGTGTTTTTTTGGATGTGTAATCCTATGTTGACCTTTGATCGGATTTTCTGTGCTGATAGGGATTTTGGTATTTTTTTGATTGGCTGAGATTTCTAAAAATCATAACTAATTCCATAATAATCCAAAAATTACAAATAAATACTCGTTGGATTCAAAAAAATAAGATCTATCTTATGGTGTTGGTTTTGTTGCCTAAATCTAATGTTGAAAGTATGTGATTTTAATGGATTAATCTAAATAAGTAATAACTTGTAAAATTCATAACTAATAATTTATAAGTAAGAAAAATATAATAAAATATGTTTTGGACTCAGAAAGAGGTAATATAAAACACAGATTGGTTTTGATAACCTAAATCACTAATACTAAAAATGCAATTTTTAGGGTTTGAATAATCAATGTGAAATTGACCTAAAATCTATTTATATGTTCAATAGGTTCTTTGGATGCCTAGACTTGGATCTAGAGTTGACTTGGATTTGTATAGACTTTGAAGAGAGGTATGTTTGCATCCCTGGTTATTATTATTGAGCGATTATTATATTTTCTTCTTTCTCTTGGTCCTCTAGACAATTAGCCTTTACACCATATCTTTTCTTTTGATATCATGGTTCATGTGAACTATCTTATTTGTTATTGGTATTGTGATCATGGATATTCTTCTAGACTCTTGTTTTATGCTTGGTTCATACTGGAACTTTATATGATGACATGTGATGTCTTTTTCCCACTTATGAGGTGGATGTATATGTTGGTCACTTATGTGGTGACTAGTTTGTATAATCTGGCTATACTTTCTACTTGCCTCTTTGTTACACATGATATGTGATTCACTAACACTAGAATAGTGTAATTCCATTGGTTTTGGGTTATGTTCCCTTCATGCTTTTGGGATGGAGGTTATGTGCCCCATACCCGGGTTTCAAATTTACGAGGTTTGGCCCACATTATATATATTGGGAGTTTGGTTATGTGCCATTCTCTATCAGATTTCAAGTTTATGAGGCTTGGATGCCAATGTTATTTATATTGTTTTAGGGCTATGTTTATCTCACATGCATGTAGGACGATGATTATTGATGATTGGTTTTGTGCCTTGATTCCTTATATGTGCTTATGTAGCACTTCTTTATATGTTGATTTTATGCAAATTATCTCTTTTTTGATTCTTGACTCTTGATACCCATTTGGGTGGTACTTATCACTTCTATGGGAATCTTTTTATATTTTTTGTCCTTAATTTCATAGTATTGTTCAATTTCATCTTTAGTATGCACATACCAGCCTTTGTTGATGTCTTTTATTTTTCTCTTCTTACTGGAGTATGCTTCCAACCCAAGGTTAAGGACTTAGAGGACATTGCATAAAGATATGGACCTAGCTTAAGGAGTTAAAGCTTGGAGACAAATTTGTTATGGTTTACATTTCCCTGTACTTAGATCCATATGTGGTATCTTTCATGTAAATCGTTTGTGGGAGATTATGATGATCTTTTGTAACCTTATGAGAAATTGAATAAAGTCAATATTTTACTTCTGCTGCTAGACGTTGGTTGTTTTGAATACCATTAATAAGATTTGAAAATTTTACACTCACTCTAAGATACCTTAAGGGTGTGTTTTGAATGGAGGTTTTATTGTTCAAATTTTTAGTAGGGAGCGGTTCCCCTCTAGGATCCCACTCCTTACATGTTCCATCTCTAGGACAGAGTAAGGGCACTTACCATGGCAGCCTCCATGTTGGTCGGGGGGGCTACCATGGCCTCTACCCTACCCTCTAGTTCTACCATTACCACCACTAACCCCACCACATCCCCGAGCTTCCTTCCATCCTCTATCCCTCCAGCTGGAGGCCCTCCCCCAAGTTCTTCTCAATGGGTGGATGTGGATGCTAGATCACTTGTGTGGTCAGATCCCATGGCTGACATTACTTCATGTAGGGCTTGGGCAGACATCTTGTCCAAACCAATGGAAGTACAATGCAAATGTAGGCTAGTAGTCTTTCCAGAAGACCTAAAGGTTTCATTTTTCATATCTGAAGATGTGAGACCTTGGACAACATTTTCCACATCGGTGGTCAACACCATGGACAATTTTCACAAGTGGTTTGTGATTGTCCAAGTACTGGGGAAGAAGGTATTCATTCAAGAAATTTAAAGTTGAATTCTCATAATGTAGAAGCCAAGAGGTGATATTTAGTTATCACCACTCAGAGATGACTTGTTCCTAGAAAGTTGCAATATTGAGGAAGACAACCCTTAAGTCAGGACCACATCTTTTTGATAATCAGTTGGTCCTCACAAGGATATGGTCTCCCCAAGATGATGATAGATGAGCCTCCCTTACTACTGCTTTGATCTGGGTCACCTTCCTAGACCTAGGATGTCATTAGATAAGGAGGGCACTTACGATTATAAGTTATGCTTTGGGTACACCTAAAGTCATGGATTTTTAGATGGAGGGTAAACACATTAGAGCGCGTCATCTCTGCATCAAGGTTAGAGCATATAGGAAGCCTTTGTCAGTGGTTATGGTTGAAATTCCAGATGGAGAGGAGATGGAGTTAAAGGTTTTCTACGGTGTTATGCCTGAACACTACCATGATTGAAAGGTATTCAGACACACATCGAGAGCCTTCCCAGGTAGCCACGAGGAACACTTGGAACCACCTATTATCTGAGGAATATACCAATGTAGAAGAGAGAAGAGAAGGGATAAGAAAATAAGGATAAAACAACACAACAAGGTGAAAATGGAAGGGTTTCAGACATGTTTTCGCTGGAACTAAGGGAGCAACACAGGTAGTAGCACATGAGGAGGATGTGCAAGCATTTGTGGAAGGGGTGTAGCCCCCTGAAGCAGGATGCTTGCAAGTCCACAGAAGACTTTTTAACAACCAGAGGGGGTATACCTGAGCCTGATCCAGGCAAAGACAATGTTGCTACGACAAGCATAGATGGGTTAGAAGAAGGGGGGATGGTGGTTATGGAAAATCAGTTCCAAGTTTTGGCTGACTAGGACACTGACGACTTTAGTGTTACCCTGATGACCTATAGGATCAATACCAGGAGTGTGTAGGTGGATCCCAATAGACGAGGAAGGGGGAAAGGTAGGGGAAGCTACACCTCTGGCAGGGGTGCACAAAACAACTTGGTTAGATGAAAATCCTTGTGCCGAATGTCAGAGAAGTGTCTTTTCCTGGCGAATAGAGAATACTTAGGCAAATCATCGAGGAAAGGAAGGAAAGGTTAGTCTTTTGCATTGAAACAAGAATTCAAAGAGATCTAGGTTACATTAATAAAGGCCTATTTCCTGATGGTTGGGTGGCCTTGTCCAACCTGAAGCAAATTGAAGGAGGTAAAATCATTTTTGGGGGGAACCCACTTCTCTAGTACACACAAATGATAGATGATTTAGACTAAATAGTTATGATGAGATGCAACAATGAGGGACTTTACTGTGTCGTCTCCGTAGTGTATGGGTCTAACTCTTAGTGGGATAGATGAAGGTTGTGGAAGGCTATTTTGGCCACCACACAACATGAATTTCCTCACCTAGTCATAGGTGATTTCAACCAAGTTAGGAAATTGAAGGAGAAGATGGTGGCCTATGCATTTTAGACAAAATTTTGAGAAGATTCAATGAAGATGTTGATGTGGCAAAGCTCCTGGAACTCAACATTAAAGGAGGAATCACTACATGGCATAAGAAGAGGATCCTTGTGCATAGAATATCTAGCAAATTGGATAGAGGAGTGGTCAATGAAGCATGGCTTGGCGTCTTTCCAGAGTTGGAGGTCAGTTTGGGGGCTCACCCAAACAAAAATCACATTTAGATGGAGGTCACCTTGATTTCCCAAATTGCTCGAAATAGGCATTTCAAATTCCTTAATTATTGGTTGACTTGAACAAGTTTTGAGGGCATCATCCAAAAAGTGTGGAATATCATGGTGGTTGGCAATCCTCGGTACGTCAGGACTGAGAAGTTAAAGAGGACAAAAAAGGCTCTGAAGAGGTGGTCTATAGAGTTGCTTGATCTTCTCAAACTCATTAAAGAAGCATGAGGAACATTTGAGAATATCATTGGTGATATTCGTCAGAATCCCACTAGATTAGAGCTAATGAAGCTTGAAAAAGAAGATAGCAAGTGGGTACTAGTTTTAGAGAGGGTGGAGGAGGTTTGTTTTTAGTAAAAGAGAACAATGAAATGGATCCGCGATGGGGATACAAACACCAAAATTTATCATGTGGTGATGAAAAGGAAGAACATGAAAGATCACATCCACAATTTGGTGGACACTGATGGTAGGTTGGTGGATGAGGAAGCTAAAGTGGGAAATATCCTCGTGGAGTTATTTTTAGAAGTTCTACAACCAGGAGACATCAAGTGATGAGGTTTCGATTCCTCTCTCGCCTAGGGTGATAGAGGAGAGGAATAGAGCTTTAATGAGAAGAGCGACAAATGAGGAAATCAAAAGGTAGTCTTCTCCATTGGTGCCTCCAAAACACCTGGCCCAAAGGGCTTCAACGTGACGTTTTCTCAAACGTGATGTTTAATCATCCATGAGGATGTCACCCCTTCTATTCAATAGTTTGTCATTGGTGGGAGTATGGCACGACAGGTGAATCTTTCCTTCATCAAGACTATCCCTAAGCATAGCCCAACAGTGACAATGAATGATTTCTTACCAATTTCTTGTTGCTCAATGATGTATAAAGTGTTGGTCAAAGTGATTTCTCGCATGCTTAAAGACATCCTACCAAGGATTATCTTGAAGAACCAATCAACCTTTGTCAGAGGGAGGGAAATATCTGATAATGAGTTGATGGCCTCTGAATTTGTTTGTAGATTTTTAAGTGAAGAATTGGTTGAAGAAATCTTGTGTGAAGGTTGACCTTAATAAGGCTTACAACCATGTCAGATGGTTGGGTCTGTGGGATACTATGAAAAACCTTGGCTTTGCTGATAGATTCATCAATGTCCTCAGACAATGCATGGAGACCATCTCTTTCTCGGTGCTCATCAACGGGGCACCTCATGCCCTATTCACAACGACTAATGGGATAAGACATGGGGATCTCCTACCCCCTTGATATTCTCTATTGTCATGAGAACCTTTCGTGGCTGATGGAGAAGGTAGAAGAGGAAGGAGAGGTGAAGACATTTAAGGTCCAAGGAACCCAAATCCACTCACAAATAATATTTGCAGATGATGTGCTATTCTTTGTAGTTGGACATGACAAGTATTTGAGAGGGTTGAGAAAAATTCTGGATATCTTTGGCAAAATTACTAGCCTTTACACCAGTAATATTAAATTGATTATTTATTTCGCTAATTGTGTGATTTCCACAGAGGCATACTTAAAGAGGTTGTGAGTATTACAGAGGGTACCTTCCCTACAAGGTACCTAGGTATATCTCTTCCAGGAGGCATTATCAAGGGTGAGAACTTTAAGATCTGTGTAAATACTCTCTGGGCTGCTATTGAGAAATGGAGTAGTAACCATATTTCCATGGTAAGGAGAGCTCTAATCATCAAATCTGTCCTTAATAGTAAACTGAGATACTGGTGCAGGCTCTCTAAGATGTCATGCTTCATTCCTGACAAATTTAACTCTGGGATTGTGGGCTTTCTCTATGGGGTGGGTCGCATACCATTTCCTTGAACACCATCTCCCTATGCGTTCAATGTGGGGGACTTGTATTGGGTGACCCCAAGCACATTTCTTGGGTGGCAACAACCAATGATACCAAATATTTTCTCACCAAACCCAATTCCCCATGGACGAGTTAGACGACATGGAGATATGGTGGGATAGAAAGTGAGAATCTAACACTTGAGGTTACCAGTTGTTGGAGGTTGATGAAGATGATATGGCCAGAAGTTAAAATGACTTCATATTCAACAATTATAGTTGGAAGTAGGCAAGCAAGGCTATGAATTGGGCATTATTGCATTGTCCCTCAAATTTCCTGGGACCCAATCATTTGACACAAGATTCAATGCCCCAAGTGGAGATTTTGTTCGCATTGAGCTATATTGAGCAGTCTCCCCACTCAGGGTAGACTCAATAGATGGGGAATCAATGGAGATAATAAGTGAGTGCTTTGTTTAGAAGAGGTTGAAACATACCATCACTTGTTTTTTGAGTGCAATTTCGCTAAATATATATCAAGAAGGGTAGCCTTACAGTGTGAGTGAGGTTGTTTACCACCAGAGATGATGATGGAGGCCATTCTTCAGATTTTGGAGAAAACTAGAAGTAAACTAGAGATGAGATCATTTACTGGTCTGATCTTCTACTACAAAAAAAGGTCATTTAGCTATAATTATTCTAGCTACATTTATTTTATTTGTAGTTAAAGATTATATTTGGCTACAAATTATAATAATATAACTAAAATAAATGTAATTGATTCTTTTGGCTACAAAATGACTACATATATTCTAATTGAATACAAACTAAATATTCTGCCCAACAACTTAATGAAAAAATCCTTCTTGTTCTCACCACACGCCCACTCTCAAATAACTATAAGCCAAAAATTTCATATTTGCCGCGTGCTGAAATTTTCTCTCCAATCAGAGCGTCTAGCACTCCCGCTCCTTCCCGATTGAACCACTCCTTCATCCCCATCTTTCCCTCCCTCTCACCCGATAGTTCCTTCCCAAATAATGAGCCTTGTGCGATCACGCTCTCTCCCTCTCACTCTCTTCTCCCCCATATCCCCCCTCCTTGTCAACATTTTCTCCTCAACCGAATAGAATCCCTGATATCATATTCTCTATTAGCAGCTAGCCACGCGATTGCGGACAGCCGGTTTGGAGGATCCGGATGGACCAAACCCTGCCAAAAATAGAACATAGTAAAGTAGAGGAGCCCCGCCAGCAAGCAAACTGAATGGATTTTCTTTTTGTACAGGTAAATCCTTGTCCATATGTATGGGTGAATAGATAGATCCCTAAGACTAGAGGTACGTCACGCCCAGGTGCCTGTCCTGGCCCCAAACTATTCTAAACTTGCAAGTTGTTTTAGGTTCTTTGATAATTTCTCTAAACATTGTCGTGCAAATAGGATATGACTCGGGTATCCAAACTATTAATATTTGGTTTTATTTCTTTCTACATTATGTAAAGTTATTGATTGCTCAATCTTTCTTTTTGTGATTTCATTGGTAGATACGAGGGCAAGGTTCATGTTGGAATGTGTGGCTGACTTGAGGAAGAACCTAATCAGCCGTGACCTCAACCTGCTGGTCCGGAAAGGCAGGCCTGAAGATATGCAGTCAGAGTTAGTTCAGATACTCGTATTTGTGTTTGACGTTATTCTTGTTTAAAAATGCCATCTTCTTTCCTATCATGGGGACATTCCTTAACGCCTTACGTATATAGTAGTTATCAATCTTTATACCTATCTTTTATTCACATTATTCTCTACATGCACATACAAATGTATGTGTGGATGATTTCGAATGTTTAAATCCTCCATTCATGTAGTCGAATTTTCTAGCTTTCCCTATAAAAGCACCAATGCGTGTCTGAGAAAAAAAACATGCCTCATTAAAAAATTCTACGACAACAGTTCCTGTCAAACTTACAGCAACGAATGACTTTGCATATGGATAGGCAGAATGTGTTTTGTATATATTTCGACTCTTTTCAAAATCTAAGTATGAAGTATGTGTAAGTCACATTTCAATTTCACATCAATGCTAGAACAATAAATAGAGGAAGAGGGCGACATATAAAGGATATATGTGATTCTAGGAGAAAGCATAAGTAAATTTCCAACCAAAAAACGTTTTTCATCATTAAACCAGATGGATCACTGCTTTTTCCAGTTTTTTTAAGGAAAATAGATAGCAATATCAATGGGCACTCCTCCATACTTTTTTTAACATCAATCACCTTGTTTCAACTTCCACGAGACTAGACACAATTTGGTGGCCTCACATTTCTCATTCCATACAAAAATTTGTATCGCTTAATCAATTTTGTCATAGACTGAAATTGGTAGATAGGTGGACTGCATTGTGTATATGGAAGAATAATAGATTAACTATTCAACAAAACAGATATCTGATGGCCAGAAAGACGTATGTCACCCCGAGAAGAGTAGGAGATAAGGAATGGTCTGCACAAGTGACCAAGATCTGATCATATTTTGTATTTATTCCATTGCTCTAAATTTATATTTGATGCAGGTCAGATTTTTTTTTAAATGTACTGCAAGGTCTTTTATAGTATGCCTCCCCATGTTGGAGTTGTAACTCCAAAAAGTATCTTATCATCTAATAGAATTCGGTCATGTTTCCTAAAGAGTTCTTCTCAGAAACTGTAACATCCCTGACCTGGGTTATGAGTTAACCCTAGGTGTTTTGCCTAAATATGTAATTAAATTTTTGTGATTAACTCTGAGCATGTAATTAAGTTTCTCAGAAACATATATTTCAGTATTTGCTCCTTTTTATTTAAAGTTGTAGCATTGTTTTGATATACATGGACCTATGTGCAATTTACCCAGTTGAAAGGGGTAGCTTGCAATTTGCACATGATGAGATGTTCCTCTGATGTTGAGACATCATGAGAATCTTCTTGGTAAAGTTTGAGGGATTTCCCAAGCTTGGGCACCAAGGTGCAACTGTGGAAGCAATCCCGGTGCTTGAAACCCTAATTTGGGGAAAAATGCAATTTACCCAAATTAAGGGATGCTATGTGTAAAATATACCATCTAATGTATCTTTTAAGACTCTTGCCATCATATAGAAAAGAAATGATGAAGAGGTCACCTCAATTGAATAAACAAGTTATGAAATATACCTTGTGATTGAATAATCAGGGTATATGTGCAATATCCCTTTTATGAATGTACCTTAGTAATAGATTGATTTTCTTTGCCTCTTTTTCTTGACCTTAAGATAATGTTTGTCCTTAGAATAAAGAGGAAGGGATGCGCAAGTAAAGAAGGAAGGACCTAGTTGAAATTATGGAAAACATATGGACTAATGTTGAAAATCCTACCCCATGTATATAAGCTCTCCTTCCCTTAGTTGCAAGGGAACTTACCCTTCGTTCCCTTACTGTTTCATTTCACCAAGGACGACCAAGGACTGCCTTGGAGCTAAGGAGGACGACCAAGGGAAGCAAGGTAGGTTTGGGACCCTCTTTTTGCCTAAATTCATGGTTAAAACTCGAATTCAAGGTCAATTTCATGGCTAGCTCTCATGGCTCTATCTTTCTAGCCATCTTTTCTTGACCTTCCCTGGAGGTTTTCACCTTGGCCAACCTGTGAGAGCTCAAGGACGCCATTAGAGCTTGGAGCTTGAAAGCTTAGAGCTCAAGGAGCAAGCTTTAGGCGGGTTTTATAACTCTAAACCCATGCTTTACTATATACATCTCTTTTATGCTGTTAGATGATAGTTCTTCATGTTCCCTACTTTTCTTTGCTACCTTGCAAGAAAATCCGTGGGATATCTGTACTGTTCTTGAGCTAGGAGATGAAGGCGTGATTTTCAAGAAAAACCCACCGCTTTTCACTTTCTTAAACGGTCTCCCTAACTTGCTCTCACGGTCTCAGGACCGCGAGGTGAGCAAACGGTCTCTGGACCGCGAGAGGGCAAACGGTCCTCACGACCATTTGGACCCATTGATCGAGCATGGACCGTATAAGAAATCTGTTCCTAATTATGTAGGCTAATCACCCTCAAAAAATTGAGAGGTTAACTCCAAAGGAATTAGGAGGTATGGCCTTTTTAAGTAACAACTTTAATTGAATTTATTCCTGATTTTCAAACAGTCTGAAATTGCCTTTTTGGGAAAACGGTCTCAAGACCGTGTAAGGTCGTTGACCAAGATTTGACCATATGAAATTACTGTTCAAACTTATGTTAATTAACAACTCACCAAGTTTGATGGTCTAATTCCAAACAAGCTAAGAGTTGAAGGGTTATTACTAGGGTTAACCCTAGATGAAATTAGTACTGAAATTATGGTGACTTAATTAGGGTTTTTAGGGTTGATTGACCTAAACGGTCTCAAGACCGTTTGGGGGTCATCCAAACGGTCTCAAGACCGAGAGTACAATCACCCAAGACCGTTTAAAGGTCTAGGGTTAAGCTAATTTGATCAATTAAGGACCCAATTGCAATAAGTTATCAATTAATCAAAATTCTGATTTTGTGACTCAATCATGGTTCAACCCCTATCAAATCATATTAGATTTTGATGAAATCTTGGGAAAACGGTCTCAAGACCATGTGGGGTCCACCCACATGATCCCAAGACCGTTTGGGCCAAGTTTGGGCCCAATTAGAGCTCAATTGAAGGGTTCAACCTTGTGTTGATGCACATTGTTGAGTGTTGATGGTTGAACATTGATAGACCCTAATTGAATCGACTTCAATCCTAATTGATCAACAATTGAGGGTCAATTGAATGACCAATTGGTAAGAATAATTTTAATTGACCTAATCCAAAAGTGGTCACCATGTCTTTGACCTTTTGAGGGCTTCAACATTGGTTGACATCATCGGTTGTAACCATTGAACTTTGTTGATGGTCCAAGCGGTTGAGACCATGTGAGCCTCGCGGTCTCAAAACCGTGAGAGGGCTCGCGGTCTCAAGACCGTGAGAGGGCTCGCGGTCTCAAGACCATGAGGGGCCTTGCGGTCTTGAGGTCAAAGGTGAGCAAACGGTCTACATAACCTTCGCGGTCTTGAAACCAAGTTGAAGGCTCGCGGTCTTGGAGTAAGATGAGGGCTCGCGGTCTTGGAAGTCAAAATTGACTAAACGGTCAACACACCCTCACGGTCTTGGAAGTCGAAATTGACTAAACGGTCAACACATCCTCGCGGTCTTGGAAGTCAAAAATTGGCTAAACGGTCAACTCTTTCAAACGATCTCAAACCAATTGGAGGTTGGTGGTTGAGATCGATCAAGGTGATTCAAGGTTGACTTCACTCAATCATTTGAAGATATAAATGGATCATTTTATGCCCTAATATAAACCCTAATGATAATCTATGACATTAAGGGATTAATTGACTAATGACTTGACCATGATGATGATCAATGGGGTAAATTACCAAAATACCCTTGAAGGGTCAATTGAGTAATATCTTGATCAGATCAAACCCTAACCAATGGTGGCGATGTTTTTGGCTATGTTAGCCTATGATGACTTAATCCAACCTGATTTGGAGTGGTGTTATCACCCTCTACTAGTATGAGGAGAGAGAAAGTACTTCTAGAGAGAGAAAGTACTTCTAGAGAGAGAAAGTACCCTTTTTAGGTGGAAATTCAATTAAAGAACCTTCAATACACATGAATGTGCATAATTAGGGTATGATCCACCTGTGTGAAATCATAGAAACCCTAATTATGATGAATGATGAATCTTTAACTAATTTGAGAGCATCAATGATAATGATACTCATACATGATGATTTTATGAGTTCAATTCAATGTAATGTGAATAGTAAACCCTAATTCAAGGGTGATGACATGTAATGTAAATAGTAAACCCTAATTCAAGGGTAATGGCATGCAAATGAGTATTAAACTCCAATTGATGAGAATCAGAGGAGTTAACTGTTATGATAAGAGTGGGAAATGTATTCCTTATTTTTGTATTACCTTTATCAGTTGAATTAACCATGCAGGATCAGATATGAAGGTGATCTTATCCAGGTATGGATATTGATGTTATATTCATTAAAGGCATGTTGTTAGCCTTATGAATAAGAAAAGTAATTTGATGCCCAGTCAGTGGCATCCCATGAGTTAATGTGCTGTAAGAGCCATGAATACCATCAAAGTCATGCTTTAGAGATGACTTGTGATGAGTATGATGAGAAATTATGATTGATATGAGTTAGGCATGTTACATTTAGTATTCTTCCTTTATAGCTGTTATGCTACTGTTATTGTTTGGAGAACAATGTATGTTGTTAAAGAATACTGAATGTACCTAACTAATCAAGTATAATGTAGAGCCCTGATCATAGACCCATCATTGTCAGAGATCAAGTGATGGTGAAACAGGTTTTCCTCAGGGAACTCCTGGAGCACATACTTTTGAGTATGTGGGGTACATGGATGTGTAGAACCTTACATCCTAGTGTAGGAAAGTGATGTAGATGTGTAATCCATCCATCCTTCACTATAATTCCATACCATATCAGTGGTAGGTAAATATGAAACCTCCTGATGACAAAGAAAACACAGATATCCGTATCAGTGGAGATAAACATGAAATCTCCTGATGACGAAGAGAGTACAGAACGCCACTGTGGCTCTAGAATAGCGAAGGACCAGTTTACCATGGTGAGCTATAGTAGTAGAGACACGAGGTGTCCTACAAGTGATCCTCTTACTGACTGAGGAAGGTGAAGGTCATGAGAATCCGGCTCTCTTAATGACCTATGTATGATACTGATGTGACTTCTCAGCGATCAGTTGGAGTATGAGTGGTATGCCTCATCTCCACAGGGCATAATGTTGTTTGTAAAACATAATCAACCACGTAGTATATCTGCTAGAGATAACTACGAGTTAGTTAACTGATGATACACTATGATAGTACTTATATTTCTTCATGTCTCATAAATGTTGAACTCATGTTATATAGTTGCAAC
Source organism: Alisma plantago-aquatica (assembly GCA_963693085.1). Taxonomy (NCBI): domain Eukaryota; kingdom Viridiplantae; phylum Streptophyta; class Magnoliopsida; order Alismatales; family Alismataceae; genus Alisma; species Alisma plantago-aquatica. The sequence continues at coordinate 1,035,326,546 of OY856412.1, forward strand.
TGTTATTGAATACTTTGAAGGCTTTACTGCTTAAGATAATCTTTGATGTTATAATAAAGCTTCTGGCGGAGAGTTATAACTCTCGCTGGGACAATTATGTAAAATTGTCTCACCCCGTAGACTTCAACTTTTTAGGTGGACGTCGGAGACGAAGGAACCAGCCTACAGGTGACCAGTCTCAGCAACAGCAGCACCCGGAGCAGTAGTAGAATCTCAGGTGGAGATTTATCCTGCCATGTGGTGTAGTTAGAGTCAGTCCTATGTGCCCTCTGTACTCTCAGGTCTTGGAGTCTTTTGTATAAGTTCTTAAGATTTTGTATCTTGATGTATATAATTACTCAAGAAGTAATTATCATGAGATGTAAACAGTTTATCTGTTTTCATGAAAGAAGCTTTTACGGATTCAAGCTCTTGTCTCGAAAAGTTTTAATTTCCCGTGATTTTTGTCTTCCGCTGTTTATCGAATCGCTTCCGCTAAGTTTTAATCGTGTTTATGTCATGGTTTGGAGATCGGAGCCCACAGAAACTTCCAGGTTATTCGGACAAAAAACCAAAATAGCACACTTTAATAAAAATATGTACTGAAATAGCACCAAAGTCATCTTAAGTCTTTGCCCACTTTCTGGGAAAAGCGCCAATACTTTTGGCGTTGTAATGTTTCCGGGACCAAAAGCGTCAAAAATATGACGTTTTCAGTTGAAAGCGCCCAAAACTTGGCGTTTTCAGGTAAAAGCGCCAAAAATTAGGCGTTTTCAGGTGAAAGCGCCAAATAATAGGCGTTTTGAGTTGAAAAAATTAGGCGTTTTCGGATAGGCGTTTTCCCGACCAGGGTCCCTTCTAGGCGTTCTAGCTTTAGCGTTTGTTCCCGGCTAGGGTCTCTTTTCCCTTGGTCGCTCTACGGGCGGCCTATGCTAGCAATGGACTGGGGCTGATCCCGAGAACCCGGCTGGCCTCGAGGAGGTCAACTGCTGGGAGCCGGAGGCACAGCGCCGTGCAGCCTTTGCAGGCGATGATGAACAAGGAGGAGCTTAGCACGGCCACTAGCAGTAAAGTAGTACCAACCGAGCAGCAGATGAAGGAGAGCTTGGCGGAGAAGGCAAAGAGGAGCAGTGGGAGTCTTTTCTCACTGGGATCGGGCAAGGCATCGTCGTCCAGCTCGTCAGTGAGGACGTCGACCCTGATGAGCAAGTTGACCTCGGCCACCACCGCAAGTTTGCTTCTTTTAATTTGTTATAGTGACACGTTGACAAAAACCGTTAGCTTATCTTGATTAATCACATAGATCAGGGAATTAGGCTCCATCTCTTCGTGTTTTTCTTTGTTCTGTTAGTAGTTTTGGCTCGGATCCATGTGCTTGTACAAAACTCATCTGAAAACACCTATGATTTGGCGCTTTCAATGAAAATGCCTATTATTTGGCGCTTTCAATGAAAACGCCTAATTTTTGGCACTTTTACCTGAAAACGCCAAGTTTTGGGCGCTTTCAACTGAAAACTTAATATTTTTGGCGCTTTTGGTCCCGGAAATATTAAAACGCTAAAAGTATTGGCGTTTTTTCCAGAAAGTGGGCTATTTTGAGAATTAAGATGGCTTTAGTGCTATTTCAGTACATATTTTTATTAAAATGTGCTATTTTGGTTTTTTGTCCATGTTATTCATATATTTACTAAATGATTAGGGTCAAGGTAATATGCATACCATTCAAATCTATAGCCAGTTCAATTGATGGTTATATAAATGAGCTATTTATTACTCATTTGAACTTTTTCTTCAGGTGAACTAGCTATTTTTTGGTGAAAGTCAATAAAAGTATGAGTCATATTCAAACACTATCTCAACTTCAGGAAGTAGGATAAAGAACTTGATATGTTTTCTATGTATACTAATGTGGCTTATGACATGACTGCAAATTATAAAATTAATTAGTTTATGAACGGTTAGGACCGCGGCATTATGATATTGCTTGGTTTATGAACTTTCAGGATTGCAAGCATTATGACAATAATAACTTGAGTACATTATCCTATTATGTTAAAGACACAAAAAGACGGGTTGTTAGTAGTGTCGGAACATTTTTCCAAGCTCCTAAGGCCAATTATACTACACCTTAGCCAACTTTATCCTGAGATCCTATTTTGTTTAGTAAGGCTATCACCTTCTTCATTGTGTTACTACGGTCTTTCTTTTGAAAATGGTTCCTATGCAGTAACACTACAATTCACTGAAACAACTTTCCCTGATAATAATAGTTCTTTTTGCTTTCAATGAAGGGACTTCAGTTTCAAAAGACAAATGCTTACACAAGCTCTACCAGCAAACAGATTGGACTGCATTGAAAGCAAAACAATTAAACTATGACTGAGTTTCTTTCTCACTTTGGGTGTGGATTATTTCTAGTAGATTGTCTCTTCTTTCGAAGAAACATCAAGACCTGGTTGGATTTGATCACATTTGCTTCTTCTGTATTCTTATCATTACATCTTGCACACATCCCAACAGTTCACATTCTTCTTTGGACCCTCTTCTAATTAGCTAGAAGAGTATTGCGCATTTCCTACCACATGAAGGCCTTCATCTTTTGTGGCATGTAGCAAGTATCTTACAAGTTTCTCTAGGCTATTGAGCTAATTGCTGGTAAAGGCTGGTGTAGATGAGCATATCAGGTGCTCTGTTGTGTGCTTATCTTCCTCGGTTTGCACTGCACACTGAGGCATATGTGCATCTAGTAATCATTCTAGAATATCTAAAAACATGGGCTATAAAAAATGGTTCATCATTTCAGTGGCTGTAAATTAGTTAGTGTCCTTTCAATACAGGAATATTTTGTTTTGTACATCTTATATTACATCTTTGTTGTAGATTTGATGTGGTTTATTCCCTGAAGCTACTTTTTATATATGGTTTCTATCAGTTGGTATGTAAATTTTTTGTATTTTCTATTCTCTCCACAAACGGGGGATCTCCTTTTTTTCTTTTATCTTAAACAATTTGACTCACAAGGGGCTATTTGTCCTGAGTTCATAATTAGATAAAGGGACAGTTTGGCCTTTCTAAAACGTACTGGCAATGCAAGGCATCAAGATAAATGAAATAACCATGAGTTCAACTTATAAGTATGTCCCTGATCCCTTCATGTATCCTACTTTCAACTAGTTTCATTGTGACCCCTTAGGATGTAACCGGAAGCCACCATGACTTTTTCTTTACTGAGTCATCCACATACATCAGTAATGATTCCTGGGTGATTGTGATGCTTTTGCCTTCTACACTCCCCCTTTCTTGTTCAGTCTATTCGTCTCTTTTGAATGTGGCTATACATCAAAGCACTTCAGTTCTTATATAGTTGACATTTATGTGTGTGTTAGTAGTGTTGTTATAAAACACTAGCTAACACATCTACTTCCAGATCTTCCATGTGCCCAGAGAAAACCAAGTTGGCCAGTCTTTCTGGTGTACTCAGTACTTCACATATGGTAGGTCACTGCAACTCAATCATCTTGGTTGGTGTCTAATGCTATTTTAAATTTATAATTTGTTATATATCCTAATTAACGTATTCTTGAGGTACAAACTGAATTGTGAACCCACATTTTTTATTGAGCCGATCATCATCATTTTTCTATTTTAATGCAGATCCAACTGCATTATTCTTGGCGGATGATGATACAAAAACCTTCCATGAGCCACTTCCTTTGGTACTTCCATTAGGATGTGCTACAGTTTGAATTGGTTCTAGGATTTGTAAAGGGGCAGATGATGTCTTTTCTTCCTGTTCCATAAGAATGTCCTTAATAGAGGTTGTTTTTGGCACTTTCAATGAATCTTTTGACCAAGGTATAGAAGCAATAAATTTAGTATGTTCTCCTTTCTAAGGGTCAAAGTCCCCATCGTGATGGATCAACTGGTGGAACAGGAAGTATTTCCTTCTCTTGAGCTACCGAATCTAGTAGGTCAGGTATATATTCGTTAAGAATTAACTATGCTTTGCTGTCAACTTAACTTGCGGTACAAATTGTATATATCTTCTTTATTACGATGTTATTAGTACTAAACTGGTCAGTAGTGAGTAGTATACAAGTTTGAGATGGGGTTGCAGGTCATCTATTATGCAACAATAGACGATGATCTTGTGTCAGGCAGTATCATTCGTGTAAGGTGAGGAGAAAGGGAATCCATGTGAGCCATTATAGCTTGATGATGGATTCTTGTGTGAGTGTGAGAAAACTTTGGACAACATGATGGTGATTGCACCCAGCACATACTCTTAGGGGTGTAAGGTAAGATTAATCTATGATATATACCACGATGAGTCAAAATTTACTAACTCTTAAGGTTATAGTATACAGTAGATACATCATTACCATGATAGACAACTTGTTATCGTAGAGCTAAACTCATTCTCAGGCATAAAATATCATGCCAAACACCCATTCCTGGTTCACAAAGAGTCTATTTCTTTGGTTTCTTCTTATGAGCATTTTTTGAGATTATTTTTTGGTACTGAATTTACTTTTTTTATTAACCCTTTAGAATATGGATCAGTTTCTTGGCCAACAAACCCTCTCTCTGAATATGACCCCTTATGAGGATTTTGCTTCTTGGAGATGAGGGTGAGTACTGCTTCCTATACATATCTTTAAATTATTTCTTTATAAATCTCTACATGGACAATTACTTTCAGTTTATTTCATTTATTCTTCATTGTTGTATTCATATCTTGCTTCTTGGTGGCTTTTTATGATGACATATTTGGTTATTAGTTATCTATATACCCAACAAATGGGGTTATGTGTTGATACTTACAGTCCTTATAGTTCATTCCATGAGTGGAATCATTGTTTAGGCTTTTATATAATTTCTTGATGGCATATCATTTGAACCTTTCTCAAACAGGATCTGACATCTTTTGATTACAGATTATCATTTTAGGTTCCAAAGACGTCTATTACAGATTTTTATTTAGTAGATCATATGCCTTACTGATGTGCTCATTTTCTGGTCTGATGTGCTCATTTTCTGGTCTTTCTTTGAAGTGATCCATGCCTTCACTTCTATCACAATCAACACCTTTTCTTGCATGGATTCCAAATGTCCACATTGAAAGATTGTTTAAAGATCCTATAAATACAGAGAAGCAAAACAAGCATGTGCTATTTGCACCCCTATACTAATTCACTTTGGGAACCTTTCTATTCTAGGTCCCATTAGAGGGTGTTGAGGTGGATAAGTATGTGGTCTTAACATTTCTAACAATGAAGAATTATGTTAGGAGGGCCAACTGCATCATTGCAATGTTCTGGATTTAGAAAGTTAAACATATGTCCCTAACTCATGCTTTGTATTGCATAATGGATTTTTGCTAAATTTATATGATACTTCTCACTTATTAGTCTGGTAGACTTATGAGAGGGAACACATTTTATGATATGTTTCCCTGTTCATACATGATGTGGTACATCGGGTCATTCAGGTGGCCACTAAAACCATGGCAATCTAGCCTACATTTAAAAGTGGTTGAATGAGCACAAATTTTCCTTCACCCAACATACATCACCAAATTTAGTACAATTTCTACAGGTGAGTGTTGGCACATTTGTAAGCACTATGTGTAAGTTGGAGTTTTATTAGCATTCGAATAAGAATGGACCACTAATGGATTCTAGAACCTTCCACCACATATGCCCTTCTTTTTATATTGTGTTTTAACCTCAACAATTCTATCTCCACTTTAACAACTAATGCATCTGAATACAGAGTTTGTGTGGCATGAGCACGGCTCTGGTTCAAATGTTTGGCCGAGCATTGATTATTATTGCTGAAATAGTATTTTTCATCTTCTTCTATTCTTATTTACTGTGTGTTCTAATACATTATGTGTTCGAGTTTAGCAAGTTACGTATTCATGAAGTCAAACAGTAGTATCATCAAATACGAACACCACATATGCTATATTTGGATGTTTTGAGGGTCAGTCCGGGGTGGGGGTGCTTCATGTACTGATTCCTAAGGATGGGGGGGGGGTGTGCTCCAATTATTGTTCAAATAGGGAAAATCTCAGTAGCCATGACAGAAAGCGATTTGTGTCAGGAAATGTTCTTAGTTACTATTTGAGTTGTGTCAACTTCCTAATGCAGAAGAATTGCACAATTGACTGAGGAAGAGTAGATTGAATTCTGCATAAACAAGAGGCAGATGAAACATGGATACTTGAAGCATGGAAAAAATTTGAAGAGGTTCCACTGGGGTAAGAATAAGTGATAGAAACATTGTTAGAATAAGCATAAGCAACACTGTTATATTTTTATCACTCTAAGAGTTTGATTTTTTTTCTTACAATATAGTAACATGGAATGTTGATGCACATACACCACGAGATTGATCAGAAACATCAAGATAGTTGAATGTGCTTAATGATTTGTCTTCTAGTTAAATTCGACGGGGACTCAACTAGGAAGTCACTGATCCCAACCACCAGAAATGAGACTTCACAATCTGACTTTTATTTCATATTATTTTGTAGATAGATATTAAAAGAATGGCATCATTCTCTCTGATGATCATTTCAGTTGAAGTCATCTTTGTCTATAGGGCTCTGAGCTGGAATGACCACTATGAAAAAAATTCCCTCGGTTGACCTGGTTTCATACCACTCTATTGATTGCTCCCTTCCTATATCCTTCTACTGATTTGTTAAATAATGGTGAGAAATGCGGCCCAACATTTCTAAGAACAAACTGTAGGAAGTGCTCAAATGGAGACAATACAATGTCATGAAATGTTGACATGGAGCCTCAATCTACTGCAAATTTGACTCGTCTATATAAATTCCTTCAGACATACTTTCATTTTTTTTTACTATATGTCACATAGACATATCCGTTTTTAATATCTCAATAAAATTATATGCTCTACTGATCCTTTCAAGTGAAGCTTAATAGAACATAATGCATGTACATTAGGACTATGGAAGACAAGCCGGTCTTAGATTATTATTTATGCACTGATGTTTCATATTTTGTAGAAAAATTGTTTCTAGACAGTAGGAATCCATGATTATGTCTTTATCAAAGTTTTTCATTTAGATTATATTGTTGACCATCCTCACTTCATATTGATCGTAGGTATCAGTCACTATTATGTGTGATGCGTTTTTCAACATTGACGTACCTAACTCACAGCTTTGTTCTAGTGGGCATGCCGTTTTGGAGCTTGGGAAAACTCCCAAGATGGACAAAGCTGCTATTTTAAGTTATGCAACTTGTATGGTAACTCAATTAAGGACTGAAACCCAGAAACTGAAAGATACTAATCAGACCCTGCAAGAGAAGATCAACGATTTGAAGAATGAGCTTCGTGATGAGAAACAGAGGCTGAAGGCTGAGAAAGAGAGCTTGGAGCAGCATCTCAAGGCCATGATTGTTCCACCTAGCTTCATGCCATATGCTCCAGTGATGCCGTATCCCTTCATGGCTCCCCATGGGCAGGTACCAGGAAGCAAGCTAATGATGCCTTATGTCGGCCACCTTGGTGTCATTTTCCAGTTCCCAATACATGCAAATGCTGACGATAAGAATGAGCTTCCACCAGTTGCTTAATCTGGAAACCTTGTGTGTTTCATAATGATTTCTAAACAATGGAAATATGATTCACGGTCGATTCTCATTTATCTAATTTTTGTATCTAAGATAGAAATCTGGAATTCGTAATTGGTTGGCTTGTCAAAGCTCTGTTAAATTCTTGCTTGCTGCTTACAACTTTGATGTTGGTTTGTTCTATACTTGGTACGGAATAACATGTCCTTTTTATAGTTCACCTTCTTCTATGTATAATTGGTTATTATGGTCGAGCTGCTATATTCAAGATAAAAAGTTTAGGAGGTGTGTTTTGCAGGTGAAGCTATATGACTACCTTGGGAAGAAGTACGGTGTTCTTTTCTTCTACCCTCTGGACTTCACATTTGTTTGCCCAACATGTGTGCGCTCTCTGTGCAGACAACACTATTTATGTTGCCAGTTTCATGGTTGGGTTGCTGACTTGCTCTTCTCTTACTAATTTGCTAAAACTTAATGTAGAAATTACTACCTTCAGTGACCGGTATGCCGAGTTTGAAGAAATCAACACTGAAGTCATTGGTGTTTCAGTGGACAGCGTGGTATGGTATTTGTTGCCCCAAATTATTTTTGATTTGTCTCATTTTAGCTTTTCTAACTTTACTTGTTATCCTTTCCAAGATAATATGTACATGGCTGCTGCGTGCTACTTGATTTTTTTTAATTATGTAATATTAGCATTTCTTTTGTTGTGCTCTGGCATGAAACTATTTTATTTTCCATTGCACCAAATAAATTTTATTTTAAAGTTTTAGCCTCAAGGGGGACACAAGAATCATATTGTTAAGTTCTTTATGTATGAAGTATGTATTATACAAGTTGTTCTCATAATACAGTGACAGTTTGTGCTTCTTGATTCAATGACTCTGATTTCGTTCTCATAATATAGCGCACAATTTGCCCCAAGTTTAGGCTCTGGGGGGATTGTTTCAATAAGCTCAGTGCTTTGTTACTAGAACCAATGCCATATAGATTACTAAGGCAGTACTTTGTTACTGGAACCAATGCACGTGCTTCATATCTATGGGCTTCAAATCCAACTTGCATCATGTCAAATCATGAGACATTTCTTGTGGCATATTTCTTTCACAACTTGATTATATGTTGCTGTATAGCTTACAAAATCAGTATCTCTTCTGTAATTATAGGGGCCCAACACATACAACTAAATTAGACTATGATCAACACCTCATGGGAAGCCCTTGCTGCATTTAGAATCTATTATAGCCTCGACCATGTTGCAGACGTCTTATAAGGAGGTAACTGAATTCTTGGTCTTGTTAATGGTTTAGGCTTGGTGCCAAAGTTCCCAATTTTTTCAATATAGCTGAAGGTCATATCCATGGTTTCTTGTTTCAATCTATACACATACTTTTCATGTCTTTTTGTTTTTTCAAAGGAGATATAGTTTCTTATTTAGTGATGCTTGTTTTGGAAAATGATTGATCCATGTGTTTGAATCGTGCTAGTCCTACATTGTATTCTCTAGTTCCCTGGAGTCTTTGCTTTTGAAGGTTCCAGTTGTGACTGACATAGTGGGTTCGTGACTCTATACATATTGCATTGGATGTGTTTTCTCTGACTGCTTGGATGTGGTTGTGGCCCTTGGTTTCAGTAACTACATGCATCAGAAGAGATGTCCTAGGAGTAGCCTACAACTTGTTTATGGGCTGATGCACTTTTGGTCATTCATTCTCATGTGTATTTCTTTTCCATTGAAGTCTATGTTGGTTCTTATTTCTTCCCAAAATGCAGTACTACTTAAGGCACTAACACATGGAATTTTACAGAAAAAATAGTCACTAATATGCTTCATGATTTTCTCTGAACTTGGTTTAATTTGAGATCAGAACTTGGTACTTCGGTAGCAAGTGTATTTGAATTTGAATTTCGTTTGTCCTATTATGTTGTAGATTGTAAACTTAAGTTTATGTACCCAGAGGTAAACAAGAAATAGAGATAACCAGTCCTAAAATATTAGTTCAAATGGCATTGGGTTCTCACATAAACTTTGGTTAATTAGCAACAAAGACAATATATGCAGATTGAAACTATAATTCCCTAATCCATGCTCTAACTTTAATTTGACATCCGTGTTGTAGTCACATTTAAGTTCTATCAAATAAAAAATTAATATCCAAACTGACCTTGACTTTGTACAATTACTTTCGACTCAGAGCAATCAGAACCAATGGTTTTACTAAACACCGTTCCCACTCACTCAAGAACCCATTTCCCTGCCTGTATTTTTTGTGACCTTCCCCGTGCTTAATTGCTAGTTGCAAGGTTGTTTTTTGTTAGGTGGTGAATTGACTACATTTGGCAAGGTATCATAAATATATAGTTGTAATCAGCTGAGATGAGGTGGTCTGCCAAGAGCTCGAACCTGTAGTTCATCTGTGAACTTCCTATCAGTGGATTCATGTTCAAAACACACCTGACCAATGTAGAAATCCATTATTTTATCAATCACATAGCACCTAAAAAATAGCTCCCCCCCCCACAAGGCAAACAACCAGGGGTTCTGTTCTATTCAATTATTCTGGTGGCCTGAAGAGGCTTCTCTTGCATCTCGCTCAGTGTTTGATAAGTTAATTAAGGTGCCGACCTTTAAGGTTACTATCTTTTCCATATACTTTATTACCTGATTATTGGTATACGTTTACTTTCCAGGAGTTTTATAGAACTTAAGGACGGTTAATGGTATTACCATGTTCTTTAAAGACTGATGAACTCTTGGAGGTGCAGATATAGAAGCCTTTTTTATCTTGACAGATTATACTATCTGCATGTTACCATAGAAGTAGGAAACTACATGTGTAAATAATAAGTAAGATTGAGTATTATATTGAATCCATTTCTAGTCTTGCTAATACCCCTACTAGTTCAGTCAGGAGCCAATCTTGAGTCTGCATTTGCAACTTGCACGGGATACCAACATGATGTAACATAGATCCATTATCACCTAATATGAACTAGTTAAGATTGTCTCAAATGTCCCACTATTTTTTTCTTCAATTTTACTTCTTTATATAACTAATATGAACTGTTCTAATGAGGTTCTTTTGCAGACTGACTTTTCTTTTTTTTTAGTTTTTCCCCACTTTAACATTTCTGTACATTACACACTACAACTTCTCATCATGATCTTTGTTGTAATTTACTTCAAGCACAAGGATGTTTGTGATCTTCATCATGCCACAGTAGGGGTGGTTCATACATGTCAGATTTTGGATCATAAAATTGTGGTGGTGGACCTCACAAGGATGACTAGGTGGTGGGTTTGGCGTGGTGAATCCCCTGTAGGATGCTAAGATCTAGTCCAAACCCCCAACAGTTTCCCTGCCATCTTCAGTCCAGAAACCATACAGTGGTTTTGAGGCTCCCTCTTTTGGATGAGTAGATTCTGTACAACAAGTGTAGAGCTGAAGTATCCCCCGCTAACATGTATTACATTTCTTGGTGACTTTTCCAGGTTTGCAACTGAATGGCTCTTTAGTGAGCTGAAGATATACAATTATATGAGATTCTATTAAAATAACAAAACATGGGTTGGGAGGCTCATTCAAAAGTGATGTAATATGTTCACTATTTTTCAATGGCATATAATCTCAATTTGGTGTGCCTGTAGTTGTGAAGGTTAGTACAAAATACCTCTTAGATAAATTATGCATCATTTTATTTGAAAAGTTATAAGTAGACATTACTCTTTTTCCTTCTCATGAGAAAGTTATCAAAGTGAAAGGTCACTCCTGTTGGAGCTCGCTCAGAGGGTGCCATCCTCCAGTTTTCATATTTTTTGTTGTCATGAAGTCTACCTCGTAACAATGCATCTTTCTAATGCAGACGGGCGTGGTTACAGTAGTAATGCTAAGCCAAGAATGTGCCCAACTTGCAGGGGAAGTGGAAAAGTAAGATTTTATCTTATCGATCTCCAGATGGCTTTGAACCTAGTCAGCTACAGCCTATACGCTTATAGCTATTTTCATCATTGCCTTTATCACATAATTTCATCACTATTGCTAGAATTTTTATTCATGTTACAGTTTTTCCATTTTCAACAACCTGCAACACTTGCAAAGGGCATGGCCATATTATACAGGTATGCTTTTAACATTCTGCTTCTTGGGAAAGGGAACATTGTGTAGTTATTCTAATGATGCACTTGCATGAGGGATTTTTGTTTGGCATGCGGAGGAGCTGGGGTAGTTGAAGGGACCAAGGATGTTGATGTTACTGTCCCAGCAGGTAGGATTGCACTTAACTGTTAATTAAAAGTTGTTCATCTTACCATTCATACCTGACCTATCTATTCAGGGCACAACAACACACTATGGAGACTTTTGAAAGATTACTATAAGAAAAGAGTATTGTAAATTTGTAATTGTATAGAAAATGAGATGTGTAGTACTGAAACGTAGTTGTTTTATTATGACATAACTTGTTAAAGAGGTGCTCATGAACAGTATTAGAAGGAGATTTCTCCTATAGCGAGATGTATATCACTTGCTTTATCGAGGAAAGTTTGTTGGAAAGGAACTAGCGACCATTAATATATACCCATTTCAATGGTTATAGGTTCTCTGATGCCCCTTCCATATGGGGTGATAGAGGTTTGGGGGAAAAGCATAGGGCATCAGGGCTCATCCCACAGGTACCCTGTTTCAGATTAAATTTTTTCTCTTCAAATAACTATTTTCACGAAGGCTATTATTTTCTGTTGGAAATTGCATTTGAATCCATCATTTCAATTAGCTTTGTATACATGTCCTTACATAGCTTCTCTCATTTATCAGGAAAGAAGCAGGGAACAAGACATCCCACAAAGAAACCCTCCCATCCTTTCCTCAACCATGAACTGGGAAGATGGCTCACCGCAAAGACCTCCACCCAGAAACAAAGAAACATGACAGCACAACAGAACCAAAGCAGATGATCAAGACATATCAAACAGCTGTAAGTCATTATTAATCATCTCCCATGCTCTAGACCAAGAGATCTCCACATTAAGATGAACTCTAGCTTTTCTCTCATTCCACAATCTATGCAAGATGCACAAAGCAGCAAGATGGCTTTTCCTACTGCTGCAATTCACGAGATATTCCACTGATTTAGGAAAACTTAGAATAAAATTCTCAGAAGCAGCCAAGTTCCAAACCTTAGCAGAGAATTCACACTGAAACATACAGTGGTCCACACCTTCCTCACTAAGCTTGCAGAGAAAACACATAGAAGGAGTACTAATGCCCAATCTTCTAACATAATCCGTGGTAATAAGTCTTCTATGACAAACTTTCCAACCATGAATTTGGTATCTAGCTGGAACTTTAAACTTCCAAACCCAATCAAAGAAAGGAAGCACCATACCTTTCACACGAATAACATTCCAGATATCTTTCAGTTTAATGTTATTTAGATTGTAAATTGAACTTCATCAGTTTATCACTAGTTGTAGTGTTGGGTTGTATTTGTTTACAATAAAAAAATGCATCCCTTCTATTCTAGTGATGATTTGATTACTCTTTTGTATGCTTACAGGAAGTAGGAACTTGCACAACATCAGAATCAGTGATGCTGGGATAACAATATAAGTTCTAAGTACACGAGAGATGCCATCTTACAAACTGAACCAGGAAAAAGACTTCCTGGGCCATTTCATAGGTAGAGGTCTTGTCCAGTCCTACTACCTGATAGCTTAAACTCTGGAACAAACTCCAGCAGTACAGGAAATATTAGAGATTCTATGGCTAGCTCTACTCATTCCAAGCTTTTAAAGAGTTGTTTAAAGAGGTTTCTCTTCTTTGCTTCTCTAGGTTCCTAGAAGTATGATGCAAATTTAGAATTCAGATACTGTTTGAGATGTCAGATAACTTCTTTACCACTTTATAAGTATGATGCAGCTTAAAAATGAATGAAATAATTATTCTATTCAATGATTGTAATTTGATAATATATGATGCAGGATAAAAAAAGGCCTCAATGTCAACTTATTACTAAACAAGAATCCCTCTTTGGGTCTAGATCAAGTCCAACAAAATAGAGTACAAAGAAGATTCCTAGAACATCTATGGATGGTCCAAGTTGTAAAAGAAAGATGTCACTATGAGGGGCGATGCTACAATCTTCAAATCAAGACTTCTTCCATTCAACAAAATCGACCCACTCATCAAGGAAATCGGATGAAGGGCCAACGTGTCACAAGGTCACAACTTTGTGCAACACAAGAACCCATGCTATCGCCAAATCATTGAACAAAAGGAGAAGACAACAACGATTCTAAAACAAGTCGAGAAAGATACATACTCTTTTTCCAAGATGCGTGTAGACCTCACCGAATTTATTAGTATATGTATATCCTTTTCTTTGTACACATTATGTAATAGGGGCAAGGTATACGTCCTCCCCATGTACATTTGACGTTTCAGTATAAATGAAAGTAAGTTTGTTGGCATAAAGAGCATAACTTTGTCTAATTACTATAAATGTGTTACTAAAAGAGCTTCGGGACTAATTACACAATACATGAATAATCAAACTATGCATATATGTATATGTGGCACTACGTATGTAGCTAGTGCATAATCCAACTACATATATATATGTGTGTAGTAGATGTTGCCTTTCCCTACACATTAACTACATATAATTTGTATTAACTTCATGTTTTTTCTACATACTGACTATATATACAATTGTAGGCATACATTTAGCTATAATTATACCTATATTTAAATATGTAAGGACAATATCTAGCTACGCTTCTGGATACATATGAATTTGTAGCAAATGGATTATCTAACTACATATTTGAAAATTATAGTCAAAGGCTTTAGCTATACGAGCATATACTACAATTTGTATGTGTAAAGAAATATGTAGTCAAAGCCTTTCGCTACAAAATATAGGGTTTTCGCTACAATTTTTTTTTATAGTTAAAGACCCTTTTTTTGTAGTGTTCATGACCCTCTTTTATCACATTTGGAAGGAGATGAATAGCAAGCTCCATTAGTATAGTGAATGTGACAACATTTTCCTTTTTATTACCCTTGTAAATAGTTTACATTGGCAGGTTAAAGCCAAAATGAGCAATCTAGTAGGAGTTACTACTATGGTGGCACATATATGGGATCTAGTATAGATCTATGTATATAAAATGGGGTTTTTGAGCTCTTCCCTATACCCCTTTTCTGTGATCAATAATAATTTACCTTATCCAAAAAAAGAATCTTGATATCTTTCTAGGATATTACTTTACATATGAACACTTGGTATGTTGCTTTTAATAATTCACATTCACAAAGTGCAATAAAAGATAGAACCTTTTTGAGGATGTCGACATGTTTGATGAAGATAAGTATGGTACAATAATCAATCAACTTGTTACATCAAACTCTCTCCTCTATTGGTTGCTTTTTAATCATATAATTCTTACACTAATTTCTTCTTTCTAGTCATAATCCTAAATAATTTTTAGGAACAAATATCCAATGTATAAATATCCCTATATGTGTCTGAGTGCTAGCCACCTGAGCATTCTTTCACATGAGGGTATGAGGGGATACCACTTCACTTTTATCAATACTGACTTGGAATAACTAAAGAACATTATGCACGATATAGAAGGTAGTGGCATTAAGGAAACGAAAACAAGAGAGAAGAATACTTCACTCTCTAATTTTTGAGTATGTGACTAGAATGTTTTATTGATTGATTCATGCACGATATAGAAGGTTGAAAATTATATTGCAACACTAGTTATTATGTTTAAATCTATGTATTGCCTTGTTCACATGTCATAGTAACACACAACTAACTTTTTAAGGGCTTTGCAAAAATCTGGTGAAAGCAATCCATTAAAAAAAAAAAGATTTCAAGAATGAGAAAATATCCCTAGTACGACTTCCTTTGAGTTTAGTAATAAATGTATATTATTCAATGCACACATGTCTAGAAAGAAAAGGAATTCTATAATATGAAGTAGGGAAAAAATAATGTGTTGGACTTTGTTATTCCCTAACCAACAAATAATTACTTTAAAGGTCTAATAATAGAATAAGAGGTCAAGATTTTTTTTATGACTAATCCAAACACTTGTTGATAATTTGGTTAGTTTGATATCTCACACTAATATTTGTGTATTTCCTAGAGTAAAAATTATGACGAATGTAAAACGATTACTTTCTACCTTCTGTTTGAAAATGTAATGTTTTTGTTTTTTATTGTTTGTATTTAAATATTAAATATTATTTAAATAAAATTGTCATCTTAATAATTTGGTTAAAATAGTTCTAATAAAGTTTGTGTGTTGAACTATATATCCCTTAGATGTTAATATAGATTTTTTAAGAATCCCCAATAAATTATTATTATTATGGGGTTAGTAAGAAAATAACATGTTAGTGTTATGACTCAGTTTGTTGTTATTTTGCAGTCCTTAAGATAAATGTTCTGTAATCCAATTTTATTATGGTTAACTTTACAAAGAGAAAGTATTAATTGATATTTTCTTTGATTATGAACTAATTACACATTCTGCCCATCTTATATCAATTTTCATCTTGGTTGGATATTGATCAAACACTAAAAAGGTGTAATTGGAAGTGTTGGTCTAGGATCAAGTAGTTGGAAACATTCTTAGTTCATTCATTACCTTAGTAGATCATAGATGGTCAAAATTTGGGTGGAATTTCCTTGATGTAAACTATGTTTTGTTGAACGTGCACTAGTTCTAGTTTAATATCATCCTTGACGTTCAATGATGATTGGTTTTTGGTTGATGTTTGTCAACTATCAAGTGGTGGCGATATCAATATTTACCTATGAGGGGTTATTGAAAACCTAGTTTTGGTCATTGGCAAGGTGAGGATTTGCAATGAAGGTTTTGACATAAATAGATGGGGAGAGAGGATGGGTTGCTCTTCTGGTAATCATATGGTGATTGAAATGGTCATTGGTGACCATGCAATGTTTTCCATCAAACAAAAATCATGGAACCTATGAGGGGTGCCCATTGACCATGTAGTTTCTAAAAACCAATGATTTGGTGAGAGTGTATTGTTTAGTACAAAGTATTACTATAAATTGATCACAATTTCTCCATAAATTTTCCAATGGTTTTATAAAATTTTATAGATGTTGTTTTGTGATATTCAAGGGAAAAAAGTGAAGAACAAGATAGAATATTGTTAGATATAGTTTTTCCTATATAGATCCCATGTTCTTACTTAATTTTTAATCTCATTTTTCTACATGCATGTGAAAATTTTTCTCCATGAACTATGCCTTATCGGCTCCTACCAATCTTTTGCTCCCCTATCTACCAAGGTGTGTGACCAAAAAATCTTTGGCTGTAAGGAGCAAGTTTTAAGAAAAAGCTTTTGGATTACATCTCATTCTGAGTTTTCAATTTATATTTGAGATTCTAAGAAGGTTTATAAAATTTCACATTAGTGAATTTCCTTAGTCAATCATAATTAATCAATTTTTACACACAATTCCTACATAAACTTACGACATGCATGTTATTTTGGTGTAAGAGTGGGGTTTTAGTATTCTATGAATTTGGTGATGTTTGAGTGATTTACATGTATCAAATCCTTTTTATAACAATTTTATAATAAATAAATCTTAGTAATGGTGCAAAAACATTATTTCTACATGTACTGACCTTGATAATGTCAATTTGGCATGAATTGGATCCAACCAGGTTTTCTGTGGTTTTGACAAGATTGCATTATCAATTTTCAGACAAAAATTCTATTTGTAGAAAGCTAATTTATCAAATTGATATTATTGTAAATCTTTATTGGTAAATTCACCATGATCATACATATATAAGAATCAACACTATAATACTAACATATGATCAATTTTTGGTTTATCCTTCCAGACCTAGTATGAGATAATATCTAATGGACATTAGAAGCTTAATGAAATATTTGATACAAACATAAATACAATGATGTGGTACATTACTATGTCAAATTTTGTATTTTTATGATGGAAACATGTCCATGGACTACCTGAGATTAGGAAGTAATGAGGAAGTGCTAGGCAGTATGTCTTGTTATTCACTTTTTCCAATGTGTTATTAGGCACCTAACATGATCATGAGAGCCTTCTTGTTCATAGTTCATTTTTGTAACATTCAATGGGTCATGGTAGTTACCTATGACTCCCAAATAACTTGCCTTTTGAGGTCTCGTAGGTCTTGCCTCTAGGTCGTGATGTATCTTGACATGGATGTCTCATGTCCCCCTTCTAGTGGGGAATATCTTCTCGAGTCCTTGCTCTGATGCATGTGGCCGTCCTCTAGGCACTTTAGATGCCACTTTTCTAAACTGATACAAGGCTTTGGACCCTCAGATGGCCAACCACCCTCATTGGTTTTGTTGTGTTGGGTTTGTTTACATGCCATTATTTCTTGACACCTCATTGGAGGACCTAATTTAGGTTAATATGGGGCAACTACGTAAAAATCTAATTCAGACATGGAACACCTTTTGTTAGGCCAAGGAAAGAGTCAAATGGTCTTATCATTCCTTGGTATTATGTTAATACACGTACGACGAATACTAAATCTTTATTGATAAAATTACACATGTGTGGTACATGTCATATGAATTTAGGGCAGATATAAAGCAAATTAATAAAAAATTGAGTAAAGAGTTGAGGTTGCATTATAAATTTTGAAAGATAATATATGTTGGCAGGTTAACTTTTATAGTCACCAAATCAACAATTTAAATTGTGTATTTTGCATTTCAAAATTCCTAATCTATCGTGTCAACCTCAAACTATATATTACTTTGTCATTCACTTTACTCTACATTAGTTAACTTGTATGATGTCCTTGTTTATTTCTAATTATCAAATGCATCTTTTTAATATTGGTTGCTATGGTGTTTCATTCACTTAACTAGTATCTCTCACACTATTGAAGATTATATCTATGTCACACTTTATTGTAGGAGGAGTTAATAGAGGAGTATTGATATTCCTTTCACTAGAGAAGTTTGATATCTACCGTGATAACTATTTTAGTTTGGTATCTTCATCACCAAATTCCATAGAGTGTGTATGAGAGACAATACACATTTTTTCATGTTTATGGCCCGTTTTCCTGACGAACTATATGTAATAAATATAATGAACATTCCATTATGTTGTATTTTACTTTTTTGAGAACAAGATAATGTTTTATGATCTAATTTGTTTGTATCTTGTTATCTTTTTTAATCTATTTTTATGGGGTAAAAATAGTGGAAAAAGTTCATTTTTTACTTTCTAAGAATATATTTTATTAGTTTATTTGTTTCACCATGTTGCCTAAACCCAATATAAGGGTTTTGGAAATCATGTTGGTATGTATGTCCTGAGAGTCAATCATGGGATGATTGGTGGGATACGTTAAGATTGATTTGATAAACATCAAAGGCAAGCTTCCAATTCTTTCTGGTTCAGTCATATGAGATAATAATATAATAGATTGAATGTCTAGAGAATGAGAGTACTCAATGACGTATGCTTTCAGGTTAAGGACCTGAATGATGAGATCATACAGATGCTAAGAGTTTGTACATTCTTATTATGTCCCTAGTCAGATGTCATTGTGGAAGGTAAATAGACAACAATGACACACAAGACTAGATTGTGGTGTTGGTTGATGACAGAATCTCGTTAGTCATGATATGGAGATATCAAACCAAACACATAGGTACTTGTTAGAGAACAAGTGTACCAGACAGACCCACCGTGAGTTTGACACATGGAACCTTGACATGGTAGTCACAGTCAGTTCTCACAGTGATGGTGGTGAGTGTGATTCTTTGACCTGAAATCACTACACTCAACACATGTCGTTGGGTACACTTTGACATCATCAAACGCAGTCTTGAAACATGGGTTGTTATAAAGGTGATGATTGGGTGGCTTTGACACATGGGACTTTTGAGGGGTGAGTGATAGATATGGGATTTGTCCCTCCTGAAGGAGTTTGATATCCATGGCCACCTGATGAGTAGGATTGAGATAGGCATGCACGCATGTGTGAATCAGTATATGATATTGATGTCATACATATCTCCTCCAATCTACTCTAAGATCAATAAAGTGAATGAACATTGAAAGGATGACTATTCCATGCCTTGAGTTCTCTGTGATGTCAGTGAAAAAGGAATTATACATTCACTGTAACACCATTCATAGATTGTAGGATTGAAAGTTGTTCTCCAACTTTCCTTTTCACTTGGGTAGCACTGATGTGTGACTAGGCACCGTTCTTTGCTTGTGAAGTGCTAAGTGTTATGGACTTTCACTGCCAACGTGAAATGGACCTACAGGGTCACACACATAGGATTTAACCTGGAAGAGGAGTTTATCCACAAACGATGTTTAGATTGATTGCTAAAGGTGTTTAGTAGTTCAATTAAACACTCAATCAATTGATAGCTCAATATCATAATGTTCAAGGTGTTGGACCAATTGATTAGAGTATCATATTGATTGAAACTACAATTGACTGATTTTGTACAATCTGCACTCCCAACTGATCGGCTCATATGATGAACCGATTAGCTCATCTTGGT
The DNA here is from genome assembly GCA_963693085.1 of Alisma plantago-aquatica. Taxonomy (NCBI): domain Eukaryota; kingdom Viridiplantae; phylum Streptophyta; class Magnoliopsida; order Alismatales; family Alismataceae; genus Alisma; species Alisma plantago-aquatica. The sequence continues at coordinate 1,035,346,743 of OY856412.1, forward strand.
GAACTGATCGGCTCATGTGATGAACCGATAGGCTCAGGATAGGTTGAGATGACCGATTCAAGGGTTGAATCGATCGGCTCAACAGGTCCAAATGAGCAAGTTGGGAAAGTCAGGTTGGTGATCAATTTCCTTTCGTTTCACTTGTCCAATTTGATTGGAACAAGGATTGGTATTTGGACCAATTTGAAACAAAAGAGGAGAAGTCAACCAGGAATTGACCAGGGCAGCAAACTGACCGGTTCAGAAGTGAACCGATCGACTCAGGTGCCCCAACCGATCAGTTGAGGTGTCAACCAATGGACTCAGGTCCCCAACCGACCGTTTCATGCTTGAAACGATCGGTTCAGGTGGCGTAGTTGGTTGTTTTGTGTAAAATCTCAAACCCTTCTACTCCTACTTTAATCCCGCATTGCCCGGGGTAGAGAACCCTGTCCCATGACCCTCCTATATATATAAGAGTATTGGGGGCTTCTCAAAGTACAACTAAGAACACCAATTAGTTTACAAAGTTGTTGTTCTCTCAGGTTGTGGTAACCGGGAGAGCCCGAGCAAGTGCTACCCAATAAGGGAGGCACATCAAGGGAAAGAAAATTGTAGAAAAGTGACTGGTGATAGGAGAGTGTGTCGGCGGTTAGTACTTTGACAGGAGGGTGTGACTCCTTCTGATTCCTTGTGGACAAGATCGGAGTTCCAGGTGGTCTGTGTGGACTACTTTAGAGGCAGGAGATTTCTGCCACTCGGGGGACAACTGTAAATCCTGACAGTCCCGGTGACCAGGAGCTACACAGACACCATCCAAGACTGGAGGTGAAGACTGTGCAAGCCGTGAGGTAACGTTGCCGAGGAAGCCTCGGGACAAGGTATGTCTCTACAAACCATCATTCCTACTTTATAGACGTTGACGTGATTCCTTTATTCTGGGTTTGGAGAGAAGAAAATTTTTGTTTTCGCTGCCTTCTCTGTCTCCAAATAAACCCAACAGTGGTATTAGAGCCACGTCAACTACTCTATACTTTAGTATTATCGATGTGATCGATTTTGGTTTGTCGCCTTTATTTATTGCATACGATGCAAATAAAATTGGCTTTATGCATGTCCAATCCTAAATCCACAAATCCCAATATAGATATATGATATGTAATATGAATGCAATCGATACGAGTCACCCTTAAACGAGTTTTGTGGTGGATGTATAGCGTGGTTATGGCCAATAAACCCTATGTATGTGTGCTTGGTTGAATGTGGTTGCTTGCATCTCGGTCTATGTATTGATTCCCTATCTCCTATTCCTGATGTAACTCGAGATAACTTGAGATTTCTTTCCTACTTTTGCTCCCCTCGAATGTAACTTGGGGTTTCCCAATATAAATGTAAATAGGATAGATCTTTTATTTCCTGTTCTGTCAAAAATGGTGGACAATCTGACGACAACTGGGATGATCGGTTCAAGGAGTGAACCGATCGGTTGGCGATCCAGACGACTAGTTCGAGGAGCGAGACGAGTGGGTGGCGGCCATGAGGAGATGCATGACGACCAGGCGAATTGATCGGTTGGAAGAGCCAACTGATTGGCTGGTGACACCTAGATGACCGGCCAGGGTGAGCAGGTCATTCATGTGATGAGTTGATCAATGCGGACGGATATAGCATTTCATCATGGACAGGTTGCATGTGATGTGCACCGAGATGACCGTGATTGCTCTTAGCTCTAGGAATCACATTAGGATGACCATAATCATCGCTTTTATTGTTTCACATGTTTTTTGTGGGATATAGCATGTGTATGATACGTACTATGTATTGTGGTGATTGGATATGTATATGTACCTATAAAACCAAATCCCTCATAAATATTAAAGTTTTAGATGCCTTCCAAATGTGACACACGTGAAAAAGCTTGATCGACCAAGTGTGGGCACACCCTAGCGTGGTGCACTGTCTATCTCATAGAAGCATGAAGGATGAGTATGTGTGTCTGCCCTAGCAGTGTGCATATTCATCGTGTTGGCTTTGGGTCAGACTTAACAAGGTGACCTAGATAGGATCTAACACCTTGAGGCATGGAGGTGATCATGGCAAGGAGTTGTGCATGACATCTTTCAAGAGTTGCATATGATGCAATTGGCAAGAGTTGCCTACTTGGAAGATCTAAGTTATGGGTGACAGCCCTAGCTAGTCCATGACTCAGAGGATTTTAGGATCTTGACCCACTAGAAGATTGTACACTGCAATCTTCTGAATTGATGGTGAGGGCTATCAATTTGAACAAAAATAGTGGGAGGGATAATTAATTAAAGTCCTAATTATATCGCCAACCTTTCAAATCAACCAAATAAGTCAAAATTGTGTTTTGGACTAAACTGCATATATTTCATTTTGTAGTACAAATGACAGCAAACAACAATCACTTTTCGTTGTGATCGGTCCTTGAAAAGGACAAGTTGAGTGGGACTAACTTCCACGACTGGTTTAGGACATTGAGAATTGTTCTCACTCAAGAGCGAAAGCTATATGTCCTGGATACTCCAGTTCCAGAGGAACCTGCCCCTACCGCACCAAAGACAGAAAGGGATGCTTATAAGAAGCATTCTGATGATGCCATTGATGCAAAGTGCTTGATGTTGTGCTCAATGAACCACGAGTTGCAGAGACAACATGAGAACATGGGTATCATTGAGATGATTCAGCATCTCAAGAACATGTATGAAGATCAAGCACGGCAAGAGAGATATGATGTCTCCAGGGCATTGTTCAAGTGTGTCATGAAAGAAGGAGATCTAGTTGGTCCTCACATGCTCAAAATGATTGGGTATGTGGTGAACCTGACAAGACTGAGATTTCCCTTGAGCCAAGAGTTGGCTACTGATGTGATACTGAAATCATTTCCAGAATCCTACAGTCAGTTTGTGATGAACTGCAACACGAACAAATTTGACAAGCCATTGCCAGAGTTGTTGGGCATGTTGAGGACAAGTGAGGCACAAATGAAGAAGGACAAGCCTAAGTCTGTGATGATGATCAACAATAAGAAAGGCAAGTCCAAGTGCAAGGGCAAAGGCAAGGCTAAGAAAGGTTATGATGCTAGCCAGCAGCCCAAGTCGTCTTCAACTCTCAAGGCCAAGGGAGGCATGACCAAGAGAGGCAATTGCCACCATTGTCAAAAGCCAGGACATTGGAAAAGGAATGGTCCACTCTATCTGGAAGAACTATAGAAGAAGGAGGCGACAGACGTCTCCACCTGAAGGTGTCATGAAATAAACTAGTAACACTTTTTGAGGTATATGATACCAAGATATAAAGTGTAAATCACCCAATAAATGGGGCAAATGTTGCCGCCATAGATATGAGTACTTTAGTTTATTTTTAGCCTTAAAGGCGTGTAATAGAGTTATGAACTGCTATTTCATATTTTCTAATAGATAGAAACACGTTATTTTTCCATATTGTGTGACGATAATGGCAATTAATAAAGTTGATGTTTCCTTATGGAAATGCCTTTTTTATCTTGTAGTACTTGGTATGCATAAGATAATATGATACCTAAAAGTTATTGATAACTCAAAAAATCAAATTAGCATAAATCATGAGAAATTCATTTCTAGTTTCCATATGATGGATAAATCTAGACTCTTTTGGTTAGAGAACTAGTAAGAGACATGAATCTCTTAGACATGATTAATCAATCTTCACTAGTAGTAGTGGGAGAATGATTATCTTATTAGGTATAATACATGTGATGTATTTACATACCTATTAGAGATAATGCTAGTACTTCAAACAATGTTTAGAGAAATACCAATAAGAATATCTTGAAGTGTTCAAAAATATCATAGATGAAGTACGAATTTGGTAAAGTGTAAATTCTTGATGAGATCAAGGAATGAAATACTTAGACCAAATGTTTGAGAACCTTGTGAGTGATTATGATATTGTATCATAATGAACTCATGATTAAGGCACGGTGATATCTAAATCAAAAGGAGTCATACTCTAAGGAGTTAGAGGATGATTATCAAATAACTAATTTCTTCTTAAATAAAGAATACCCCACACGAATAAAGGACATCAAGAATCACAAGGAGTTGTGAATTCTTAAATCCTTGACAGATACACCTCGATTATCTATGTGATGAGTTGGTCATGTGATGAGTCAACTATCTAGATGAATATGAGGAACCGGAATTTGAGTTATGGTTTGTGACGATTACATCCTAAATGACTTCCATGTGAACCATAAGGCAACACCTTGATGGTAGCACCCATTGGGATGAAATCCTTAAGTGTAAATGAGTCTTAAGCATTAAGACACATGGATAACATTTTGAGAAAGATGATGCTTGTTGATTGCAACTTAATGACCAAGAGATTTGGCATACAAATACTAAAACCGCATTCCTATGAGGAATAAAACAAGGATGTTTACATGACACAATCTATAAGGTTTATGAATCCATTAATGCAAATGAAGTCTATAAGTTACAATGGACTAATCAATGTGATTGATTGAGTACAAGCAACTCAGAGCTGGATCTTTACTTTGATGATATAGTCAAAGAGTTTGACTGATATGTCAAAGATAAAGAAGGGATTTGTGATTTAGTGGGACCGTATTCACATTCCACATGTTGATGTGAAATGGAAATGTTCTAGAATGGAAATCCAAAGTGGAAATTATCTTTAGGAAAGATAGAGACGTTTCCTATGTGATAGGAACAGAGATATATAAAGATAGTTCTTGAAAACCTCCTGACCTAAAAAGAGAGAGCATACATTGGCAATCTATACTGAAGGGTTCAATATGCATAGATTCAGTGGGAGGAAACTTATCCATGTTACATGGAGTTAGTATCCCAAGGCCAAGTGTCCAATTGTTATGAAGAATGGGAACACTAAGAATAGATATGGAGCTATCATGTATGTAATCATCCCATTATATTGCATGTATGGACATAGCAAGAATGAAATGCATTCATCATTGTGTATGTAGGACATGACAATATGATGTACTCATCCTAATAACTCGTATGTGGGACATGACGAGTGGATGATTGTTTAGTACCAGTAAGGGTTACTGGAATACCATAAGAACTTGATAAGTACTTGAGAACTACTAGTTCTATGGAAATAAGGAAGGGTTCACTATAAAGAGTTACACTGATGTGAACTTTCGAAGAGGACAAAAAATCAATCACAAAAGATATATGGGATATATAAAAGTGAATATTTGTTGATAAATGGAAATGTTCCAATAAAGCTGTTTTAAAAGGAAATGTCGAGTATCCGTGTGTTAGAGAACATCAATGGATACTATATGGATCTGGAAGTTCATGAGATGAACTTATAGATATTCCGATCTTTGATGACAAGTAAGGAGTACTTGATCATCCAATGTGGCTAAAGGTTAGCAAAGGAATACTATATCACATATTACGTCAACTCCATCACATACGTGTAACGTACATCGAAGAGATGAGAGACATGTAGTTAATACTGACTTTGGCAAGGTGTTGCCATAACTCACTATGTTAGTACTAGAGCACAGTAACATGTGGGACATGTTTGAAGATCACTATGAATATGATTCAAGGGTGATTGGCTCACAGTGCAAGTGGGAGTCTGTTGGTATGTATGCCCTAAGAGCCAATCATGGGATGATTGGTGGGATACGTTAAGATGGATTTGATAAACATCAAAGGCAAGCTTCCAATTCTTTCTGATTCAGTCATATGAGATAATGATAAAACAGATCGAATGTCTAGAGAATGACTGTACTCAATGATGTATGCTTTCAGGTTAAGGACCTGAATGATGAGATCAGATTGATGCTAAGAGTTTGTACATTCTTATTATGTCCCTAGTCGGATGTCATTGTGGAAGGTAGATAGACAGCAATGAAACACAAGACTAGATTGTGGTGTTGGTTGATGACAGAATCTCATTAGTCATGATATGGAGATATCAAACCAAACACATAGTTACTTGTTAGAGAAAAAGTGTATTGGACAGACCCACCTTGAGTTTGACACATGGAACCTTGACATGGTAGTCACAGTCAGTTCTCACAGTGATGGTGGTGAGTGTGATTCTTTGAATTGAAATCACTACACTCAACACATGTCGTTGGGTACACTTTGACATCATCAAACGCAGTCCTGAAACATGGGTAGTTATAAAGGTGATGATTGGGTGGCTTTGACACATGGGGCTTTTGAGGGGTGAGTGATAGATATGGGATTTGTCCCTCCTAAAGGAGTTTGATATCCATGGCCACTTGATGAGTAGGATTGAGATAGGCGTGCATGCATGTGTGAATCAGTATATGATATTGATGTCATACTTATCTCCTCCAATCTACTCTGAGATTAAGAAAGTGATTGAACGTTGACAGGATGACTGTTCCATGCCTTGAGTTCATTCGGGATGTCAGTGAAAAAGGAATTATACATTCACTATAACACCATTCGGGGATTGTAGGATTGAAAGTTGTTCTCCAACTTTACTTTTCACTTGGGTAGCACTGATGTGTGACTAGGCACCACTCTTTGCTTGTGAAGTCGTAAGTGTTATGGACTTTCACTGCCAACGTGAAATGGACGTGCAGGGTCACACACATAGGATTTAACCTGGAAGAGGAGTTTATCCACAAACGATGTTTATATTGATTGCTAAAAGAGTTTAGTAGTTCAATTAAACACTCAATCAATTGATAGCTCAATATAATAATGTTCAAGGTGTTTGACCGATTGATTAGAGTATCGAATTGATTGAAACTGCAATTGACTGATTTTGCACAATCTGCACTCCCAACCAACCGGCTCATATGATGAACCGATCGACTCATGTGATGAACCGATCGGCTCAGGACAGGTTGAGACGACCGGTTTAAGGGTTGAACTGATCAGCTCAACAGGTCCATGAGTAAGTTGGGAAAGTCAGGTTGGTGAGAAATTTTCTTTTTGTTTCACTTGTCCAATTTGATTGGAACAAGGATTGGTATTTGGATCAATTTGAAACAAAAGAGAAAAAGTCAATCGAGAACTGACCAGGGCAGTGAACCGATCGGTTCAGAAGTGAACCGATCGGTTCAGAAGTGAACTGATCGGCTCAGGTGCCCCAACCGATTGGCTCAATTCCCCAACCGACTGTTTCATGCTTGAAACAGTCGGTTCATATGGCGAAGTTGGTTGTTTTGTGGAAAATCTCGAACCCTTCTACTCCTGCTTTAATCCCACATTGCCCGGGGTAGAGAACCATGACCCATGACCCTCCTATATATATAGGGGTATTGGGGGCTTCTCAAAGTACAACTCAGAACACCAGTTGCTCTACAAAGTTGTCGTTCTCTTTGGTTGTGGTAACCGAGAGAGCCCGAGCAAGTGCTACTCGATAAGGGAGGCATAACAAGGGAAAGACAATTGTAGAAAAGCGACTGGTGGCAGGAGAGTGTGTCGGTGGCTAGTACACCGAAAAGAGGGTGCGACTCCTTCCGATTCCTTGTGGGACAAGGAGATCGGAGTTCCAAGTGGTCTATGTGGACTACTTCAGAGGTGGGAGATTTCTGCCGCTCGGAGGACATATGTCAATCCCGACAGTCTTGGTGACCAGGAGCTGCACAGACACCATCCAAGACCGGAGGTGAAGACCACGCAAGCCGTGAGGTAACATCGCCGAGCAAGCCTTGAGACAGGGTATGTCTCTACAAACCATCCTTCCTACTGTATAGACGTTGACACGATTCCTTTATTCTGGGTTTGGAGAGAAGAAATTTTTTGTTTCCGCTGCCTTCTCTCTCTCCAATAAAACCCAACAAATCACACATAGAATGGAATCAAATATTAGGTTGGGGATTTATTCACTAACAGATCATCATGATGATAGGACTTTTTGATGCAACGTTACCTAACATGAAATATTTGATAAATGCCAAGAGCACACAAATGATAGGATACAAAGTCAAAATTATTGACAAGATTGATATGACAATTGCAACTGATCATGAGTCATTGAATATATAGAAGGGAAAAACTACAACACGGTAGGTAGAAACTATTAATGTTGTATCTAGAAGAGAAGAGGAGGTTGAATGATGAAACGTCTACTTTGTCTTATTCAGTAGTATTGGAGCGTATGAGGGTGCATGAGTTGTTGATAAATTTGGGCGGTATCAAAGTTTTTAGGCAACTTAGACTCAACAAAAGGAGATGATTATTCATGGTAACCTGAGAGATTCTTCTCATGTATGAAGATATTGAAGTCCAACCTAATCAATCACGTTGTTTATATCTTATAGGGTGACACTAGAATATGATGGAATAATGTCAAATTGAGGAGTATAGGTGAAGTCTTCCCAAGAATGACTTCATGGGAATTTCACAGTGTTTACATCCATTGCTATTTTTAAGACTCAAGATTCCATAGTTGAAGAGTTATAAGAAAAAAATTTCATAACACTTGTGAACTCTTATTGTTAGTTGATGTCAGATACATGGAGAAGTGCATATGATTTGAGTTGGGTCTAATCTTGAATATGAAAGCCCATGTTTTAGTTGTCATCAAGCAGGGGCATGAGAAATTAGAGTAGTTTTGTAAGGAAGGCCACAAGTATAGAGAAGTTTGTGACTACTTCCCAATGATACTCCAGGAACAAAGCTGGAGAGTTTGGTCAAGGAGCTTCAACAACCGGTGAAAATTCTACAAAAAAGTTGAGAAGAGGTTTTTGTGTTTTAGGGAAAGCTTATCCCCCACTAAGAGATGGTTATTTAAGAAACATATGATGACCTTATTTGGGTAGGTGAAATTCATTATCTTGTTGATCATAGAGGCCTTCAATGCCTATCTTTGTGAAGGGTCCACAATGATACGATACTCCCCAAAGTGGTAACAGTGGCATATCTCAATCCAAAAAAATTTAAAGTTGAATATAAATGACGTGAAAATTATATTGTGCCATTATACATACTAAATAATTATCACAATATTCAATAGTCTCTTGCACAGAACTGACAATCACTGGTATACAAGAACAAAGTGAGATATCACATAAATGACAAGGTTTCCTAGTCACTTCCTACTCTAGAGAGTGAGCATCTAGCAACAATGGGCAACATTTTTGTCAAGCCCTCTCTAGTGATTAGCATAACTACCAATGATTGGAGAGAAATCCTAAACCTAATCATGATTATGAAACATAACAATGAATTCTCAACAAAGGCGATTAAAATAGTATACAAAATCAAAGATATTTTTTCCCTTTTTCTTTCTTTACAATTTTCATAAACCAATGTCACATAAAGGACAACCAATTAAGATATCACAAATCATACTAAATTCAATCAAAACCAAAACCAAAATTTATTATTCACATACAATTCATTTTACATCAAATACAAGTACATTAATGAACAAACTCAATATACTACCCATACAAGGAAACTATCACCTATGTAGCTTATTTTTTATATATTGTCTTTGTGATGACCTCTCCACTAAATAGAATTATACCTAAAAACATTTGAAACAACCTCACGAGACTCATATAGAGCCCAGGTGATTGGATACCTCCCACCCAAGCAGAGTACATGCATTAACATTAGATTCAATTTAATGAACTCAAAAGAAACATGAAGATATTACAAACTCTAGCAGATCGTTATAGCCTCTAATCAAAACCCATTTACAATGATAATCTGATCAAACAGATAAGGTAATCACTCAGACCAAATCTGACTTTAAAATAACTTTTAGAGCATGTCTAGGAACACATAACTAGATGCTACTTAATTCAAAATGACAATACTTTAGTATGAATAACAAGTCAAGATCTAAACATTTAGGAATCAATATATATATATATAACATCATCTTTGATACTCCACTAGCTAGACCAGGAACCATCCTGCAGTCCTGAAGCTGAAGTACACATAATACATGTCTACCCAATAATACTATCAAATAGCAAGCAATCCAAATTATATTCATAGTGTTTATAAATAAATCCCAACATTTACTACTTGTGAATGAGGCATATCATAATATGAAACAGATAATCTCTATAAAAATATTATTTTTCACAACAAGTAACATAATAAAAATGGTAAATTATCTAGTAGCAGTACAAGGACTGTAACAGGCATTCAAAGCATATTCTACACAACTTGTCATCTTTTATTCATTTTCCCCGAAACTACTTGGCTTGTATGTCACCAAGTAGAAATTTCCACACCTGATTCTAGTGTCAACAACTCACTGTCACTATCTTAGTATTTAACCAACCACCCTAAGATATCAAGAACAAAGTGCGGACACCTCAGGGCTTCCTAAAGAGGCTCACGTCCTCATCTTAGGTATAAGAGGTAGGAACCAACAAAATAATATATCACATATCACTACATTTCTCATATTTTCATATTTCACATATTTCATTTGATCAAAGTCTATTCCTCATGGACATGGACTTTCACAATAAGGATTTAGGACCAGAGCCACTCAAGATGACACATTCTGAAATCCTAGTGGTCTAATCCTTAAGGTCTCAATCCACACACTAGAAATCCTTCTCATAATTAATTGATTACTACAAGGAGATCCATTTTGTTCCCCAAGTGGACCTTGGGGGGAATTCAAGGTGTTTAGGGCACCTAACTAGATTTATCATCATTTTTCTTGGTATTAATCTCTTTTACTCATCTTAAAAGAATTCAAAACATCATGTATCATATGTGTGTATTCTCACGTAACTAGAATAACATGAAACAAATTAGTCTTATCAAAATGACAATGATTAAAGAAAGAAGCACAACAAATCTGTAGTAGTGTGAAACACATTTGATTCTTTCCATTCTCTACATCATCTCATTGCAGTCATCATCAGGGGGCTTTCAGCCCAATACATAATCTCATTGTCCAACATTTATCCTCATAGGGTTTTTATCATCATCAGTGGGGTTTTAGTCTGATATATAATCTCATTGTCTAGCATCTACACACATCAGGGTTTCTCAAAGTAATCAAATAATGAAAATTCTATCTCAATATATTTCTTATCCATTCATTTCATATCATAATTCTCATTGAGTATTAGTAGAGATAGTGGAAATAACAACAATATAAGCATATAGACATATAACGTCATTCATCTTTCTCAGAATAGGTTTAACATGCAACAAATACTTATTGTATCCAATTTCTACATATATGAATGAATATCAAGTATAAACATGAATACCACATTTAATACTTTCTTCTTACTATAAATGATTGCTACATTCAACGTATAAGTGATCTTAGTTGAAGTCTATCAGAAAATACCATCCTCAGGATCCATGTTTCCTAACATACAATTACAATTCATATCTTTGTACCTCATCTTGTAATTTAATTAAACCATACTCATTTGTGTTCCTCAATCTCTCATTTGAGATCATTATTCTATCGTATCACATAACTCATCATTTTAGGGTTAGGGTTATGTTCTTAGATCCATCGAATAATTTTCATCATTTCCCTTTCATTTCAGATTCATTAATATTTAACTTCTTTCATATGATTCTCACTACTATTCTTTAAATTAATAATTTTAAGTTTAATTATTATATAAAGTTTCTCTCTCATTAAAATCCCTAATAATCTTATTGAAATCCCTCATAATCTAATTTTAATATATTTCATTCGACACACTTGTAATAAAAAAATATGTAGACTTTATACTTCACCATAGACTTCATTAATTTGTTTTGTAACTTGTCATCATCATTTAGTCTTTCTTATCCTTATTATTTCTTGTAATTGAATGTACCATGTCATTGACTTACAATACTATTTTTGTGATTAAAAAAGATCACTAGGTATCTTATGGTACTACTCAATTTAGCTTAAAAGAATGGATTAGGTTACATCTTCTTACATCATAATCTGTAATCATCCTTGTTAATCATTGTTATGTGGCTTGTATAAAAGGACCCACATTCATGTGAGGGTTTAATCAATATTTCATAAATCATACTAAAATAGATCCACTAGTCTTAGATAATATTCGTAAAACTCATCAATTTCAATTGAAGTATTAATACCTACAATTTAGAATTTCATCATATTTATAAAAATATATAGAAGTTCTAGCTTTATCACTCATACATGTATTAATACTAAATTTCTATGGTTTTCAAGTTGTCATCCTTAGTTCAACACATCATAAGAATTATATCACTCAGTAATCTCATCATGATGCACATGGATTCATTAGGGATATTCTGACACATGGAAACCCTAGTTTCCATTTTCACACATTTCATTCATTAATCATAAGTATACATTAATTAATTGACTCATTTGATTCAATCCCTCAACAAAAATCTTAAACAGGGAATATCACCAATTTATATTGATCTTGATGTATATATGTCGTATTCAATTTTAGTAAGATTCAACAATACATTTGTATAATTCATTTTAATAGAATTCAAACATGATTCTATGCATGTCAATACAATTCCCAAGCATATAGGCATTGGGCTAATATTTAGGAAATACTCACATGAAATAGCATAGTCCTTTATCAATAGAATTTTCCATGGAATGTCAACAATATATCAGGAACTAAGGAAGTTCAATTCAATGAGAAACAATTGAAATCAATGGAATTTATTTCCCTAATATCTTTCCACATAAATATCCAATCACAAACAAATGCAAGCAAGGTTTTTGATTATTTTAACTGGATAGAGTTAGGATTTTAACATGAATACAGAGCTTAATAGGGAGATCAACACTCACCTAGGGTAAAAACACCTTCAAAACATATGTCAAGCTCTACATTTTTGGAAATCCTATCAAACTCTTGCAACTGAATCTGTTTCTTCCTCCTCTTAACTTGGAAACCCTAGTGTGACACCCCTTCCACAAAACACAAGATTACTCAAAACCAAACATAAAAATAGAATTAAGCAAGAAGATTACCATAAAACACTACAAATTAAAACAATTGAACAAGGCACCAACGTCAGAAAACTTGTTACATAAAGATCCATAACCTGCCATCTTTATTATATATCTCATAAAATGTCATGTTTACAACATGTTCCATAGACATACCTATTACACATGATATTTGTTACGCTTGCATATACATGTACATCTTCCAACTATATACAACAAAAGGCATACATGCCAAAAACTCATATCGCCATCACAACCACAAAATAGACAGAGCTATCCCCAAAACCAGAGTGTAAAGGGATGACTCTAGGACTCTTAACACTAAAAGAACAACAAGCAACACGCTCAACCTTATCATATACTAATCTTGCTGCTGCTCATCCTCAGCTGCATGATCACCACCACATCATGCACATCCACCTAAAAGATGTGAAACCCCACGGGGTGAGACCAAACGTCCCTGCAAGAGATATTCCTCTCTGCCAACACTATTAAAGCACAGGTGACGAAACTAAAGAACAGAAGTAAAACTACATTTATGATAAGGAGATTCAATTAGTGATGTGAGGATGGAAGTTATTATCAACTAAGCAGATTAGATAGGTATAAGAGAGTAGTAGAACATTTTATAATCTAAAAAGGAATATGAAGGATATGTATATTTATACCAATCCAGTGATATAAAAGCAAAGCAAAGCATAAGACAATGTTTCCGTATTTAATCCAAAGAAAATATACTACACGACTAATTATGTATTTTATTATGACCCGAGGATTTGAGACGTACCACCCAAATCTAACCGACCACCACTAAGTCGAAATAGGTTCCATACAAGGTCAATGGAAGAGCTGAAATCCACGACCTCTCTGACAACTCATAGTCAGCACGAGAGTAACACTGCAGAGACATGTTTATCAACTATAAAAGGAACTTATAATCAACTGAAGGATCATCTCACGCCTAGTATTCCATATATAACAACACCTAGCCCACCTTGGTATAGATTACAGAGCTAGAAGAAAAGTCGCACACATGGTCGTTCTGATAAGGAGTGGCTCACGCATGGCCATCCATATCACAATGAGATTGGCTCATGCATGGCCATCTCACACAACTTGAAATTAAGGATGCAAGGGGATACTTGACTCGCACACTGCATATTCAAAGATATGTGCTCTGAGTAAAACTTGTTGTATCAATCTAGTAATTAAGGATGACACTGAAAAGGATTTATGGCACAGGGCACCTACGTGATTAAGGTTCCACTTGATTAGTTAGACAATTGGTTGACTTTTACCATCAATCAAGTTACAACATATAAACCATGACAAACTCTACAAGATTAAGGGTATAGTACAATTTCATAAGATATAAAATGTATAAGGTGTGAACTTGTCACACTATCACCACATAAAACATATACACTTCCATTCACAATACCATCACCATTGTTACACAACCGCTCACGGCTAAATCACTAATGTCACAATAGGCATCAAGCCATCACCAGGTCAGATGATCCATTCACATCATTCTTGTATCAAAAATATTTCAACATGTCTCATAAAGACTCATTCAACTATTCTCACATCATACTCATCATAGCATGCACTAGCTATGATTTTCAAGTTCATATCACCTACATGGTTAGAAATTGATAATTGAGAAAGAGCAAACATCCTAATTCCATGTCTCACATCATTATATCCACTTGCCTCAACTATTCATAACCATCACCATATCATACCAAGCAACGACATGCATTAAACTTGCAAGGTTAGGGGTTCAAAGACAAGAGAGATTATATTACAAAAAATTAGTCTTTACAAGAAACAAAAGCAAACATGTCACCTTACTCATCGTTAGTAATATGGTTTTCCATTCATAGCCAATTAGCATTTGGAAGAAAAATTCAATTACCAATCCTAGGTTCACCATCTCCCAACATTCCTAGTGCATCTTAAAGGTTAAAGAACATGATTAGGGAGGATTGAATATTATCCAAACATCATGTTATATGGTGCATGTTTTACTAGATGTCAACATGTGTCAAAGCATAACCCTCAACCATGATCAAACCACCCATTTATCCTAGGTCTCAACCACACAAGCAAAAAGATCGTGACCACTCAGTCAATAATATGCAACACCCATCACACATAGGGTGTCTAGGCCATGACATCCCTCAAGCTTGAACTCCTTCATGTCTTGACCCATCTAGGGTTAGGGTCCCAACCACTGACAAGGTTTTCACAACTTTGAGAAACATGGTTGTTCTGTCCTCAAACCACGACATCATGCCACGACCTAAGAACACATGTCATGAACTCACCCAAGGGTATGTCACGGCCGACACTAAGGCATGGTCAAGTCCCAAAAACAAAGGAAACCACCTCACCAAATAGGTGTCAACATGACCATCAATCCTCGAGTGTTGCGACCTCCATCAAACTAGGTACAGCAAATCAAAATGGAAGCAACTCGCTCAAAATTAACTATGATCGTGACCAACATAGGGTAGGTGTCTCGACCACCCTAACAGATGATGTCAGGTCTCAAAACAAAAACAAGACTAAGCAAAAACCATGATCATCACTAAAGCTCATGCAAAACGATCACCATAAACGCTAAGTCATACATCATGATACCACATGGAAGGATCTCATCTAAGAGAGAGGAAACCATGAGTAAAGTATTCAAAATAGAACCTAAACTTCCCTCAACATCAAGATACATGAAAATCATGCATGCAAGAAAAATTAAGGTTAAAAGGATAGAAGAATATAACTATAACACGACAATTTTCAAAGTTGGGCATATGAAATTAGGGTTTTAGATTTCATCAAAACTAAGCTAGATAATCACCACCAAACAACTTCTAGAGATTATCATAACTAATATCATGTTAGGGGAACGTTTTGAAGAGAGAATTTAGTAGCTTGCATATATGAAAGAGTGCAATTAATAGAGAGGGCAAATAGTTATATAACCCTCCTTAAGATGATCATCACCAAGAGCTCTAAACTCCAAGATCAAGAGCTCCAAGCACACGATCCAAAGGTTGAAGAATCCTCTTGAAAAGCTCCACACTCGGCCACAAGATAACCTCAAGAAGGAGAAGACACCAAGGCCATAGCTAGCCCAAGGAAGGAATCAAAGAAGCTCTTGGCCAAACCAAAGATAAAGGAAGAAAGAGAGGAGAAATCCTCTTCACACATGGGTCTACCTTGTCAAAACATGGTCTATGACCCTTGTGATGCAGAGTTTCTCTCCTAAAATGACCACCATGGAAGAACCATGCTCTAGATCCGAGAAAAGAGAGAAAGACAAAGGTAGGATATCAAAAGAAACATCAACTTAGAAGACAAACTGTAACGACCCCGCCTCCCGGTAACCCCCAATTAAGGGAGACCCGAAGGTTAGAGCCATATTTCCAATTAACATGATTAAATCAATAATTAATCAGTAATAATTATGAAATTCTACTGAACTAAACTGAAATCTGGTATAAAATAAAACTTTGCATACCTTTTCAAAAACTTGGATATCTACTTCTATCCACATCTGGAGTCTATTCTAACTAATCCTCCCTTGTACTTTAATTCTTATTTAATTCTACATATGTCACTTTACTGTTTTTCCTTTTCAATCTTGAACCTAAAATGCCGACAAACAAAATGTCGGTCAGCATATAAAAATATGTCGGTATGTGGGTACAACCAAAATTTCACAAATATGGCTAACAATCTAATTATTACAATCAAGGTAATTAACAAGCCAATTTACATTTTCAATGTGTCATTCTCTACCACTTTTTCCCTAACCCTAGAATACCCCCTCTAGGGTTTCTCTTTTTCCATTGACTTAAGGCCACCTTCTCAATCCTGAACTTGGTGCCTGGGGTCACCCTTCATGGTGCCCTTTAGTCATGCAATATCATAGGCCACCTTCTCAATCCCGAGCTTAGTGCCTGGGGTCACCTCTCATGGTGTCCATTGGTCTTCCCTCCTGGGCTTGACCTTTTTGCATCATCCATCTGGGTGGCATGTAGGTGCAAGAATACACACTTATTTTACAATTGTGATAATCATAGTGACTTTATAATTTGCAAGTACGAACATCCAATTGATAAGTTGAATACAATGTGATGAATCATCTGAGAAACTCTTCAGGAATCTAATGTGATTCACCATAATTAACCACATACCTATCAGGCTGATTTGAGACAGAATGAATCCAATGCAAGAAATCCAAAAGGCAAGCAAGTACACAAGGAGATCCTGAAATATGCATACGATTTCCTATCATTGATCATGCCATCAAGTTCTATTAAACCTAGCTCACTTCCTAGGGTTTCTAGTCCACTTTTAGGGTTTCTATAACAATTAGGGTTCCTCTTAATTTTTACTCTTTTAAACCCTAATTTTATACAATTACTCACAAACCCTAATTATTTCGTCTATTCTTCACGAAAGATATTAAGGTTACCTTTTAACCACATATAACCTTAATTTAGGATTAAAGGCATACTTAACCATCAATTAAGTCCATTATGCTCTTTTACATTAAAACTACCGAATTCATGACAAGATCATCAGGCCTAATTATCATCCTTGGTTCCTTCCAAATTAACAACTCATAGTTCATTATGATCTAATTCACATTTGAACTCCATTTATCATTAATTCCACCTTTCTCAATTAGAAAATCCTAATTACCATATAAGGGTATTTATCCAAAATTAGGAACTCTTATACTCGAAATAGTTTAGGACTAACGTATCTCAGCTTATTCATGAATTTGAAAAATTAAAGACATTAAGAGTCACAATTACTACCATTAGGGTTTCAAGGCTCATTAAATCTCAATTATATACATAGAACCCTAATTACAGATTAAATTTGACTTTAATATTCAACAGGTTATTACTTCACAAATTAACCTATTAAACCTTAAAGATTCATCTTGTATACTCAATTAGGGTTTCTAAGTGCTTAATCATTCTTATTTGAGTTAAAAACCCCAAATCATGCAAGAAACATCTAGATCATGTTCAAGTTCGTCATTAACTATTCAATAGGTTGCAATTACTCAATTTCATCCACTAAGAAACATGAAATTAACCAATATGCTCGATTAGGGTTTCTTAATATAATACATAAGCACTTTTCATTAGATTAACACACTTTTGCAAATAGGAACAAATTCAGGTTCTCAAACCAATTTAATTATGTTCCTCATATTTTTCTAAGAAACTTTCATGTATCACTTTTTCTAATCAAAACTTCCTAACAAAAGTTATGATTTTTATAAGGAAAATTACTTTTTTGAAATATCTATTACTTTTAGAAAAATGTGGGCCATTTGATTGATGATCCGCTGAACTCAGCTGGATCCAACGATCCCTGATCGCGCACCCCACCCACGATTGAAAAGAAGGAAAAGACAGCTATGCCCTTACCTGGATAATGCACGCGAGAGGGCAAAGGGGTCTTTTACCCCTTGGTCATCTTCTTCCTCAGGCTGGCTCGTGAGTAGTCCTGTAGAGTCAACTCCAAAGTTGACTTTGAGCTATCTTCTACCTGTGATCAAGCCGACTGGACCGAGAGCGTCGCCTGGCTCTCCTGAAATTGTAGCTGCCCTCAATTCCTCATCCTCACTAGTGCTTCACCTCCAACGATCCGCCGGTGCTCCAGTGAGGACTGCTGCTAGACAGGGGCAAGAACATGTCGTTCGATCAAATTGAATGCACGAAGATGATCGTCGCTGCACCGCGGTCACGAAAGAGTAAACTTTAGGTTTGCTCACTTGTGGTGCGCTCTAACCTATATATATGGTGGCCATCGAGTCCTCGGTGAATTGGGGACTTCCCCGTTTCACAACAAAACCCCACCAACCTTAGGGTGGTTGGGTTCGGAGCACGCTCCTGAAGGAGATGGACTCCTTCACATATTCGCATATGGCTTCTATCTCGTGAAATCTCTGATCAAAAATTTGTAGTCTGGACTCAGTTATCCTAGATCCTCATGAGATCGAGACTCATCCCAGGCCGTGGATCATAGATCAAATGATCACAGATAAGCGCCCAAAAATGAAAATCGGGATTTATTACCAGATAAATCGTGATACATGATCATTATGCCATTATTTTCCACACTTTTGGATATTTTGTAAATTGCATAACTTCAAATCAGTGCATTGTTTTTCAACCAAATTTTAGGGAAATATTTAGATTTGCATTATCTTCCTTTATTCCAATCTTGAGCCTTAAACTCGAAAGGAAAGATATGGTTTCTTCACATGCAAGTAAATGTTTAATCAAAGTCATTCAAGCACAATTTCTTTCTCATAATACTTTATTTTCTTAATTGTGATTCCTTTTTGTATTAGAAACCATGTGAACACAAAATCTTTTCCAAGATGGATCCATTATCCATATTTTCACATATTTCTTGTAATATTATCATTATCTCACATTTCTTCTAAATAAAGCAATATTTAATTAATCCTTTCTCTTTCTTGTTGCATTATCTTTGCAATTTGGACTCCTTGGAATCCAAGGAACCCAAGAGGCACGAAATCCCCCTTTAGGAATATTCCTTTGCCTTCTATAGGCTTCTACCTCCTTCTTTTCTCTATTTCTTAATTATTCATTTACTAATTGAATTTCCTTTTCCTTGTTATTGGGCCCAATAGCCAATAAGGTCCACAAAACAACCAACAAGCCTATTGTAAATGAAAACCTTTTATTCAAAACAAATTATATTATTATTTTTTCAAATATCTTTAATAGGAAAAATTACATTTCTCACGAAAAGTACCCAAAAATTGGGGTTGTAACATCCTTCCCCTCTTATAGGAATTTTGCCCCCAAAATTCCACCAGGCACACAAACAAACATGATAAGTCTTTTATTTGTCCATCATGGCTCCCACGTGGCCTCACCCTTTCCATGGTGATTCCCAAGAACCTTCATCATCTCATATTCTTCCATATGAGTTCTTTCTTACCTTGGTATATCGTACCCTCATAGGTGACTCAGGACATTTCAACCTCTCATAAAGATGAATAGGTTCAGGGCTCAGCACATGGCTTGGGTACCTCACATAGTGCTCTAGATCAGACTCATGGAACACATTATACATCATGTTATCCTGAGGGGTAAGGCTAAACACAACCATCTCCACCAATCCATCTCAAATGGACCATGTTGTCGGGACTCAACACTCTCTTAGCTATAACTTAGAGGGGTCGGATTTCACATCACATGTTCTCTCACAGTGAGCTGCATGTCAGTCTGCTTTACATCAGCTCACAACTCATGTCGCCCATGGGCTCTCTCTCAGCCATTGCACGATCAAAGCGACTTCATATGCACACACTAGGGTTCTTTCTTGACCTTTGTGAGGTCCCTTCACCAACATCATCTTAATGAAGTAGTGACTGGCACAACCTCCCTTATAGAGCTTCTTTACATCCCGACACTGGCTATGGTGGTTATCATCACATCTTACAGAGGAAAAGAACTGTCTCCCTGTATCACCATGAACAAGCACATATGCTCTCATCAGACCCTCTAGTCTAGATCATACTAACCATTAGTTAGGGGTGATAAACTGTACTAGCATCGAATTCATCTACTTCCACCTCATGGAAGTGAATCTTTAGGTTATAAAGAACTTTTTAACTCGCATCGTGGTGTAGTTGAACCATCTTTCTCTCATATGTAGTTCAACCAGATCCGTCCCTTGACAATATTGTTTCCTTCTCATGTCATCTAGGTAAGGTGATCTACCATAACCCATATTGCATATTGACCTTCCTTGGTCTAGGGGAGACTTACCAAAACATCCGTAGTGACTAACTCCCATTCCCTCTCAGGGACTCTTTATCCTCTACATCAACTCTTTGGGTTACTGGTGTTCTTCCTTCACCTCCTGGCTTGCATAGTGACAAACCACGTGCAACTTCATCTTAAGCGTCCAAATTACTACGGTCACTTACTATCTTAGTAGTACCATGGTGTATGGTGATCTTAAAATCATGATCTCATGTATGTCATGATTCCTCAAGATTGATTCCTAAGAAACCCTAAACCACTCTAGTAGGGGTTTCATCACCTTCTTTTCTAGAGAACCACATCTGAGGTTCTACCACCATCTTTTTATTGCATCAAGGTCTAGCCTGTCTAACCAAAGAACTACTATCTCGTTCAACATATCTCGTTATATCCAAGTGTTAGCCCAAACATATCTCCTTTTTCAAACTTAAGGTTAACCTAACAACCTCTTCTAGCCTCTAGCTAAACTAGGCAGCTGTCTCTCAACTAGAGCATCCATTACCACTTCACATCCTTAGGTGCAAGGTAATGTTGAAGGCATACACCTCCATGTATTCCACTTATTATCTCATTTCAAACTCTAAATCTATCTTCATCAAGAAAACGCTAAGATCATCTTGTTGGTTATCAAACTCAACCCTGTATTACTCGCAAATTCCACATAGCTTAGGATAAAAGCATCCTCATAAGATGACTACCTCAGTTATCTTGATGTTAGTAAGCCATCTACATATTGTTTACTCCACAAGGGTATGTTATCATCTCTGTCCTCATAACTCATAGCGACATTCCATCTCACATCATCTTTATCCTTGGTGTATGGCATGCGTACTGTCCTATCTCTTACTCCCATAACATGAGGAAATAAGCATTTAGAGGTCATCCAAATCCAGAGTTCTTCCTGTTCCAAGAGTAGAGATGGTACGTCCCACCTTGCCAGTACACCTTCAAATCTAAGTTGAAACGTGCAATATATGTCTCAACCTCACAATCATCTCGATATCAAAGTTACTTCCATGGAAAACTGGTCTTGAACCTACTTGGTCACCACACAATCCTTGGTCATCTCCTCTAGGTCTGTTGGGTGTCGACACTTTTAGTGTCATCCCTCTTCCCTTATGCATCCAGACAGTGCCCTACTCATCTGCCCTTTGGGTCCCATGAGTTCATGAAGGTGATCAATCTCCTAACCCATGGCCCTCATACAATGATAGATGTTACCTCTTGACCCTATGGTCATGTGCAACTAGGGAATTAGGCACCTCCTACTTCCATTGGTCTTATCCCTACCTGACCCTAGGATAGACTTAGGATTTTGACATAGTACATGTCCAACTTAGAACCTATCCAAGTCTCCATCATCTCTCTCTGCATTCCTGGGTTAACTTTCATCCTTTCATAGGGGTCATGGCGACCTGCTTACCTTGGTCAGGCCCCATACCGGTTACCTCCATGGTAACACACCCATGTGCACTTAGATATGGTTATCTATGGGTCTACAGGTTCATTCTCTTACTATGTTTTTCACTGAGCTTCTCAAGATCCTATTGAGACCTCTTTAGGTTACCTCAGAACCAACAAAACTGCAATACACCCTAGAAAAGGGTCCCTCTCCCAGGATGGGAGGGAATTACACCTTGACAACAAGGGTCACAAATGTGCTTATGTCTAGGGTTTACATACACATGAGCATGCTTAACCCTAGCAAGCTATTAAGGCACAAGCAGACCACCTACTAAACCATGCTAGGTCATACTTGTTCTCATTCCTCAACATTGGACCAAGAACATACCTTCCCATGTCACCAACTTAGTTGTGAGGGGTTCACCAAACATACCTTAAACTTAAGTGGTTTTCCTTTCCTATAAACATGAGGATTACCATGCTCGAATCTATAGAAACTCAAATCTCATCATGAGCATCAGGTACACCACTTCCCCTCTTAGGTCTAAGAACCCAAGGCTCACCTTTCAGATGTCCAATTGCATGCTCAACCTTTTAACCACGAACCAAGCATGTACAAGGTATGCATGCACTTCTTGTCATCCTTATACTCGATAAACACTTCAGAGTGGAGTCCTTCTCAAGGACAACCTACTAGGTGTAATGCCTCACAACTTGTTACTAAACCTCTTCAGGTCTAAGGAACTCTTCTTCCTAGCTCAGAAGGTAAACACCTATACCATAGTCACATAGGTACCAGAAGCCTCATCCTCTCTCTAGGGTTTGGTTCCTCTAAAGGCAACCATGATACCATCAATCTCTAGGGATCATGCATGAGGAAACCACAACCATCCACTTAGGTCGCATCATCCTCAACTCCCCACTGTTCCTCATATCTCAGGGTCTAAGCTTCCAACTTTCTTGCTTGGGTCCTGCTCTCTCTCTCTAGAGATAACCCTACAACAACCTTACTACTAGAGGTCCTCTCTCCATGGAGGATCAAGATCACAAGCACACCCCTACATGGGTGAAGCCTATGTTCAAGCTTATGTTTGCTCAAGATTATCCAAAACTCTTCTTGCTTATCTCATAAGCTATCCATCATACTCTCCTGGCCAGGGTTTCAACCAAACTGCTGCACTACTGACGTACTCTAGGTGCATGCTATGCCCTACTCGCATAAGCCCATAGGGTTTCTATAGGAGCTATCCTTCACTCTAACATGCACGACCCTTCCTAGGGTTGGGTCACCAAGGCACTAGGTCATCCAACCTCACATGGCTCAAAACATCATGAGCATCCAAACCAAAAGCACGTCCACTCACACACATGATATACCATGACATCTAGCTCATTGTGTCATCTCTCTCTCTAATCTTCACTTAGGGTTAGGGTTAGCATCATCCTTAGAGGATGTGCCAGGTCTTTGCCTATAATGGAGGTCTATACCTCCAAGACTAACTCTCTCTACTCATCCTCCTGACAAGAAGGTCTAGCCTCAGGTATCTCCTGAGGGCATGACAACTGATATCATACGACCTAAGCATGCAACTATTCTTTAGTTTACGCTTAATCTATTAAGCTTATGTCCATGACATCTTATTTACATGTTTTTTATTAATTTTGGTGGAGGATTCATTAAACCCTATCAACTTTACCCATACCTCAAGAGGGTGAGGAAGAGAGAGAGAAAACCCTAATCCTTAAAACCTTTTTTTTGGAGTAAGGTAAATATATTCCAAAAGAGGCATAGCAAAGCTATTAACAAAACAAGGCATCTCGAAGAGAGACCCTAAAACACCAGGAGGTTAGGCCATCTATACAGGGGTTGTATACAAAAAACCCCAGTATGTACTTGTCGTCAAACTCAAACTATCTAAGAGTTTCTGCCTATTCTTTACATGCCATGTTAAGTTAGTGGAAAAGTTTTTGATAAGATTTAACTCATCCAACTCATGCTTGTTGTGTATCCTCCTGTTTCTTTCACTCCATATCCCGTACATCAGCCCCGTTATGCAGAGGTTTGCAAAACTGCATAAGGATCTGTTGTTTCTGTAAATGTCTTTGACCCACCTCAAAATGTCGTGCGGATCTGGGAGCCCACTATACGACCATTCATTTCTAAGGCACATAATGGCAAGCACCCGTTTGGAATACTTACAATCAAAGAAGATGTGATCAATCGTCTCCTCCGTCTCCTTGCATAAGCAGCATTTGCGTTCCACCTGTACGCCCCACCTTCGCAATCTGTCAGCCGAAGGTAGTTTTTTAAGCATAGCACGGTAGGCAAGGGTACTCCATTTGGGACAATGGAACCGGCCCCATATCAGGTCTGCATGTACCTCCTCCGCCGCCAATGATATATTAGTGTTGATTAATGGTGGAGGGGTTAAGGCAACCCATCCACCATTAGCATCCACACTATATAGGTTGGGGTTATTAGTAACAAAAGTACACATTGCTTTCCAGTTCTTCGAAGGATTGCTATCCGCCTCGCTGGACCTCCATTTACTGTATCTTTGCTTCATCCATCTCCCCCACGTGCTTTCCGCCGTATCAAGAATCCTGTCAACCCGTTTCTTGGTATGCGCCTCCTTAATGGTAGCTGGGTCTTCAATCTGTAACCCTCCTTGAGCGAACGGTTTAGCAATTTTGTCCCAAGTGATACCATGGGTCTTACCCGCCCAAAGAAAATTAGCAGTAAGAGATCGAATGTTGTTCAAGACAGGGTTTAGGATATCCCCCATGCGAGCCCAGAATCTAACCACTGCTTGGATAACCGTTCTAATCAGCACCAACCGACCGGCCATAGACAGATTAATTCCACTCCAATCTTCTATCCTTTGTCGCAGCCTATTCATGAGCATATTATAATCACTGGTTTTTACTCTCCCCGAAGCCAAAGGGATGCCTAGATATCTCGTAGGAAGCTTGCCAATCTTCATACCTGCCGCGTTCTTTAATCTCCCTCTTCTACTGTCACATGATTTTGAAAGGTAGACCCTTGATTTAATGGCACTAATGTATAAAGACGTCATCTTCCCAAACGTGTGAAGAACTTTCGTCATTTCTTTAAGCCTCCTAGCATTTCCTACCGAGAAGAGGAGAACATCGTCTACAAAAATGAGAGCTGGTTTGACTTTAACCCCTTTCACCTTGAACGTCTTCACCAGATTATTGTTATCCGCCACTTTGATGATATGACTGAGACCCTCCATGGCCAAGGTGAAGAGAAGTGGCGATAAAGGGTCCCCCTGTCGTAAACCGTTAGAAGACCTGAACATCCCTTCAGGAGTGCCATTAATAAGAACGGAGAAGGAACAAGTCTCGTTGCACTGTTGCATAAGGCGAATCCACTTATGGTTAAACCCCAAGGAAATCATCATGTTGTATAAGAATGACCAGTTGACATGGTCATAGGCTTTACTGATATCGATCTTCATAACAGCTTTAGCGTTGGCTTTGCTTCTATTAAAATCAATAAGGAATTCTGAAGCCAGAAGAGAGCAATCTTCCATCTTTCTGTCTTTAATAAACACATTTTGGTCCTTGGATATAATGTGTGGAAGAACATCTTTCAGTCTTTTGGCAAGCAGCTTGGCAATTGTTTTATATAGCACGCTGCAGCACGCAATAGGACGGTAGTCATTCATGCTTCTCGCCTCTTTGGATTTCGGAATCAACTTGATGAAAAAATGGTTTACCGCGAGGACCATGTTGCCCCCACCAAAGAACCATTTAATAGCTTCACACAGGTCGTCTTTAATGATATGCCAATTTGTTTTAAAGAAGTGACTGTTGAAACCGTCCGGTCCTGGAGCTTTGGAGGAGTTAATGGAAAAGAGAGCAGCTTTAACTTCATCCTCATTAATGTCCCGGCAAAGATCAGCATTCATGTTATCACTAACTCTTTGACTTGGTAGATTTAGTTCCCCTTCATATTTATCATTGTTGTTGTATAGCTTGTGGAAGAAATCAATAGCTTGGGCAGCTATTTCCTCATGGCTGTCAGCATTCCTCCCATTCTCGTCAATCAGATTATTTATACTTTCCCTCATGATCTTTTTCTTTGTAGCAGCATGGTATATCTTTGTGTTCCGGTCACCGTCGTTTATCCATCTCATTCTACTTATCTGCCATTCATATTGTTCTTCAGCCTTCTCTAGATTTTTGACTCTGTCCTCGCTTCGTTTGTGTTCATGCATAAGAGATTCATTTAGCGGATCCTCTCTAAGCAAAGTGGACAAGCTATTGTACTTCTCTCTTGCTTCACTAAGAAGATTTGGGATGTTGATCTTCTCTTTTGTCCACACCTTCAACTTGGCCTTGGTACGTTGGAGTTTTTTGAGAAAGCTGAACAAAGGATTTCCTTCCACCCTCAGCAACCATGCTTCTTCCACAACCTGTGTGAACCCCTCCCATTTACTCCAGAAATTCAGATACCTGAATGGTTTAGCTTTTTGCTGTTTGTTGATGAGTCTCACCTCCAACCACGCATGATCACTAAAGTGATGTGATCCGGTATTTGCAACCACCCTCGGGAACACCTCCAGCCAAGCATTATTAACTAAGCATCTGTCCAGTCGGGTAGCAATCCGTCTCTGTTGTTTGTTGGACCAAGTTGTGTTTCCACCCACCGTATTAACTTCATGGAGGTTTGCAGCGTCTAAGCAGTTATTGAAATTGTTTAGAATTCTCTCTGGTACTCTCATCCCTCCTTTCTTCTCATTTGCACTCCGGATATTATTGATATCCCCAATAACTATCCAAGGAATTTGATTTTGAGCCGTATCCTTCAGCACAGGCCACAATCTTTCCCTGTCATTTTCTAAATTTTCTCCATAGACCGCTAAAAGAATACAAGAGAAACCCCCTGGATTGATGCAGCTGACAGTAATGACTTGATCGTGTATCGCAATAGGATCAATGTTCCACTTCTCCGGGTTCCAACCCAACACAATCCTACCCCCATCCACAACCTGCAGATTAGAAATGGTCTCCCATCCAGGAGGGAACAGAGTAGTGACTCTCTCGACAACCTCTCTTCTTATTCTCGTCTCAAAACAGCAGACTACATCAGCTTGAATCTTCCTCAAAATCTTCCTTAATCTAGACTGAGATCTAGGTAAGGAAGCCCCCCGCACATTCCATGCGAGGAAGGTCATTTATCTTTTTCTTTTGACCCTCCTCCACCTCCGGATTTGGGTCTGTTCTTTGGCTTTGCTGCAGCACTTCGGGTAGCTCTCAGACTTCTGCTTCTGCCCCCATCTGTGCTTGTTGGTATTTCACCGTCTTCTAACTGATCCAACATTGTGAAAGGATTGGCTCTGTCGGTAGAGACAGGTCCCTCTGTCCTCTCCTGTGGGTTGGTGGTTGCAATCACGCCGGCATCGATCACCACCGTAGCAGCCTGCTGGATCTCCCCTGCTTCCACGATAACAGGTTCTGTCGTCTCATTGGCTTTGTTCCCCTCTGAGCTTGAAGGACTGCTCTTGTTTTGTCTCCCTACCCTGGAAACACCACGACGAGGAGGTGGTTTAGACGCCGCCCTCCGTTTGCTCTGTCTCCTGAACTCGGGAACGACGATTGGGGGTGCGGACATGGGCTCAGTCGCTCACTCGCCCGGGCAAGCTCCAGTGCTATGGTCAAAAACCTTGCACGTTGAGCACCGATCAGGTAGGGCCTCATACCTCAGCTTAACTTCCCACTCCCCTCCGTTCGGGAGCTCCACCATGATCTCCGGTGGGGGTTCTTCTTCTGCGGTGATGTCGACACAAACCCGAGCGCATCCCAGCATCGAACCATCAGCTCTGTGATCAAT
Source organism: Alisma plantago-aquatica (assembly GCA_963693085.1). NCBI lineage: Eukaryota > Viridiplantae > Streptophyta > Magnoliopsida > Alismatales > Alismataceae > Alisma > Alisma plantago-aquatica. Next base: position 1,035,374,781 of record OY856412.1, read on the forward strand.
GGCTCTAGGCTCTCCTATTGCGTGGGCAATCACGTTTATGTCTCTGAACGACCAATGCTTCCCCACGTCCGGGAGAGACACCCAAACCGGAGCTGTCTTCAGAGCCGTTCGGCGGATGTCCGCCTCCGGTGTCCATCTTCTCACCAAAACCAGTTGGTCATCAAAGAACTAAGGTCCACGGTGTATTGCTGCCTTCAGGTCTGTTTCATTGGAGAATCTGACGAGAATCAACCCATCCACCATCGAGAAGACCTCGATCTCCCCTTTTGGCCGCCATGTCCTCAGCATCCATCCACGGATTTGAACGATGTTCACCTTCGTTCCGAGAACCTGAACAATAGCCGAGAACTTATGGTACTCGTCCATCTCCTCCATTATAGGCTCTGTAAATTTTGTCCATTTCCTCCGATCGCCCTCCTTGAAGAATGGCTTCTTCGGGTCTTCCGCCACAGAACCCCTAATCTTCATGGGAGGTCCTTCGACCACCTTCGCCCAGGCTCTGGGCACTGTAACATCTTCTTTCTCTTTCCCTGCAGCTTCCCTCACCGGAAAGACTTGGGGAGGGACTTGGGTAGGGACTTGACCAGCAGTGACGGGCGCCGCCGGCCCTATCACCACCATGAGCGCCCAGGCGTCTAGAGATGGAATGGAGCTGGCGGTAGAGAGAGAACTAGGTTAATCCTTAAAACCTTAATAGCATTTGAGTTGAGAAGGGATGAACAAGATGAGAGAGTCCTAAAGGTATCTTATTTCGAGTCAAATCCTAAGACATTGGCCAGGCAGTCACACAAATCTGAGAGTCCTCGTATTCTGACTAGCAGTGCAGAGGAAAATCTTACCAGTCCCCGGACGTGATCCTTTTCTAGACATCTTTGTCTTTTGGAAAAAACCTCTAATAACTCCCTTGGGTTCTACAGAGTTTGTAAAATTTAATAATTATTAAAGATTAAATGAGAAACCTATGCTCTGATACCAAATGTAACGACCCCACCTCCCGGTAACCCCCAATTAAGGGAGAACTGAAGGTCAGAGTCGTTATCTCAATTAACATGATCAAAGGTTCAACAATTAATCAGTAATAATTATGAAATTCTATTGAACTAAACTGAAATCTGGTATAAAATAAAACTTTGCATACATTTTCAAAAACGTGGATATCTACTTCTATCCACATATGGAGTCTATTCTAACTAATCCTCCCTTGTACTTTAATTCTTATTTAGTTCCACATATGTCACTTTACTATTTGTCCGTTTCAATCTTGTACCTAAAACACTGACAAATAAAACGTTGGTCAGCATATCAAAATTTTCCGATATGTGGAGACAACCAAAATTTCACAAATATGGCTAACAATCTAATTATCACAATCAAGGTAATTAACAAGCCAATTTACGTTTTCAATGTGTCATTCACCACCGCTTTTTTCCTAACCCTGGAATACCCCCTATAGGGTTTCTCTTTTGCCATTGACTTAAGGCAACCTTCTCAATCCTGAGCTTGGTGCTTGGGGTCACCCTTCATGGTGCCCTTTAGTCATGCAATATCATAGGCCACCTTCTCAATCCCAAGCTTGGTGGCTAGGGTCACCTCTCATGGTGCCCATTAGTATTCTCTCCTGGGCTTGACCTTTTTGCATCATCCATCAGGGTGGCATGTAGGTGCGAGAATACACACTTATTTTACAATTGTGATAATCATAGTGACTTTATAATTTGTAAGTATGAACATCCAACTAATAAGTTGCATTCAATGCGATGAATCATCTGAGAATCTCTTCGGGAAACTAATGCGATTAACCATAATTAACCACATATCTATTAGGTTGATTTGAGACAGAATTAATCCTATGCAAGAAATCCAAAAGGCAAGCAAGTGCACAAAGAGATCCTGAAATATGCATACAATTTCCTATCATTGATCATGCCATCAAGATCTATTCAACCTAGCTTGCTTCTTAGGGTTTCTAGTCCACTTTTAGGGTTTCTATAGCAATTTGGGTTCCTCTTCATTTTTACTCTTTTAAACCCTAATTTTATACAATTACTCACAAACCCTAATTATCTCATCTATTCTTCATGAAAGATATTAAGGTTACCTTTTAACCACATATAACCTTAATTTTGGATTAAAGGCATACTTAACAATCAATTAAGTCCATTACTCTCTTTTACATTAAAACTACCAAATTCATGACAAGATCATCTTGCCTAATTATCATCTTTGGTTCCATCCGGATTAACAACTCATAGTTCATTATGATGTAATTCACATATGAACTCCATTTATCATTAATTCCACCTTTATCCTTTAGAAAACCCTAATTACCATATTATGGGTATTTATCCAAAATTAGGAACTCTTATACTTGAAATAGTTTAGGACTAACGTATCTCAGCTTATTCATAAATTTGAACAATTAATGCCATTAAGAGTCACAATTACTACCATTAGGCTTTCAAGGCTCATTAAAGCTCATTTATATACATGGAACCCTAAATTACAGATTGAAGTTCGAATTTAATATTCAATAGGTTATTGATAACACCCAAATTAGCGCATATTTTCTATGCATTTTATCTATGATTTTATATCACTTTAGTCCTAATATGCACTCTTTTGCTCATGTTTTATGTTTTGTCTCTCCATTAGATAATGTAGTGAAAATAGCCGATAATGTAGCTAATTAGCCTTTTTTAGACTTGCAGGCATCGAAACTAGCCAATTTTGGGACTCTCAAGTACCGAACCTGAAAAGATAAGAATTCCAGCAGCTGGACGATATGGTCTGGCCGATGTGGCTGCCCGATACGGCTGCCCGATATGGATGCCTGATAGGGCTGGCCGATACGGCTGCCTGATACGGCCTGGCCGATACGGCTGCCCGATAGGGCCTGGCCGATACAGCTGACTGACACCCCCCTCTGCCCGACACGGTCTTCAGGCAACAGTCATATTGGCCCACTTGATGCCTCAAGATCGAAGCCACGGGTGAAGGACACGTGGACCAATAAAAGCTACAACACCCATCAACTCGCTACGTATAAATAGCAGCTGCCAACCTACAAAGAGAGGAGAGCCAGAGGTATGACCCTACAAGAGCTAGTTCCTAGACCAAGGAGCTAGTGTGTCGAGTTCCCCAAAAGTCTACTGTTTGATACAGTTGCCCGATACGGCTTCCCGATACGGTCTGCCCGATACGGTTTGCCTGATACGGCCTGCCCGATAAGGCCTGCCTGATACGGCCTGGCCGATACGGTTGCCCGATACGGACTGCCCGCGGTCTTCCCGATACGGTCTATAGAGAGAGAGAGTCGAGGAGTCTAGAGGGACGAAGAGAAGACCCAAGGGTTGAGATCTGACCCGCACAGAGGCCGAGGAGCGAGATCCACCTCTCCTGTACGGGCTATATCTCTTCCCTCTTCTCTTTCATTCTACTACATTCCTTTGTTTCTTATACAAACGATGTTTATCCATCTTTGTTCGGTGCCAACTATGCTTGTCTATGGCTAGTTAGCTCATTCCTGGCTATGTAGCCTGATCTGGGCATGTTTATATACTTTTTCCTTAAGCAAGTAGATTCATATCAGATCTAGTATGTTGCATGTTCTATTTTCTATTTCCAAGTTATGATTGCTAGTTTGGTTGATCTATTACTCGCTTGAACTGTTGTTTCTACCTGTATCGAGAGATCCGTTGTAGGAATAGCTAAGAGACGATAGTTTGGATCTGAACCCGAGAGGAGGACGATCCGAGGTATTCTGTTCCTAACACCCCAAAATATCCTAAGACCTGAGAGGGAACTTAGTGTATTCTGAGGTGTTGATATGTCATTCCTCGAGAGAGGGTCATTGACATATTGTTGATGGTTTTAGTCATACATCGCGAGAGCGAGTGGGACGATGTGATAACCTAGATTTTTGAGTTTTAATAACTAATACAATAATTAGAGACAAGCATTCTATGTAAGATGTCAAATACCACATTGAAGAATTGGTAAGTAGTATCGTGTCATGCTTCATCTTCTGCATTCGTTTCTTACGGAGGAGTTGGTACCAAAAAGACTGAGTCCACTGGTGCCACACACCCGAAGTAAAGGGAACGAGATTTGAGAGAATCCCTTAAGCCCCACTAGTCGCAGATCTTTCTAGCTACCCTTGTTGTAGGTTAAGGACACCAAGTGAGTGAGTCCAGTCTAGACCTTCTCCTCCCTTTGCCATCACTACTCACAGGAAAACACCAGTAGGCTTGTGTGGGGTTTGAGGATGCAGTGCAGTCGACAATTCAGTGCTCTGGTCAGGGATGTGCAGGCGTTCCAAGATCTGTCCGATGGACTCTAGGAAGGCACAACTGTCGTTTCCCTTTCTTTCTGCGATCGGGGCTTGACACATCAGGCTCGTTTGGCCATCTGCTATCCTCACCGATGTACAGACTGAAGCAACCCTACTGCAAGTATGCATAGGTTCAAGGTCAACTATCACGATCCCTCGGCGGAGCTGTGTGCGGTGGTGGTGCAACCAGCAGACCATCATCGCCACCTTCCTCCTTCGTCGTGACACCAAGTTCCCCTACCTTAGCAACCGGAAGTCTGCAACTCGAACCCAGCGCCGTCGACCCCCTCACTACTGATGAAGCGGGCTACACCGCCATCGACGAAGGACACCACTGTCGGGGTTCCTATTTCTCCATTTCTGTAAGGCCGCACCTATGATCTTGCCGCCATCCTAATCATCGGCCACCTGCAATCGACGACCACTTGGATCTAGCCACCGTCGCTCGCCAGCCTCCATTGCCTTCCTCTTCCTCGCTCAACCTCCAGACCTACAACCCTGTTACCACCTACCTCACCTCACCGGTCAATCCATCCACGAGGAGTGTGGGAGCACGACTGATCGATTGCTGGAGTTGCCCCCCCCCTCCGCGGCGGTGGCTCTGAGTCACGCGATCAAGGGAAACGATCGTGGTCCTGCGCCCTGTTACGTGAGAACCAGAGAGGGGGGACCCTAGACCAGCCGGTTCACTCGGCTCAGGAGGTGCCATGGTATAAACTGCGTGTAAGCTAGGCCCATCCAAAGAGACGAGGTGGCAATCTCTCAGCCACAGGATCGGTAGCCCTACACATAGGATCGATGGCGCCAGTAATACCCAACAAGGTAATTCCTTTAATATACTTAGAAATATACCATATCTTAGAAATACGATTAAAAATAACTCCTGTGTCCAAATAATTACCCAAAAATATCCCTAGACTCAGAATAATATCCTCTACATTACTGGACCCTTATATCAGACCTTTGACGAACAAATAATGATGATAATTAATGTAGATGATTTAGAGTCCATTAGTTGAAATAAATAGTATTCATGTGATATTAATTCTCAGAAAATTTTAGTAGAACTTTAATAACACTGGAAACCCACTGGTGAACTCTGATATGGGTTTTATTGATCTATGTTAGGCCTTTTCTCTTTAATGACTAAATTACATGTTTAATCCTCATATTAATTATAGATAATAGATAAGGCATCAGAAAAATATGAAATTTGTACCAAACCTTAATAATGACATATAGATCAGACTAAAAATATTAGACATCATCCTAACATTACGTTGAACTAGGTTTGACCAAAACCCTAATTTGGACCTAAAATGCCAAGAATATGGTGTACCTATTTTAATGTTGATTACTTTCTTTAAATTAGGTGTTGACCAGAGATGTAGATGATCCAGAATATAAGTATGAATCTCTGAACTCAGGTACGTGGATATAATTATATGACTAGATTTGCTGGATGTTAAATATATGTACTTGCTTGTTTGTACTTGAAATACATTGTTGGATGTAGATCTATATGTATTGTCATTTCCGCCTTGAACAATAAGAACACTAAAGAAAGAAAATGGAATGTAGTTACTGATGGTTCATTAATCTCCCTATTAGAGAGGGAAAGTATTAATGTTGACTAGCACCTCCCTAATGGTACAAGGTACGTGGGGAGATCCCTAATGGTACAAGGTACGCAGGGATAGGGCCCAATATTTATGTTTGTGCTAAGTCCACCATAGTAATACATGTCCATTGAAATATGATTAATAACTTGGGATTACCTGATTTTCTGCCTTTAAATAATGTTTTCCTTCTCTTTCTTCAATTTTGAGTATTTTATATGCCAGCATAATATAGCTCTTTAATTCCACGTAACAACTTTTGTTGATGTTTTTGTTTCTCGTATTTTCTAGGTTCAGAGCTAGCATGGGATAAAAGAATAGGATGTGAGCAAGTTGTACAGGTTGTACCTATAGTCTAAGATCCTAGATAGCGTACATGTTCATAGACTTATGTAAAATTTTCATTCAATATGTAACTATAAATCATGTTGTAATAATTCTTATTGTGTAACTATGCATGTTGAATGTTGAGAATGTTATGATTGTATGTTCATGTCTGCGTGTTATACTTCCGCATCACTCTCTGATATGATTGGATGATGTTTTCGAATTTTGACCTCTCAATCCCAATAGGGTTTGGAGAAACCAAAATCCGGGGACGTCACAGTTGGTATCAGAGCATGAACAATAGCTACACCTAACAATTGCTCATCATGAAACATTAAACCTAAATTTCACCTTTCACCTTAAACATTAGAAACTTAGTAAGTTGTTCTATAGGAATAAGGTTTGACTTAGCCTCTAGGTTAGAACCTAGATGTTTGAGAACTAGGTATAGACAAGTGTCTGAGACCCTTTCCATATCGATCTCATATGTATTGGGTAGCTACACTAGTCTACATCTTGTTCTCACCATTTTACTAGGTGACATGGCACTATACTATCTACTGTGTGTGGGACACTCGTTTTGCTGGTTTGGTTTTGTTTCCCAATCGGCTCGCACCTCGATAGTTTTCTCTGACGCCTTCTTTCTAGGAGAAAAACTATATAATATTTTATTAGATATATGTAAATATAAAAATGTGTCCCTCACACAGTAGAGTAGTGGGTTTTCATGCAATCTAAGTGAAAGGGAGTGACATCAGTCTAGAAGAGAGAATAGATCTAGATTAGATGTCTAGAGCCTCATAAGGTTATGTGATAGATAGATAGACAAAAGAAAGATGAAGGAAATAAGTATTTAGAATCTTACCTAAGTTTATCTATGATGGTATAATTTTCCTTATTAAGATTTGAGTTGCACATGAGCTGAATCCACTCTTAGAGGATCTATGCTAAGTTGTGATGATGATAGTACATTCCCTTTTTCTACTTATGATAAGCTAAGTTAAGATAGAGATGAGTGTGCATGAGCCTCAAGCTCTTATACAAGGAGGATATCTAGTGGTAGGATGAGATATGTGGTGAACTCTAGAGAGAGTAAGACCCACAAGGAGAAGGTCATAGGACCTAGTCTCCAATATATGAGATATGTAGAAAAAAAAATGTCCTACACTAGATTACTCTCGAGTGTTGAGTTGAGTCCTTATGCATGATTCAAATCTATATGTGAGAAATGGGTAAAATAAAAGGATTGGTACAATGACCCATATGATAAAGTCAATCCTTTGGCTGAGTTAGGTCCTAGATGGAGTGACATATTTTGTGAATATCATCATTAGTTGCAAGTGAGGTAATATATGAACTCTAGTTATGAGAGTATGATGCTTTGTGCAAAAGATACTCAAAATACATGTTCTCCCTTCTTCTTCTCTTTCTTAAGATATGATGATAGAAACCTCACTTGAGCTATGTAGATGATTTATATATGAAGAGTCACTCGTATAAGCTTGACCTATTCAATATCCCCCCCCCCCCTATATCATACATGTAGTACCCAAGATTGAAATCATGATAAGTTTGACTTTAAAATATTCTCTTCCCCTTCATATGAAACATGAAAGATATGATGTTGAGACCATGGGAGAAACTTAGTATATTATCTCTTTCCCTTCACATCATACATGCAAGACATAAAAAGTTGAACTCATGAACTTGATATAAAGATATTATTGGATCATAGGATATATGATCAGAAATATAGTTGTAACTTTGATCCTTTTCTATGTATGCTTCTAAGTTGAGTATGAATATCACACCATAGGGTGAAACCCTAATGGTCAAACATGTTACGCAAGCCTTCTTAAGAAAAATCCTAATATTAAGGATGAAGATAAATATCCTCTGATTCCAAAATTATTGTAAGGTGTTGATCATAAAACATATTGATGATGTTAAATTTGAATTATCTAAATACCATGGCATATAGATGAATTCCTCTTGAACCTTGCAAGCATAAGAAAAAATTGTATCCTAAGGGGTGATATAATCCTAAGATATCATAATGTCATGCTATGGTTAAGACATTAAGTGATGCTTCCACATAATAAGGTGGGGTGGACACACTCAAGAAATCTCTAGACCCTAAGCTAACAACTTAGAGTGCATATAACTATGATGGTCTTAGAACCTAAGAAATGATGATGTATGTGAAGTGGAACTCCTAAATAGCCTCTTAAGGATGTGATTAGTTGAATTTCGAGGACGAAATTCCAAATAAGGTGGGGTGAATGTGATAACCTAGATTTTTGAGTTTTAATAACTAATACAATAATTAGAGACAAGCATTCTATGTAAGATGTCAAATACCACATTGAAGAATTGGTAACCACATTTACCATAATACCCCTAAATATGAGGATGTTTGGAGGAATTAATTGGTTGTCAAATAGTGGATCTTTGGTATCAAACTTGGCTAAATGTTATATTTCATTCTAAGGAACTAACGAATAAGATTTCATAGCATTTGCACTAGCCATGTGAGAGATATGGATTCTTTAAATTTGATCGTATGATTATTGATTAAATGATTACATACCTAAGTTTAATTAAAATGTGTCACACATCCAATATTGTCATGTCTCTATGAGTGTACTAAAACGATGAGTTTTGGGCTTGCGGTACCTTTCAAACTCTAGGATAAGTAGTATCGTGTCATGCTTCATCTTCTGCATTTGTTTATTATGGAGGAGTTGGTACCAGAAAGACCGAGTCCCCTGGTGCCACACCCCCGAAGTAAAGGGAACGAGATTTGAGAGAATCCCTTAAGCCCCACTAGTCGCAGATCTTTCTAGCTACCCTTGTTGTAGGTTAAGGACACCAAGTGAGTGAGTCCAGTCTAGACCTTCTCCTCCCTTTGCCATCGCTACTCATAGGAAAACACCAGCAGGCTTGCGTGGGGTTTGAGGATGCAGTGCAGTCGACAATTCAGTGCTCCGGTCAGGGATGTGCAGGCATTCTAAGATCTGTCTGATGGACTCTAGGAAGGCACAACCGTCATTTCCCTTTGTTTCTGCGATCAGGGCTTGACACATCAGGCTCGTTTGGCCATCTGCTATCCTCACCGATGTACAGACTGAAGCAACCCTACTGCAAGTATGCGTAGGTTCAAGGTCAACTATCACGATCCCTCACCGGAGCTGTGTGCGGTGGTGGTGCAACCAGCAGACCATCATCGCCACCTTCCTCCTTCTTCGCGACACCAAGTTCCCCTGCCTTAGCAACCGGAAGTCTGCAACTCGAACCCAGCGCCGTCAACCCCCTCACTACTGATGAAGCGGGCTACACCGCCATCGGCGAAGGACACCACTGTCGAGGTTCCTATTTCTCCATTTCTGTCAGGCCACACCTATGATCTTACCGCCGTCCTAATCATCGACCACCTGCAATCGATGACCACTTGGATCTAGTCACCGTCGCTCGCCAGCCTCCATTGCCTTCCTCTTCCTCGCTCAACCTCCATACCTACAACCCTGTTACCACCTACCTCACCTCACCGGTCAATCCATCCACGAGGAGCGCGGGAGGACGACTGATCGATCACTCGAGTTGCCCCCCCTCTCCGCGGCGGCGGCTCTGAGTCACGCGATCAAGGGAAACAGTCTTGGTCCTGCGCCCTGTTACGCGAGAACCAGAGAGGGGGGACCCTAGACCAGCTGGTTCACTCGGCTCAGGAGGTGCCATGGTATAAACCGTGTGTAAGCTAGGCCCATCCAAAGAGACGAGGTGGCAATCTCTCAGCCACAGGATCAGTAGCCTTGCACATAGGATCGATGGCGCCAGTAATACCCAACAAGGTAATTCCTTTAATATACTTAGAAATATACCATATCTTAGAAATACGATTTAAAATAACTCCTGTGTCCAAATAATTACCCAAAAATATCCCTGGACTCAGAATAATATCCTCTACATTACTGGACCCTTATATCAGACCTTTGACGAACAAATCATGATAATAATTAATGTAGATGATTTAGAGTCCATTAGTTGAAATAAATAGTATTCATGTGATATTAATTCTCAAAAAAATTTAGTAGAACTTTAATAACACTGGAAACCCACTGGTGAACTCTGATCTGGGTTTTATTGATCTATGTTAGGCCTTTTCTCTTTAATGACTAAATTACATATTTAATCCTCATATGAATTATAGATAATAGATAAGGCATCAGAAAAATATGAAATTTGTACCAGACCTTAATAATGACATATAGATCAGACTAAAAATATTAGATACCATCCTAACATTACGTTGAACTAGGTTTGACCAAAACCCTAATTTGGACCTAAAATACCAAGAATATGGTGTACCTATTTTAATGTTGATTACTTTCTTTAAATCAGGTGTTGACCAGAGATGTAGATGATCCAGAATATAAGTATGAATCTCTGAACTCAGGTACGTGGATATAATTATATGACTAGATTTGCTGGATGTTAAATATATGTACTTGCTTGTTTGTACTTGAAATACATTGTTGGATGTAGATCTATATGTATTGTCATTTCCGCCTTGAACAATAAGAACACTAAAGAAAGAAAATGGAATGTAGTTACTGATGGTTCATTAATCTCCCTACTAGAGAGGGAAAGTATTAATGTTTACTAGAACCTCCCTAATGGTACAAGGTACACGGGGAGATCCCTAATGGTACAAGGTACGCAGGGATAGGGCCCAATATTTATGTTTGTGCTAAGTCCACCATAGTAATACATGTCCATTGAAATATGATTAATAACTTGGGATTACCTGATTTTCTGCCTTTAAATAATGTTTTCCTTCTCTTTCTTCAATTTCGAGTATTTTATATGCCAGCATAGTATTGCTCTTTAATTCCACGTACCAACTTTTGTTGATGTTTTTGTTTCTCGTATTTTCTAGGTTCAGAGCTAGCATGGGATAAAATAATAGGATGTGAGCAAGTTGTACAGGTTGTACCTATTGTCTAAGATCCTAGATAGCGTACATGTTCATAGACTTATGTAAAATTTTCATTCAATATGTAACTATAAATCATGTTGTAATAATTCTTATTGTATAACTATGTATGTTGAATGTTGAGAATGTTATGATTGTATGTTCATGTATGCGTATTATACTTCCGCATCGCTCTCTGATATGATTGGATGATGTTTTCAGATTTTGACCTCTCATTCCCAATAGGGTTTGGAGAAACCAAAATCTGAGGACGTCACAGTTGGTATCAGAGCATGAACAATAGCTACACCTAACAATTGCTCATCATGAAACATTAAACCTAAATTTCACCTTTCACCTTAAACCTTAGAAACTTAGTAAGTTGTTCTATAGGAATAAGGTTTGACTTAGCCTCTAGGTTAGAACCTAGATGTTCTAGAACTAGGTTTAGACAAGTGTCTGAGACCCTTTCCATATCGAGGTCATATGTAGTGGGTAGCTACACTAGTCTACATCTTGTTCTCACCATTTCACTAGGTGCCATGGCACTAGACTATCTACTGTGTGTGGGACACTCATTTTGCTAGTTTGGTTTTGTTTCCCAATCGGCTCGCACCTCGACAGTTTTCTCTAACGCCTTCTTTCTCGGAGAAAAAATATATAATATTTTATTAGATATATGTAAATATAAAAATGTGTCCCTCACACAGTAGAGTAGTGGGTTTTCATGCAATCTAAGTGAAAGGGAGTGACATCAGTCTAGAAGAGAGAATAGATCTAGATTAGATGTCTAGAGCCTCATAAGGTTATGTGATAGATAGATAGACAAAAGAAAGATGAAGGAAATAAGTATTTAGAATCTTACCTAAGTTGATCTATGATGGTATAATTTTCCTTATTAAGATTTGAGTTGCACATGAGTTGAATCCACTCTTAGAGGATCTATGCTAAGTTGTGATGATGATAGTACATTCCCTTTTTCTACTTATGATAAGATAAGTTAAGATAGAGATGAGTGTGCATGAGCCTCAAGCTCTTATACAAGGAGGATATCTAGTGGTAGGATGAGATATGTGGTGAACTCTAGAGAGAGTAAGACCCACAAAGAGAAGGTCATAGGACCTAGCATCCAATATATGAGATATGTAGAAAAAAAATGTCCTACACTAGATTACTCTCGAGTGTTGAGTTGAGTCCTTATGCATGATTCAAATCTATATGTGAGAAATGGGTAAAATAAAAGGATTGGTACAATGACCCATATGATAAAGTCAATCCTTTGGCTGAGTTAGGTCCTAGCTGGAGTGACATATTTTGTGAATATCATCATTAGTTGCAAGTGAGGTAATATATGAACTCTAGTTATGAGAGTATGATGCTTTGTGCAAAAGATACTCAAAATACATGTTCTCCCTTATTCTTCTCTTTCTTAAGATATGATGATAGAAACCTCACTTGAGCTATGTAGATGATTTATATATGAAGAGTCACTCGTATAAGCTTGACCTATTCAATATCCCCCCCTATATCATACATGTAGTACCCAAGATTGAAATCATGATAAGTTTGACTTTAAAATATTCTCTTCCCCTTCATATGAAACATGAAAGATATGATGTTGAGACCATGGGAGAAACTTTGTATATTATCTCTTTCCCTTCACATCATACATGCAAGACATAAAGACTTGAACTCATGAACTTGATATAAAGATATTTTTGGATCATAGGAAATATGATCAGAAATATAGTTGTAACTTTGATCCTTTTCTATGTATGCTTCTAAGTTGAGTATGAATATCACACCATAGGGTGAAACCCTAATGGTCAAACATGTTACACAAGCCTTCTTAAGAAAAATCCTAATATTAAGGATGAAGATAAATATCCTCTGATTCCAAAATTATTGTAAGATGTTGATCATAAAACATATTGATGATGTTAAATTTGAATTATCTAAATAACATGGCATATAGATGAATTCCTCTTGAACCTTGCAAGCATGAGCAAACATTGTATCCTTAGGGGTGATATAATCCTAAGATATCATAATGTCATGCTATGGTTAAGACATTAAGTGATGCTTCCACATAATAAGGTGGGGTGGACACACCCAAGAAATCTCTAGACCCTAACCTGACAACTTATAGTGCATATACTATGATGGTCTTAGAACCTAAGCAATGATGATGTATGTGAAGTGGAACTTCTAAATAGCCTCTTAAGGATGTGATTAGTTGAATTTCGAGGACGAAATTCCAAATAAGGTGGGGTGAATGTGATAACCTAGATTTTTGAGTTTTAATAACTAATACAATAATTAGAGACAAGCATTCTATGTAAGATGTCAAATACCACATTGAAGAATTGGTAACCACATTTACCATTATACCCCTAAATATGAGGATGTTTGGAGGAATTAATTGGTTGTCAAATAGTGGATCTTTGGTATCAAACTTGGCTAAATGTTATATTTCATTCTAAGGAACTAACGAATAAGATTTCATAGCATTTGCACTAGCCATGTGAGAGATATGGATTCTTGAAATTTGATCGTATGATTATTGATTAAATGATTACATACCTAAGTTTAATTAAAATGTGTCACACATCCAATATTGTCATGTCTCTATGAGTGTACTAAAACGACGAGTTTTGGGCTTGTGGTACCATTCAAACTCTAGGATAAGTAGTATCGTGTCATGCTTCATCTTCTGCATCCGTTTCTTAAGGAGGAGTTGGTACCAGAAAGACCGAGTCCCCTGGTGTCACACACCCGAAGTAAAGGGAACGAGATTTGAGAGAATCCCTTAAGCCCCACTAGTCGCAGATCTTTCTAGCTACCCTTGTTGTAGGTTAAGGACACCAAGTGAGTGAGTCCAGTCTAGACCTTCTCCTCCCTTTGCCATCGCTACTCACAGGAAAACACCAGCAGGCTTGCGTGGGGTTTGAGGATGCAGTGCAGTCGACAATTTAGTGCTCCGGTCAGGGATGTGCAGGCGTTCCAAGATCTGTCCGATGGACTCTAGGAAGGCACAGCCGTCATTTCCCTTTCTTTCTGCGATCGGGGCTTGACACATTAGGCTCGTTTGTCCATCTGCTATCCTCGCCGATGTACAGACTGAAGCAACCCTACTGCAAGTATGCGTAGGTTCAAGGTCAACTATCACGATCCCTCGCCGGAGCTATGTGCGGTGGTGGTGCAACCAGCAGACCATCATCGCCACCTTCCTCCTTCGTCGCGACACCAAGTTCCCCTGCCTTAGCAACCGGAAGTCTGCAACTCGAACCCAGCGCCGTCGACCCCCTCACTACTGATGAAGCGGGCTACACCGCCATCGGAGAAGGACACCACTGTCGGGGTTCCTATTTCTCCATTTCTGTCAGGCCGCACCTATAATCTTGCCTCCGTCCTAATCATCGGCCACCTGCAATCGACGACCACTTGGATCTAGCCACCGTCGCTCGCCAGCCTCCATTGCCTTCCTCTTCCTCGCTCAACCTCCAGACCTACAACCCTGTTACCACCTACCTCACCTCACTGGTCAATCCATCCACGAGGAGCGTGGGAGGATGACTGATCGATCGCTGGAGTTGCCCCCCCCCCTCTGCGGCGGCGGCTCTGAGTCTCGCGATGAAGGGAAACGGTCGTGGTCCTGCACCCTGTTACGCGATAACCAGAGAGGGGGGACCCTAGACCAGCCGGTTCACTCGGCTCAGGAGGTGCCATGGTATAAACCGCGTGTAAGCTAGGCCCATCCAAAGAGACGAGGTGGCAATCTCTCAGCCACAGGATCGGTAGCCCTGCACATAGGATTGATGGCGCCAGTAATACCCAACAAGGTAATTCCTTTAATATACTTAGAAATATACCATATCTTAGAAATACGATTAAAAATAACTCTTGTGTCCAAATAATTACCTAAAAATATCCCTGGACTCAGAATAATATCCTCTACATTACTGGACCCTTATATCAGACCTTTGACGAACAAATAATGATGATAATTAATGTAGATGATTTAGAGTCCATTAGTTGAAATAAATAGTATTCATGTGATATTAATTCTCAGAAAATTTTAGTAGAACTTTAATAACACTGGAAACCCACTGGTGAACTCTGATCTGGGTTTTATTGATCTATGTTAGGCCTTTTCTCTTTAATGACTAAATTACATGTTTAATCCTCATATTAATTATAGATAATAGATAAGCCATCAGAAAAATATGAAATTTGTACCAGACCTTAATAATGACATATAGATCAGACTAAAAATATTAGATACCATCCTAACATTACGTTGAACTAGGTTTGACCAAAACCCTAATTTGGACCTAAAATACCAAGAATATGGTGTACCTATTTTAATGTTGATTACTTTCTTTAAATCAGGTGTTGACCAGAGATGTAGATGATCCAGAATATAAGTATGAATCTCTGAACTCAGGTACGTGGATATAATTATATGACTATATTTGCTGGATGTTAAATATATGTACTTGCTTGTTTGTACTTGAAATACATTGTTGGATGTAGATCTATATGTATTGTCATTTCTGCCTTGAACAATAAGAACACTAAAGAAAGAAAATGGAATGTAGTTACTGATGGTTCATTAATCTCCCTATTAGAGAGGAAAAGTATTAATGTTGACTTGCACCTCCCTAATGGTACAAGGTACGCGGGGAGATCCTTAATGGTACAAGGTACGCAGGGATAGGGCCCAATATTTATGTTTGTGCTAAGTCCACCATAGTAATACATGTCCATTGAAATATGATTAATAACTTGGGATTACCTGATTTTCTGCCTTTAAATAATATTTTCCTTCTCTTTCTTCAAATTCGAGTATTTTATATGCCAGCATAGTATAGCTCTTTAATTCCACGTACCAACTTTTGTTGATGTTTTTGTTTCTCGTATTTTCTAGGTTCAGAGCTAGCATGGGGTAAAAGAATAGGATGTGAGCAAGTTGTACAGGTTGTACCTATTGTCTAAGATCCTAGATAGCGTACATGTTCATATACTTATGTAAAATTTTCATTCAATAGGTAACTATAAATCATGTTGTAATAATTCTTATTGTATAACGATGCATGTTGAATGTTGAGAATGTTATGATTGTATGTTCATGTATGCGTATTATACTTCTGCATCGCTCTCTGATATGATTGGATGATGTTTTCAGATTTTGACCTCTCATTCCCAATAGGGTTTGGAAAAACCAAAATCCGGGGACGTCACAGATGACCCCACAGGACAGATGCCACCGTGCATACTAGATGCTTGCTTGGGTGTTCAAGGGCTGTCTACACCCGAGAATGAGTGCATAGACTGCCCCGTTTGTGGTTACATAGCCAGGAACTCTCTTTCTCTGTTTAGTAGAATCACGAGCTCTGTTTTGTTTTGTTTTCTTTTCTTTGTTTTGTTTTATACTGTGACAACCCGCTAGACTAGTTCTAGCACTTACTTTTATCGACTATTGTCTTGGCTTATCTGACTAAAGAACGAGATCTGTGGCATCCTAAACGTCACCCCGTCCCTGTGTTCGACCCCATATATATACTTCTACCCCGTAATAAATTTGTGGGGGCCTAGAAGGTTTCGGGTTATAAATTTAAAGCTTGATTCCTTCCTTTGTCCCACATTCATTTTCGGACGCGTGAAAAAGGCTGATCAACTTTTGGCGCCGTTGTCGGGGACATGGTTTTCCACGTTTACACGCCTAGTAGATTTTTGTTATGTCACTATAAGTCTGTATATACATGCATAGGTTTCCTCTTGCTTTACACATACTTGTTCATATACACTAAATCACTTTTCTTTTTCTCATACCTTTTTTTCAGCCATGGACCTTGCTTCCGCAAGACAAGTCATCTTGTCCACCTGTCCTCCTGAGTTTTTCCGTAGTTCTGACTGCTAGCAAATAATTGAAGGTCGTGCACTGCAACTAGTCGAGTTATACTCACCTCCACCGTCGTCATATGTTGAAATTCCAACAAAGGAGACTTCCAGTCAACCATCGACCCCCATTCTATCATGGGATCAAGAACTAATTAAGGCAGTGGAGTTGACTAGGGAAAGCACTCACCTCCTTAGCGCCTCATCTCCAAGAAGATGTCGATCCAATGCAACAACTGCTAGAAGAGCAGGATCGTCATCTCAAAGAAGCCACCGAGGCTGGAGACTACAGTAGAAGTCTAGTTCAAACTGTTGAGCGAGGATTCGTTCAAGAACATCAGTTTGGTACAGCAGGTCAGCAACCGATGTGCATGGCAGAATCGACGGGTCTCGAAAGCATTGCTTCTCAAGTACAACAACTTCATGATAAAGATGTTGAACAAGGCAGGAGGCTCCAAGAGCTCAATGATTTAGTTACAATCCAATTACAAATGCCATCACAAGATAATGAAGACGTTGGTCATCAGGACCATTCCATTGGGTATGAAGTGGAGTATGCATCACCATCCTATTCAGACCATCAACTGGATTCACCAGGATTTTTCTCTGAAGACCAACCCACTCCAGGAAACCCTTCATTATATCTAGATGAACCAGCTGATGAACCAATGGAAGATATGAGTCATAGACCTGAATGGATCTATGATGATGATGATGATGAAGACTCTAAAAGACAATTTTACTCACAGCTTAAAGGTTGGCTAGAGGAACAAGAGTCAGATATTGAACCAAACCAGAGTGACATCTCTCATATTGAGACTTGTCATTTCGCTTTGAGCAGTACACCAACCATGGTTTGGAACAATTTGTTCGACGAAGACGACGATGATGACAGCTGCTCGACATGGAGCAGTGAGTATAGTAATGAAGACGAGTTGGAGAAGCATGAGCCATCATTTGCCACCATCCCTTTACAAGGCTTGGTGGACGTCAAGGGGACAGGATGGACGGTTCACTACAACATGGCTGCTGAGCATGAAGACACCCCTGACTCCACGCCAGGTGATAAGCTTGGGGTGGTAGAACTATAAACAGATTCTTCATGGGGTACTTTTTGCTCAGAAGATGATTGGATGACTCAGACAGTACATGAAGATTTATCTGAGCATCCAACCTCAAGTGCAGAGATGGAGAGAGAAGATATGAGTTCTCAAGATGACGTCCAACCTCTCTCATCTATTTCATCCTGTGTCGACATCCCAGGACCTTCATTTTTAGATTCATATAATGAAAGGTACCTTGAGGATGATTTGCCAAAGAATTCATCCCAATGCAGCTCAAATCAATTCCAGCACAAAGATGACTTCACTGAGTCGCCAGATTTTACTTTTCTTCTTCAGACTCGGCAGGGCCAACACATCCGCCTATTCTACTCATATTATGTGGCAGAACCCGTCAGCAAGACACAGGTGACACTAGTCCCAAAACTCAGAATTTGGGATCCCAGTGTCAGTATCGTGGGGCAGCCACCCCCTTTTCTATTACCCACCCTCCCGCCATTTTATTACAATAAATTTTTCTTTTCATGTTCTTGTTAGTTTCTTTCCTCTAACTATTTTATATCCTTGCATCCATGCATCATCTTTAGAACTTCAATAACTACCATTAACAATCATGCATTCCTGCCTCGCTATTTCAAGTTTAAGTCTTGCTCGAGGACGAGCAAACTCTTAAGCTTGGGGTGGTAGGCTTCGCCCTTCTTTCTCTTCACCCTTCTTGCATGCACGTTTATTTCTTGCATATAGCATAAGCTTGTAGCTTCACAATTATGGCTATGTGGTGTGAATCTAATAGATAAATGCTTGACTTCATGCCTAATTGCACAATTTTTATCTTAAAAATTGCTTGACCTCTTGCTTGACTTGCTCTTTGACTCTTTCCTTGAGTTTGGTAATAAATCTAAGGTTATGTCCCTTTTTCATAGCTTAAAGCTGAATTCCCTTGATCTGTGTCGTGAATGGCAAATCCATGGTAAAGGACCATTGGAATGAGTTAAAACACGATCAAAGAACCTAGTTGTGGATTCACAAGTTTTCCTCTATTCTAAGGATTCTTGAATCATAATTTCTATCTTTTCACACGGGTATCAAGTGGATCATGATGAGTTTTGAGCCATGATCAAGGTGAAGTGTTTTTCCTTGATGGACTACATGCCTTCTCACATTAGATCAAGTCAAAAAGATGAAAAATATAAAAATGTGCAAAAAAGGCTTGGCCGCCCACAAATTCCCAAATTATCTATATAGTTCTCACCCAAGCCTACAAATAGAATACAGATGTTAAAAGACTGAGTGTGAACAATAAATGAGTGTTGTTTTCTCTTTTAGGAGAGTTGAGGATGATGCCCAGTCGGTGTATGATTGCGCTCATGAACGCGGGTATGTCGTGCCTGGCAGTATCACTCTCAAAGCTCATTAGAGAGTCAATAGGAACCCTTAGGTGACCTATGAGATCATCTCAGTAGCAGGGTTGGTTCGAGCGCAGTACGAGGAGTTTGTCTCACTGCTCTGGGCCAACTAGCTCGGACTGCAGGGACAGTTGCTCGTTACATGGACCAACCTGACGCAAATCGAGATCCTCAGAAGTCATTAGAGTATTTTTGCTTTGTTTCTTAGGACATGAATAAGTGAGAGGCGCATTGATCCAGATTGGTATGCATGGATTCATGGTGATGGCTCATTGCTCATCACCTGCTTGATCACCTAAATGAAAACTCTTTCATGTTTAAATAATTATGATTCAAACCCTCATGAGTATCGGCAGGCTATAGTTAATTCGCTTAATAATGCATGGACACTCTTTGATCTTGCTTTGGCAGGATTGTGCTTGTTTGGTGGGGGTTTGTTCTGAAATGACATGGATCAAGAGTATTGATGCTTTAAACTATTTTTCTTAACTTTAGAATTTATTTCCAAGCTTAATTTGGATGTTATCTTTTGTTCTTTGAGCACAGTCTTCCTTGAGGAAAAGCAAGTTTTAAGCTTGGGGTAGTTGATAACACCCAAATTAGTGCATATTTTCTATGCATTTTATCTATGATTTTATATCACTTTAGTCCTAATATGCACTCTTTTGCTCATGTTTTATGTTTTCTGTCTCTCCATTAGATAATGTAGTGAAAATAGCCAATAATGTAGCTAATTAGCCTGTTTTAGACTTGTAGGCACCGAAACTAGCCAATTTTGGGACTCTCAAGTACTGAACCTGAAAAGATAAGAATTCCAGCAACTGGGCTGCCCGATAGGGCCCGACCGATACAGCTGCCTGACACCCCCTGCCCGACACGCTCTTCGGGCGACAGTCATATTGGCCCACCTGATGCCTCAAGATCGAAGCCACGGATGAAGGACACGTGGATCAATAAAAGCTACAACTCCCATCAACTCACTGCCAATAAATAGCAGCTGCCAACCTACAAAGAGAGGAGAGCCAGAGGGAGGACCCTGTAAGAGCTAATTCCTAGACCAAGGAGCTAGTGTGTCGAGTTCCCCAAAAGTCTACTGCCTGATACGGTTGCCCGATAGGGTTTCCCGATACGGCTACCCGATATGGCTGCCCGATACGGTCTGCCCGATACGGCCTGGCCGATACGGCCTGGCCGATACGGCCTGGCCGATACAGTTGCCCGATACGGTTGCCCAATACGGACTGCCCGATACGGTCTGCCCGATACAGTGCAGAGAGAGAGAGCCGAGGAGTCCAGAGGGACGAAGAGAAGACCCAAGGGCCGAGATTCAACCTACACAAAGGCCGAGGAGAGAGAGCCACCTCTCCTCTACGGGCTATATCTCTTCCCTCTTCTCTTTCATTCTACTACATTCCTTTGTTTCTGATACAAACGATGTTTATCCATCTTTGTTCGGTGCCAGCTATGCTTGTCTGTGGCTAGTTAGCTCCTTCTTGGCTATGTAGCCTGATCTGGGCATGTTTATATACTTTTTCCTTAAGCAAGTAGATTCATATCAGATCTAGTATGTTGCATGTTCTATTTTCTCTTTCCAAGTTATTATTGCTAGTTTGGTTGATCTCTTACTTGCTTGAACTACTGCTTCTGCCTGTATCGAGAGATCTGTTGTAGGAATATCTAAGAGACGATAGTTTGAATCTGAACCCGAGAGGAGGACGATCTGAGGTATTCTATTCCTAACACCCCAAAATATCCTAAGACCCGAGAGGGAACTTAGTGTATTCCGAGGTGTTGATATGTCATTCCTCAAGAGAGGGTCATTGACATATTGTTGATGGTTTTAGTCACGAGCGAGTGGGACGACCCCACAGGACAGATGCCACCGTGCATACTAGATGCTTTCTTGGGTGTTCAAGGGTTGTCTATGCCCGAGAATGAGTGCATAGACTGCCCCATTTGTGGTTACATAGCCAGGAACTCTCTTTCTCTATTTAGTAGAATCACGAGCTCTGTTTTGTTTTGTTTTCTTTTCATTGTTTTGTTTTATATCGTGACAACCCACTAGACTAGTTCTAGCACTTAATTTTATCGACTATT
Organism: Alisma plantago-aquatica; assembly: GCA_963693085.1. Classification (NCBI taxonomy): domain Eukaryota; kingdom Viridiplantae; phylum Streptophyta; class Magnoliopsida; order Alismatales; family Alismataceae; genus Alisma; species Alisma plantago-aquatica. Next base: position 1,035,396,494 of record OY856412.1, read on the forward strand.
GTCTTGGCTTATATGACTAAAGAACGAGATCTGTGGCATCCTAAACGTCACCACGTCCCTGTGTTCGACCCTGTTAAAGCTTGATTCCTTATTTTGTCCCGCGTTCATTTCCGAACGTGTGAAAAAGGCCGATCAGTTATTACTTCACAAATTAACTTATTAAACCTTAAAAATTGATCCTTTATACTCAATTAGGGTTTCTAAGTGCTTAATCATTCTTATTTGAGGTACAAACCCCAAATCATGCAAGAAACATCTAGATCAGGTTCAAGTTCATCATTAACTATTCAATAGGTTGCAATTACTCAATTTCATCCACTAAGCAACATGAACTTAACCAATATGCTCGATTAGGGTTTCTTAATCTAATACATAAGCACTTTTCATTAGATTAATAAACTTTTGCAAATAGGAATAGATTCAGGTTTTCAAACCAATTTTATTGTGTTCCTCGTATTTTTCTAAGAAAATTTCATGTATAACTTTTTATAATCAGAGCTTCCTAGCAAAAGTTTTGATTTTTGTAAAGAAAATTACTTTTCTAAATTATCTATTACTTTTAGAAAAATTTGGGCCATTTGATTGATGATCTACTGTACCCGGCTGGATCCAACGATCCTTGATCACGCGACCCACCCACGATTGAAAAGAAGGAAAAGACATCTATGCCCTTACCTGGCTAATGGATGCACAAGGGCAAAGGGGTCTTTTACCCCTTAGTCATCTTCTTCCTTGGGCTGGCTTGCGAGTAGCCCTGTAGAGTCAACTCCAAAGTCAACTTCAGACTATCTTCTTCCTATGATCAAGCTGACTGGACCGAGAGCGTCGCTTGGCTCTCCCAAAATCGTAGCTGCCCTCAATTCCTCATCCTCACTAGTGCTTCACCGCCAATGCTCCGTCGGCGCTCCGGTGAGGACTACTGCTAGACAGGGGCAAGAACACGTCGTTCGATCAAATTGAATGCACGAAGACGATCGTCGTTGCGTCGCAGTCACAAGAGGGTAAACTTTAGGTTTGCTCACATTGTGGTGCGCTCTACCCTATATATTGGGTGGCCATCGAGTCCTTGGTGAATTGGGAACTTCCCCATTTCACAACGAAACCCCACCAACCTTAGGGTGGTAGGGTTCGGAGCAAGCTCCTGAAGGAGATGGACTCCTTCACATATTCGCAAATGGCTTTTATGTCACGAAATCTCTGATAAAAAATTCACAGTCTGGACTCAATTATCCCAGGTCCTCATGAGACCAGGATTCTTCCCAGGCCGTGGATCATAAATCCAACGATCGCAGATAAGCACCCAAAAATGAAAACTGGGATTCATTCCCAGATAACTCGTGACACACGATCATTATGCCATTATTGTCCACACTTTCAGATATTTTGTAAATTGCATAACTTCGAATCTGTGCATTGTTTTTCAACCAAATTTTAGGGAAATATTTAGATTTGCATTATCTTCCTTTATTCCAATCTTGAGCCTTAAACTCGAAAGGAAAGATATGGTTTCTTCACATGCAAGTAAATGTTTAATCAAAGTCATTTAAGCACAATTTCTTTCTCATAATACTTTATTTTCTTAATTGTGATTCCTTTTTCTATTAGAAACCATGTGAACACAAAATCTTTTCCAAGATGGAACCATTATCCATATTTTCACATATTTCTTGTATTATTATCATTATCTCAAATTTCTTATAAATAAAGCAATATTTAATTAATCCTTTCTCTTTCTTGTTGCATTATCTTTGCAATTTGGACTCCTTGGAATCCAAGGAACCCAAGAGGCACGAAATCCCCCTTTAGGAATATTCCTTTGCCTTCTAGAGGCTTCTACCTCCTTCTTTTCTCTATTTCTTAATTATTCATTTACTAATTGAATTTCCTTTTCCTTGTTATTGGGCCCAATAGCCAATAAGGTCCACAAAACAACCAACAAGCCTATCGTAAATGAAAACCTTTTATTAAAAACAAATTATATTATTATTTTTTCAAATATCTTTAATAGAAAAAATTACATTTATCACCAAAAGTACCCAAAAATTGGGGTTGTAACACAAACACTTACTAAGGATGGAATATGAGTCAAGATCACTACCACCACCACATGCAAGAGGAGATTGATCCCCCAAGCTCCAAGAACGAACCTCCTTACTCCACCAAACTCTAAGAGCAACAAAAGGAGGAAGATGATAGATGGATGAAAAGGGTTGAAAGAGAGAAGATATAAGGGGTTATATAGATGGAAGATGAAAGAGAGAGAAAGGGGTGAGGTGTCAACACACTAAGGAACCCAAGGGACACTTGTCCTCACAAAAGACCAACATGCAATCATAGGCAACCAATTAAACATGGCATGCAAGACATGGTGATACACTCTAGGTAGCGTATCGACCGCCATGTCATTCCCCATGGTCGCAGTTGTGGTCATCCTAGGGTGCACCACCTCCCATGGTCACGACACCATCCATCACCATCTCCTCTAGGTTGACACAAGGTACCTCCATCAACCCTAGATCAAGACAACACATGCTAGGTCATCCATATCAACCCAAGACCTCCCTAGACTATCTAGTTCATGACCCTACACTCTATAGGAGGTGTCTTGACTATGAAACCCTCCAAAACCTACCTTGGCCGTGACCCAAGGTCGAGACAACACAACCAATTCACACATGGACAAGACACTCAACACTCATATCAACCCAAGTCACCACTGGGGGTGATACTCCTCAAGAAAGAATCAAACAAGGAGCCCTTCTCTTTCTCTTTCCTCTAGATTATGTCAAGTAAGATAGGGAACACTCTAGAGTTAGTAAATTGCAATTTGTACCAAAACTAGCACATAAAGCACAAACAACAACCAAACAAGATCAAACTTGAAACTTAATCTCTCCAAAAGCCCTAAATACATCTCAAAGGATTAGAGAAAGGTTCTAAGCACATTATTAAGCCAAAGAAAATAGGGTTACCCCAAAACTCAGGTCAAAGATCTTACACCTGAAAATGGGGATTAGGAGAGAAAGTGTGAGAAAAGAGGGATATTTGATACCATTTCGAATCAAATTAGGGGAGGGATAGAGTCATGGAATGTGAGAAAAGATTCAACAAGAATGACTATGCAAAGAAGCTAAACTGACTTGATTTCATCATTTCTCAAATGGTGAAACTATAGGTCAACATCTCCATCACTTTCTCCTCTCAAAACCCTAAATCTCATCACTCTCTAGAATTTCATTTCTCTAACAGGATTGACAAAATATGAGAGATCCTTGGGTTTTAGGTTACTCATATAGTTCATTTAAGGTGCAATTGACCCAACTTTACACTTTCTTTTATTTCAGTAGTTTTTTTTTCATACAAATGTTATTGATGATCGTTTACTTAATAGATCAATCCTCTTCTAACAATAATGAAAATTTATCATTTTTCAGAAGATAAAATTTCATAGATATAGTTGAAATTTCAGACCATTCAGAGTTACTAATAAATAAATCAAAATCAAATACTACACTACTATACTGCAGTTTGCAACATGGTCAGTCGAGTTGTTACTAATAACAAACTCGGTCAACACAACACATTGTAAAATTTATACATCATCTAAAAATTACAAAAATTTAAGAGTATGTATAAAATGGAGTTTCACAACAACAATAAAAATTTCAGATCAATTATATTTACTAATCAAAAGGTAAAATTCCTTACCAGAATGATATATTTCAACCTGAATGCATGGTCGGCTAAGTTTGTCCTGGGGAGACTCGGCTAACAAATAGGTCAGAAAATTCTTTAGAAAATCTGATATTTTACAAGAACACTAATAATTGAGTTTATCAAATTATATAAAAATTTCAACTAAATCAGAGTTACATATAAAATACTAGAAAATATTTAGTTCCCCATTATACTTATCAAATTATGTATTCTACCAAATCCCTAGTTTGTCCGATCACGGCTTCGATTATCAAACCCTAATTATTCAAAGTAATATAATGATTAGATCATGTCACTAGGTTTAAGGAATCATCATTATACTGATATAATAACTCAAGATTGAAAAATGATCAATTTATTTAAGCATGCAATCATCCAGGTAAACCCTAATTAGATGGCTAATATGAAAATGGGTCATTACAAATTCTCCTCTTTTTTTAGGATTTCTTCTCAAAATCCATAAAAATGAGAAGAATATCATATCATCCAATCGTACATCTCTCCCCTCATCAAGTAAGAAGGATTTTCATTTTATCTTTCTTTCATACGACATCATTTTTTGTCATTAGATGGAAATTTCATTCCGTGTCATCATCTTATCTCTCTTTGAGTATTACAAATAATAGCTTTACAAATTTAGTAATAAATCATTTATCAAGATGTGATTCACACCACCTTGATTATTCTTTTTATTAAATTGATTATATTTCTCAAGAATCGAGATTGTGATTCATTCCATATTATTATCCTCATCCATAACTTTTCTTCATAAAGAAGATCATTTAGTGAGCATCATTCTCACTTGTTATTTCATTTTTTTTTGCAAAATTTCATATTCAAACTCATTAGGAACTATCTTTACTATCCATTAAAGTTTTATTTTCCTCACATGAAATATCTTACTTGTCTTAGGTTCCAAATTGAATTATGTAATACTTCCTCTTTCTCCATTTTTTCCTTTTATTACAATCATGCATATCTTATACTATTAATCTGTATTCATATGAATGCTTGGTCTGTGCATCCAAAATAAGTACAATAGGGAATTCCATACCACCTCATCTAAATACCCAAATACTTGACTCGAGCATATGGATTCTGAGTTAACTCAGTATGCATGTTATTCAATTTTTGTTCAACATCCATATTATCATTTAGCCCTACATCCTATTGTCCGTGCAGACTCATTTAACATAGGCTATGATAGCATGTTGTCAGGCCCTCTCTATTTATTAGTGTAACTACCAACCATTAGAGAGAACCCTAAACCTCATCTTGATTATAAACAAAAGAATGAATTTTCAACAAAGGCAATTAAAACATTATAGAAAATCACAAATAAACATTGTTCTTTTTTCTTTCTTCATGATTTCATAAACCAATGCCGCATAAGGGATATCAGATTAAGATATCACAAACCGTACTCAACTCTATCAAAACAAAAATCAAACATACTACTCACAAACAATTCAGTTTACATTAAATCCAATTATATTAATGAACAAACTCAATATACTACACATCCCAGGAAAGAGAGTGTACATGGAAACTCTAATCTATCTAGATTATTCTTTTTATATCTTTTTTGTTATGAAATCTCTGTTGGATATTATTATACCCAAAAACATTTGAAACAACCTCATCAGATTCATATAGAACCCCAATGAGTGGATACCTCTCACCCAAGCTGAGTACATGCATCAACATTAGATTAAGTATAATGAACTTAAAAGAAACATGCAAATATTGAAAAGTCTAGTGGATAAATCTATCCTCTAATCAAATATAATTTACAACGATAGTCTAATCAAATAGAGAAAATAATCACTTTGACCGAATCTGAGTTTAAAACATATTTTACAGCATGTCTACGAACATATAAGTAGATTCTACTTAATTCATACTGACAATACTTTAGTATGAATAATAAGTCAAGATATAAACATTCAAATATATATATATATATATATATATATATATAACATTATCTTTGACACTCCTCCAGACAGACTAGGAACACATCCTGTAGTCTTGAAGCTGAATAACATATAAGACATGTATACCAAACAATTTATCAAATAGAAAGCAATCCAAATCATATTCAGAGTGTATATAAATGCCAATATTTACAACTTGTCAACAAAAGATATCCTAATATGAAACCTATAATCTCTCAAACTATATGATTATTTTCCACAACAAGTAACATAATCAACAATGGAAAATTACCAACTAGCAGTACAAGGGATGTAACAAACATTCAAACATATGATACATTGTTTGTCATATTTTATTTATTTGCCCTAAAACTACTTGGCTTGTACCTCATCAAGTAGAAGTCGCCATGCCTGATTCTCATGTAAAAGACTCATTATCACTATCTTAGGGTTTAGCCAACCACTCTAAGATATCAACAACCGACCTTGGACACCTCAAGGTTTCCTAAAGGGGCTCACGTCCTCATCTACTAGTAAAATAATATATCACATATCACAATATTTCTCATATTTTCATATGCCACATATTTGATTTCATCAGAGTCTATTCCTCATGGACATAGACTTTCATAGTAAGGATTTAGGGCCAGAGCCACTCCAGATGACTCACTCCAAAATCATGGTGGTCTAATCTTTAAGGTCTCCATCCACACTCTGGAAATCCTTCTCATAATTCAATGATTACTACAAGGAGATCCATTTCATTTCCCCAATGTGGACCTCGGGGAAAACTTACGGTGTTTATGGCACCTCATTAGAGTGTCATATTAATCCCTTTTACTCATCTTAAAATAATTCAAAACATCATGTATCATATGTGTGTATTCTCACATAACTATAATAACATGAAATAGATTAGCCTTATAAAAAACACAATGATTAAAGTAAGAAGCATAACAAATTTGTAGTTGGAAACACATTCTTTCCATTCTCTACATAATCTCATAACAATCATCATCAGTGGCTTTCATCCCAAGATATAATCTGATTGTCCAACATTTACCCTCACCAGGGTTTTATCATAATCAATTGGCTTTTATCCCGAGACATAATTGCATTGTCTAGCACCTACATTCATTAGTGTTTCACAAGGTAATCAAAGAATATAAATTATATTTCAACATATTAATTTTATATCATAATTCTCATTGAGTATTAATAGAGATATTAAAACTAATAAAAGTATAAGCATATAGACATCTTACGTCATTCATCATTCTCAGAATAGGATTAACATGCAACAAATACTTATTTTATCCAATTTCTACATATATGAATGAATATCAAGTATTAACATGCATAACACATTTTATACTTCCCTTTTACTAGTTACCACTCTTCACTAATTTCTAATATTCAGCGTATAAGTGATGTCAGTTGAGTATATTAGAAAATACCATCCTCAGATTACAAGCATCCTAGCATACAATTACAATCCAAGAGAACATTCTTATAAATCAATTCATATCCTTGTACCTCATCTTGTAATTTCATTAAACCATACACATATGTATTACTTAATCCCCCATTTTAGATCATTATTCATTAGTACACATAACTCATCATTTTAGGGTTAGAATTATGTTCTTAGATTCATCTACTAATTTTCATCAATTCCCTTTCATATTCATTAGTTTTTAATGTCTTTCTTATGATGCTCACCACTATCCTCAAAATCAATGATTCTAAATTTAATTAATATATAAATTTTCTCTCTCATTGAAATCCTTCATAATCTGATTTTAATATATTTTATGCAATTCAGGTCAACACATATGTAATCAATTAATTTCATTTGTAACTTGTCATCACCATTAAATTATTCTTATCCTTCTCCTTTCTTGTAATTAGTTGGTCGTACCATGTCATTGACTTCCAATGGAATTTTCATAATTAACAAAGATCATTATGTCTCTTATGATAGTACTCACTCTAGCTTAAAAGAATGGATTAGGTTACATCATCTTACATCATAAACTCTAATCATCCTTTTCAATCATTGTTATGTAGCTTGTATAAAAGGACCCACATTCATGTGAAGGTTTACTCAATATTTCATAAATCACACGAAAATATATTCACTAGGCTTAGATCATATTAGTAAGACTCGTCATCTTCAACTAAAGTATTAATACCTACAATTCAACATTTCATCACATTTACAACAATATATACAAGTTCTAGCTTTATTACTCATACTTGTCTTGATACTAAAATTCTAGGGTTTTCAAGTAGTCATCCTTAGTTCAATACATCATAAGAGTCATATTACTCAGTAATCTCATAATGATGCACATGGATTCGTTACCACTATTCACACACATGGAAACCTTAGTTTCAATTTTCACATATTTCATTCATCAATAATAAGTATAAATTGATTAATTGATTCATTTGATTCAATCCCTCAACACAAACCATAAATAGGGAATGTCATCAACTCATATCGTAAGATTCAACAATACACTTGTATAATTCATTCTAATACAATTCAAACATGATTCTATAAATGTTAATTCAATTACTAAGCATATCGAGCATTTGGCTGATTTTTATAGGTAACATTCACATGAAATAGCATCAGTCTTTTATCCTAGAATGTTTTCATGGAACTTCAATCAATATATCAGGAACTTCAAAAATTTCAAGTACATGAGAAATAATCAAAATTAGTAGAATTTGTTTCCTTAATATCTTTCCAAATCAATACCCAATCATAAACAAATATAAGAAAGATTTCTACTTATTTTAGCTTAGATAGAATTAGGATTTCAACATGAATATAGAGATTAAGAGGTAGATAAACATTCACCTAAGGTGACAAGCATCTTAAAATGTAGATCATACTTTGAATTTTTGTAAATCCAATCAAACTTTAGCAACTCAATCTATTTCTCCTCCCTCAACTCGGGAATCCTAGAAATGGAGACTTGGAGAGAAAGAGTAAGAAAAGAGGGAGATTTGATATCATTTCGAATAAAATTAGGGGAGGGACAAAATCTTGACATGTTTGAGTAGATTAACCCAAAAGGACTATACAAATAAGCTAAACCTACTTGTTTTCATCATTTCTCAGATGGTGAAACCCTATGTCAACATCTCCACCACTTTCTTCTCTCAAAACCCTAGCTCTCCTATCTCTCTAGAATTTTGTTTCTTTAATAGGAGTGACAAAATATGAGATCTCCTTGGGTGCTAGGATACTCATATAGTTCATTTAAGGTGCTTGGGACAATTGTAAAGTGTCCTAATTTCATACTTTCATATATTTCAGTAGAATTTTTTATCATATAAATGTTACTAAAGATCGTTTACTTAAAATGTCAATCCTCCTCCTCCAATTATTAGCATTTAGCATGTTTTAGAAAAGAGCAATTCAGAGATCCAAATAACATTTCGGATCATCCAGAATTATGAATAATAAATAAAAATCAAATACTACATTGCTATATTGCAGTCTGAAGCACGGTCGGTCGAGTTGTTACTAATAAGAAACTCGTCTGACACAACACTCTGTAAAATTTAAAAATCATCCAAAAATTATAAAAAATTAATAGGACGTATAAAATGGAGTTTCCCAATAACGTTTAATATCTTAGATCAATTTAATATACCAATAAAAATATAAAATTCAAATACCAGACTGTTATATTTCATCCTAAATGCATGGTCGACGGAGTTTGTCTTGGAGAAACGTAGCCGACAAATAGGTCAGAAAATTCTTGAACCATTTTGATATTTTACAAGAACACTAATAATTGAATTTATCAAACTATATTCAAATTTCAACTAAATTAGAATTAAATGTAAAATACCAAAAATTATTTAGTGCACCACTATCTTATCAAAATTTGCATCCATATTGTACCAAAATCCTAGTTTGGCCGAGTAGGGTTTTCAATTCTCAAATTTTAATTATTCAAAGTAAAAACATAATTACAATATTTTATTGAGGTTAAGTAATCTTTATTAGACTATCATAATTAACTCAAACTTAAGCAATGATCAATTTAGTTAAACATGTAATCATTTAAGTAAACCCTAATTAGATGGCTTATTTGAAAATGGGTCATTACAGTGGTTAGCATGACAATTAATCAGTAGAAGACCATGATTGGTCTATACTATATTCAATACATTTCACCATGTTTGGAGGGCTGTTTCAATACTTTAGAGGAGATCTAGAAAAAGATCTTGCAAGTTTGTTGTCAATGCTTTTTTATTTCTTAGGTCATCAAACACAAAGAATACAAGCTAATAGTAGAGAGAAAATACCAACAAAGAGTTGCTTAGGGGACATTTGAATTCGGGTTAATTCTGTGTCTCCATGAACCTAAATATTTTGTCTGATTAACTTGATTTGGATGATTGAGTGGGTGCAGGAGTTTCACTGATAAATGAGTTACAACATAACACATTATGTTTAAAAATCATGGGACACTAACATCCAACTAGGTGTCAGGCTCACTCACGCCTATTGTAACAACTAGGTGTCACTCATCCTTGTACTACTCTAAGTTGAGCACGCTTAACTATGGACAACTCTTGAATCAAGACTGGCATGCCACATGTCCGTGTGGGCCCCACCTACTAGAGGGGTTATGTCTCTGATATCATTTGTAACATCCGAGCCCAATGCCCAAGGTACATTTTTTCCTCACTCACGCGCAAGCCAGGATCAACTTCCCGACTGGTCATTCATCCTAGTACTACTCCAAGATGAGCACGCTTAACTATGAAATTATTTAGTGGTGGGCTCCCGGAAAAAGAGATGCATCTTGGTGATATGGATAGTCCAATCATTACTTTTAATAAGATCATGTTATCCGAGACCTCAAATCTTGGGACGATACACTTATCTACGCGGTCTTTGACCTTGGCTGCGGGTGCTACGAGTGGTTTTGTCTTTTCAGGACAGACGGATTAAACATAACGATTGACTTTGTTAAATTTCTGAAACACGCAGCTAGCTTTGTTCCTGGACATGATTAGTGCATGACTTCATAAAATCCAATGGATGTCTATAAACCATAAATGCCCAATAAGAATGGGTTTTGCCACTAAAGGGTCTCGGATTCGATCCGTAAATAATTAATTGCTCCAAATCACGTCACGTAGCCGGTCTTTCGTTGGCCGATTAGTTTCCCGCTTTGCAAGCCATCTTGAACCCGAATTTACCTTGTGGAGTGGGTCCAAGATGTGCGTACTAGGAAGGGCACCCATAAATAATAGAATGAAACGAGTAACATGGTAACTGGTAACTAATAGCCCAGAAACAAAATTTGGTATAAATGTTGTTTAGAGCAGCTGACGATTTTCTCAAAGACATTAATCATTCCTTTGTTTCAAGATATAATGTGCGATAATACCCACCCGCCGGCCCACCGGCTGAAACCAACCTGGGTATACCTAGTGTTCAGAAAAGTGGTAATCAGTGTACGGGCGGATAGGGTACCGATTAGAGTATATACGGTATGCGGGAGTATAAGTGAGAGTATATTCGATTTTAATCGGTTTTGAATTTTTTTAAAATTAATTATATATTCACATAAATTTAAAACTTGGCCCTATATAATTGTATATATTAATTAAACTATAACAAATGAGGATGTAACAAGAAACATAGATCCATTAAGAATGTTAATTAAGCAACATACATCACAAACATGAAGATAGTTTAACACACGTCAAAAGGTTCAAAATAAGTAAACAAACACCAAATAACCAAGCAACTCATGTCCAAATTACAGATACGTCAACAATCATAGCATTAGGAAATTAAGTATAATACAGAAACCTATTGAAATGACGACATATGAGGAAAACATTCAACAGTAATGCACTTTTTAAAATACAAAAATGTGGATGCAACCTATGTCGGATCACCAACATCTAATTTATACTTAGCTACTGATATAGCAAAATTAAAACTGGAATATCATTCTGTTGAATATGAGAGAAGAACTTAGAAGTTATTGCCTATAGCGATGAGACCGTATAAGTTCTAAGCATGCAAGACTTTGTTGTATTTCCAAGAATATAGAAAGCAATAGATTGCACAAGTGGAAAAAAAACTAATAGATATATTTCAGGGGGGAAAGTTCATGAAAAGGAAGAAAATTGTTGATACTTAATATGTACATTGTTCATATCATTCAGGATACTCAGGTGAGCAATTCATACTGTTGGGAATTCAGGCACTACTTGATTATGAGGTGAGCACAGACGCATCAGGATCTGGGTAATAGCAATGAAGCTGCTCAATGTCGTAAGCAGTAGCTAGGAAGGTGAAGCAATCATGTGAAAATGGATTTTGACTTTACATCATGTGAAAGCAGAACACATTGGGGTCTTGGACAGGTTCGTACTAGACTAAAGGATGCACATTGGAAGTGTAGACGTTTTGATAATCAGCAAAGTGAAAGGGGTCAATACCGTTGACAGATATGCGCAGGGTTATTATATATATCACTGCTTCCAATCTTCTTGTACTTGGTGCCATGGGGATAGAGGCGCAGACTCTGGATTGTGACAATGTGACTCATTGCGTCTAGCCTAAATGTTAGAAGGAGGAAGAAAACCTACCTGGTGGAGAACTCAAGCCGGCGCCGCCAGCCTGCTATGAAGAGCCGTCGCCGCCGCTAGGTTTGTCAGGAACTCGACCTTGCTTCTTCCACACCGACTGCAGCAGTTGGCGCCCAGAGAGGAGGAGATGGAAATGGAGGCGGCCGGCCAGACCTTGAGAGTGTTGGGGAAGGATATTGCGCTACTGGAGGAGGAGATCGCCGCTGAAGAACCGAGGGAGAGTCGCGCCCTAGCGTTGTTGCGACCGCTTGCGGTTTCGCGAGGGAAAGAGTCCACAGAAGGGGGGGTATCAGGATTGAGGGTCGGGAGTCGGGTTAGAGTTTTAGGCCCAGTGGTTTTTTTTTCATTTGTTGGGTCGGGTTTAGAAAATCGCCGAATAATCGGCCTTTTAAGCGCCCAGGCGGCCGAGTAATCGGTCCATGGCCGAATATAGCTCCGATTTGGCTTAGGCGGTTCAGTCCACCTACGAAACCGAATATTCGGCCGATTAGGCCGATTTTCTGAACACTGGGTATACCATTTTTCCCTTTCTAAATAGAAGGGAAGTAAAAACAAAGAAGAAAGAGAAAGCTATTATTCTTATAACTTTCAATTTGTAATAATTTTTTCGATAAAATAAAAGTATTAGATTCCTTAAAAACTATTTTACATCAAGACAAATGTTGACATACTTTAAAGAAAAAAGAATATGAGAAAATATAGTACTTGTGGTATACAATACACTATATTTTAAAGTAAAGTACTCATGTTTTTGGTACAATATCCTTCTTACTTTTAAATCCGTAACAAAAATTTTACTGAAATATAAAAGTTATATTCCTTGCAAAAATGTATTTCAACAAGATAATGTCGACATATATTATAAAAAAGTAATATGAAAAAATGCAGTAATTGCGTAATGAGGTACAAAACATATGTTTTGGATACAGTACATCAACAAATAAACATTTATACTATACACTCAAAACATGAGTAATGCACCACAAAACACAGATTATACCCCTCTTATTAATCTACTTGAGTATACTACCAATGTTTTGCAGTAAATTAATATCATTTTGGAGTACAATATTAATATTTACTTGTTGGTGTACTGTATCCCAAAATGCGGAATATTGTACCCCAAAATAAGTAGTAAACCTCATAATGGAATAGTATAAGTTTTGTTGCCCGGTACCCTTTATTTTCAGTAATGTACTTTGTTCCTCTATTTTTTATACTTCTCCCATATTTTTTCCCTCCAATATATGCCAACATTGGTCTTTGAAGTATCTATATGATGAATTCTTTTTATTTCTGTAAAAAAACACTACAGATTAAGAATTATAAACAAACCATTTTTTCTGTTTTTTATCTGATTGGTTTTTTTTCCATATCAGCAATGCTCTCTGCGTTACTCAATTAAAATTTATCTATTAATCCGTTAGCTAACTCGCCAACCTATGAATTACTGAATCAACAGATGGCAAACAAGGTGTGGCACCTTTCTTCTAGGCAGTGAGTCACCGCCCCGTCAACTTGCCGGGAAAATCTTTTTGCATGTCGAGGGAATGAAAAGTAAAAGGTTGGCAGGAGTTCGGTTCTTTTTCCGTGTCCTTGTCGTGAACTACTTCTGGGCGCAGACATACGTGATTCTAACCAAACCGGTGGAATCTATCTGCGCGCAGGCCGGTTTGTTAGAAGCTATCTGTACTAGCTATGCGGGTGGCAAATTCTACTTTATCAGGTTTCCCCTTCGCAAATGATACTGTCCTATTAATTAGATACTGTTATGTCGCATCTAAAAGTGGATCTATCGGCGCAGAGAAGACTGGTTGCATGGAATTGCTGTGTTGATCGGCGGAACAGCCCTTTCTGGATCTGAGTAGATGGGTCCCAAATTCACCATAATAGCCGAAAGCGGAAGATGAAAAAGGGTTCCTGGAATCTTAACCTGCCCGGATCTGGGTGCAGGATTCTGGGAATCAGTGATTGGATCTAGGTCTTTGATTATATTTATCTTTCTATCTGGTCCTATTCAGCTATCCTCTGAATTGGTTGGGACCAGGACTTATTACTTTCCCAAACATGCATCCCGTGCACATGTGGAAGATTCTTCATCGTCATCATCATGTGAGGTAGGATACCCTTTTTCTATTTCTCTCTATTGCTGATCATAATCTCATCAAGATAAACATTGTTGAAGTAGAGATGGAACTTTTGGGAATGAATTCTTGGACGAGGACAAAACTGGAAAATGTGGTGTTCTATTAAATCGAAGGTCAGAGTTCAAATACTTTTGTACATAAATCCGAAGGGAAAAACAAATATTGACAAACACAATGCCTAGGGATCAATCTCACTACGCCTCTGGTGCTGTGATTTATGCGATGGGCGAGTCCAATGTGACCATTCATAGAACGGGTTCCTCAATCCAAAAAAAGTGATCGAAATTTTGAACCTGCCACCGTTAAATTACCAATGGATCTTGAATTATAATCTGTGTATAAGAGTATTTAACCTCAATTTTCATATTAGACAAAAAATCCAATTCATTGCCGTGGTTCTACATGTATATAGCGGGATGTTTAAGCTTTTATCAATAAATTCACCCTCTCGTTGTATCATGAGGATCCGTGGAAGTAAGGAGTTCATTTCTTCTATATAAGAAGGTTATATTTTATTACAAACATTAAAGAACACAATCACATACCATACAAAACCAATAATAAATGAAGCATAAAAGGTAAGATAAAGATCAACAAATTGGAAGAATCAAGGAGTACTCTCTGCGAGACAATGAGGGCCAAAGGAAAAATCTCAAAACAAAATGTAGAACAACATCATACAAGTCGAAGGAAGTTCTAAGTAGGGAAGACCCCATAGACAAACGCCATAAAAATACTCCAACAAATATATTAGACGATTAGTATTTGCCAGAAAGAAGAACCAAGTTCATAGACTTCCACATTGGTAGAAAAATCAACAATAGCCTTAGATGGGACGGGTAGACACAAAAGACAAGCTAGTTGATTCTTCACGTTCATAATGATGGAGGATGAAGCTTTGAGTCCCTTTTTTTTAAAGCTTTGAGTCCTTTGGTCGAGGCAACTTCTAAAAAAAGTGGAATAGTAAAAGCAGTTATGTTAGTAGAAACTAATCCATCATAGTGTATATATATATATATATATAATATATATATATATATATATATATATATATATATATATATATATATATATATATATATATATATATGTCAATAAAGAGTATACGAGGGATTCTATATATTTTTAAAGACTATGTAAATTATTTCCTTCGAGTAGGTCTAAAGAAATAAGGAGTTTATTTGACATGTTAGTGTGAAGGGAGAAGGAAGAATCAATGACATAGTCTTCCCAACCATGCTAGCCATTATGGAGAAGCCAAAACCTTTTATGCCTAAAAAAAGATGTGTTAATTTAATATTGTCAAAGGCTTTGTTAAAATGTATTTATGGGAAAAATAGAAGGGAAACATGCTTCTGATATTATAAGAATATATTAAGCAAGAAAATAGTAGTTTAAACCTTTTTACCGTTTTGTTATAACACTTTAATGAGTATAATGTTGGGGGGTTAAATGTTAGAACGTCAATGTCACAATTGCTTCTAAGGTTGTATGTTGGTATGGTATTACCCATTTACCCACCATTCATACCTTATAGGATAGGATAAGGGTAAGTATATTTTTTACCCACCACTCGTAGTGGTCCCTTTCCAAGCCACTTTTTTCTTACCTGCTCTATGGTTTAAGGTTTTCTTCTTAGGCACCAAAGGGTGTAATGTGTGTAAACAAGTGTTGAGACAATGGACACTACATATACGGGTCCCTTTCCAAGCCACTTTCTGCTTGATTGAATGTCATGGAAATACGTAAAAGTTAGTGAACATGTGAAGGTCACCACCTCTATTGATATGTGAACACATAACATGATATCAAAAATAGGACCAATTCATGTGGGAACAAAAATAACAACATACTTGATTCCAACCATATTAATTTGTAACAATAATTCAACAACAGGAATGGGCTCAAGTTTCTTAAGCCTATTCTTGTCCCTCATACAAAGTTCTTATCCTGTGAGGTGTTGTTGCAAGCCTTCCTTACTAGAGAAGATTGCAGCAAGGGAGGATAATGAAAGGAAAGATAGAGAAGAAGGTGCAATTATGTCGATAACCTTGATGGAGGAGAGGGTAAAAAAAAATTAGTCATCACTACAAATTTGTTGGTTAGAGAAGTGGTGGGTGATGCCCCTCTCTATCATGGAAGTTGGATCAAAAAATAGAAGAAGGGGTGGCAGATAGGGTTTTAGGGGTGAAGAAATAGAGGGGGAAGAAAGGTATAGACAATAAAACAGAAGGGAATGATAAGATCATAGGAGGAATATGGTTATAGAGGGGGATAGGAGGAGATAACATGGCCGTTGTTGAGGAGGACACACCTTGTGTGGAGGGTTGCATGCATTACTTGAAGAAAGATAAATAAATCTGATCATAGTTTTCAATGGGCAAATTGGTGTATTAATATGTATTAGATCAAGTAAATTCAATAAAATTGGAAGAATATGCAAATGAAGTTCACTTAAGGTCAAAATTTTGAGGATCATAGGCTAAGTATTTTACCATGCTAATAAAATACTATTTTGCATTCTGAATATTAAGATTACAATGTACGCTAAACTCTTATTATTATAGGGTTTTATATTAGTATAATAGTAGTCAACTAACTCTCTAGAAGTTAAAATATATCATATACTAAATGAATAAAATAGTTCCAAGAATTTATTTTGAGTTAACAATATTATATGTCACTATTATAAAAGGTTACAAATATGAAATGTCTTTTATTTTAATTATCTACAGATGTTTCGGCTACCAAAATTCAGGAGAGAGTATACATGTCAGACGACAGTTTACATAGATAAAACAATAAGTTGGTTTATTAGGTTCATTAAGACACTTAATTATGCTAGGGGCAATTGGTCATGATAGGTGTAAATTAAAGCTAGTATATGAGTTAGATTTACAAGTTAAGTTAAAAATTATTATATGTGTCACAATCAATTGAGTTAATTACTATAAGGCAAATTTTGCTATTTTCATAGGAAACAAAAAATAGTTACTATAATAGTCAATCAGGGTTGTTATTTATAACAAAAATTAACTATTTTCATTTGAAACTAAACTTTATGTAGTGTTACGTCAATAAACCAATCAGGGTTGCTTAAACATGAAATCTATTCAATTAGTATTCATGTACATATTTAGTCTTATTGGAACAAATGATTTTTTAAGCACATTTCTTCATATTAGTGCAAGCATGTGTAGGTGACATATATTACATACTACACAAGATCTTCCTTAATATTAAGGAATATATAATCATCGAATTCTTGTTATAGGGGGATTAAGACCAATCCTAAAGGGAAAAGAATAGGAAAGGAGGTGTAGGAAGTATATCTAGGTTTCATTAAGTTATAATCAAATTGCAAAAGGAGTAGGAAACTAGGAAAACATAAACCACAAGTTGATTTATAAGGTAAAATACAATGAGAATTAAGTACATTTAATGGAATGGGAATAATATATGTATATGCAAATCTAGGATTAGTTTTCAACTTTCATGTTTTAAAATTGGTGGAATTTTACATTGCAGACTAAGAATTATGCATCAACTTTTATAATCTTGAGAAAATCCTTGAATCTAACAAAGAATACATATGTATACTATTCATTTAAGTGACTATATTTTGTTATTAAAATAATTTTATACTTTATTATTAATTTTTTTCCATTTATGTAGGATAATGTGATGACTTGTCATGTTCATACTTAGGTTGACTTGGCATTTTTAGACTTAAAAGTTGTTGACTTGGCATGCCTAGACTTGGAGGTTGCTTACTTGGCATGTTCATTGTGATTGTCCACCATTGTGATTAGTGAATGTGTGATTCTTTATGTTAGAACTCGTTACACTAAATGAGATTACTCAAAATATAAAAACACAATCAATAACTAATTAATCACATACCCAAAAATATGGGTAAATTAAAACTGATTTCAATGTCAGCACCCGCTCAGAAACATTTGCATAAGAGCCCAACAACATTCTTATATCCATACTATGCCAAGAATTTGATACAAATTGGTCTATCATCTTAGCCACCACATATATACATAGGAGAACAATATTTGTATATGCCACGCAAACAAGCATTAATATGCTAACAAAAGTCTGATTCGTTTGAAACACCTTATACAAACATTTTCTCACCCGGACCTAAGAGTACGAGGACAACTCTAGGACACACTAGACATATAATAAACTTTCTCAAAGATTCATTACTATAGCTCCTCTTTGTTGCCACATGTTTGTTTTCGTCACTTCTGATTACCTAAAAAATTGTGGTGAACCACAAGGGTGAGACCCATGTCCCAACAAGA
Source organism: Alisma plantago-aquatica (assembly GCA_963693085.1). Lineage (NCBI taxonomy): Eukaryota > Viridiplantae > Streptophyta > Magnoliopsida > Alismatales > Alismataceae > Alisma > Alisma plantago-aquatica. The sequence continues at coordinate 1,035,415,256 of OY856412.1, forward strand.
GATATAACCTCCAACAACATTTAGTGATTCCAAAATTTTTAGGTAATGAGACAATATAAGCAGTTTAATCATATATAACAAATAGGCCTAACAACATTGATGATTAACAAAATACATAAAGGGGCTGATAATAATTATCATCATCAAGCCGACTATCATCATTCTCCTTATTAATCGTATAAGAGATTCAATAGCATATGCATAACTAGGATAAGCAATTCTAGTAGCATATTATCTCTATTGACATGAATAAGTCTAGAACCATAAGCATATCTAACAACATTAGCATGTCTAACAATTTGAACAGATCAATATCATTAGAAGAGCTATCAATATAAGCACAAGTATTACATAAGCATGATTAGCAGTATAGGCATTTCTAATTACAGAGGCATGGCTAGCATGCTAAACATAACTAACAACACGATATAGCTAGCATCATAATTATAATCAGAAGTAGAAGTATAGAAATCAACATAAGCATGACTATTGTATGTATACATTTACAATCTTAAGCATATCCACAACATAAGTATAATTACTATCTCTCAATTGCACTAAGCATCATCTTTATGTAATGAGAAAAAATAAGGGTTATCATCCAATGTGAAGCGTCGTGCATAACCCTAAACAAATATGCTATACGGTTGTATTACATCTTTTAATATGCCCTAAGGAATTTGAGGATACCACTCAAAATCCAACTGACCACTGCTAAGTCAAAATTAGTTCCATACAAGTTCTAGGAAGAGTCAGACTCCTAAGATCTTCTCCACCCTCAGTCAGTATGGGTCCACCACAACGATACATAAGGTCAAGCTACTAATAGCCTAGTCCGTCCTCAGTACAGGTCACGACACTAGTGAAAGGAGGTGGGTACGCATACCCTACCATCTGAGGTACAACTTTAGTTGTCCTCCAATCTTATCACATATATAATCATCGAGACACGACCGCAGCCGTTCTCAATCACATCAGATGCATGAGGCATGACCATAGCCAACCCCCACCATCTCCATTGTGGATGACAAGGATATATCCTCAACTTGCCACCCCCACATACTCAACAGTATGCACTCTGAGTTTCCCTTAGGAATACTCATTTGACCATCTGGAAAGTTCTGACACTCAGATGGATCTATGTCACAGGGCACTACATGATTAGAGTTGCACTTGATTAGTTATGCCAATTGGGTGAATTAAGGCTGCATCAAACAAGTGGACATACAAACCCTAATTCACTTCTAGCAAGCACATAAATATCACAACTTTTAAAAGATATAAAATGTGTGAAACATAATTTCTCATCTCATCATCACATGGTACTATTCACTTGCCATTCATGAGACCACACTAGTCATCATACTATCACAAGATGATAATTTTTTTCACAATATCACATGATATCAACCCTTATCAACATAAGAGGATTACACCTCATTCAGGGCTCAACCATGCCTAAAGGTCATTAAGACCATCATAATATCACAGGATATAAATTCTTTTCACCATATTATAGGGTATTAACCCTTATTAACACAAGAGTATTACACCTCATTCAGGGATCAACCATGCCCAAAGGTCATTAAGACCATCATACTATTCCCTGCAAGATCATCATTATCTTTCCATGCCTTATAACAAGCCTCAACAACATCACTTACATATAATACACCATATCAGCACAATATTGCATTAATGTGCTAGGAGATATTCATAAATATCATAGCAGAGTTATAATAAAATTAAGAATATTCCTTTATTACATCAACATGTAAGGAATCTAGATATGATTAACCCTCATCATATTCATAATGCCCATGTTTAGCATAAGAAAGTATCAACCATGTGGCTATAATAACCACCAATTAACATATTAAGGTTGTGATCATATTAAGGAGGTTATTTCACCATCATGACATCATATAAGAAGGTTAAACATGAATACTCATCTTTATCTATTTGCATTAGAGTTAGGGTCAACAAGATAAATTATATTAATGTTACTAATCAGCACTCATACCCAAACCCTAACTCACAGTATCCCCATTGGATCGTGGATGCATAAGGTGAAGCATCACCATCACATTCCATACTATTCTAAAGTATGAACTCACACATAAATCAAGGTGTAACAATTGGGTTATAGAATACTAGGGTTTCAACAATAGTAACAGAGTATTCCATGATTGCATTAGTCATTCAAGGACTATTCATACCAAATTACCATCATTTAGTTATATTAAAGCTAGGTATAACAAGTTATACCTCATTAGGGTTACATATCAACACAATATGATTATCATCCCTTCTAAAAATATGATTTAATAGGTAAGACTACCTTATTAAGGGTAACCCTCCATTTGTTCCATCATCATTCAACCAATATCACTATACCACAATGTCACATAGAACATTGGATGTTTAAAAGGTAACATCATTGGTTGTTTACATAAGTAAACACCTTGGATAAACCACCTATGAAGTCCTTGATTTGTGATCTAGAAAGAGTCACCATCTAACCCTAGATATCCCTTGATTAACAACACAAAAAGTTCCATTGAGAGTAGGGTAAAAACCCATAATCGACTGTTTAGTTAAAACAAGCCATCCATTGTCAACAAGTAAGCTCCTTAAGTTGATCATATAAAGGAAACCATATAAATAACATTATTAGGACCAATATATTACATTATACAACATTCCAATTTATTGGAGGAATAAACATTATATCTTGACCATTGGGTCAAGTTCATATGTTAAAACCATCAATTACAGTATAGGTTCGACCATTGCATCATGTGACCCAAGGAACCATTGGTCTAAGTCTTAATTGATGCTACAACTATATGATTAACTCACCATAGATTTTTGAGATCAGATACACCATAATTAGTGACCATTAAGTCACCATAGATTGTTATATTAACTCTATATTCATTAATCAACATCAAATATTAAGCTAATGTCATCATTGATTGATAACATTATTAGGGTACTTAATGGTTGATCATTAAACTTCTAATTGATCCAAAACCTAACCTAAGTGGGTGACCATAGGTTGTCACCATCATTTGACACCTTTGTTCCCGACCATCAGTTGTCATGAAGACAACACCATAGGGTTGTTGCAATGGTACCATCATCAGGTCATGGGTTTATAGAAGAAATCAGCTTTAAACCCTAAAATTGACCATTGGTTGATAGGTTCTTAGCACCATGAGTTGCCAAAACAACCTGTACCTTAATAATAATTTACACATGATCACATGCTAATCTAGAACTGAAATCAGAATTAGGAACATTATAAAAATTAAAATCCAAGTCAAGCCTAGATTTTTAGTGCATGGATCATCATTTTCAAGCAAGAACATGATCTAGAAAGCTTATGGTAAGAAATAAACATGGAGAAAATTATAAAACTTGCCTCTAATTAGAAGATGAAACCCCAAACATAATAAAACTCGAGCATGTAGGGTATAAAATCTAATAATAAGCTATGAACTCGTCCATCTAGCACCTTTCTTCATCAAATGAGCAAACCCTAAGCATAAGGAGCAACAAAGGTAGGGTTTTAGAGCTTTAGAGCAATTTCTACCATGGAACAAAAAGTTTCCAACCTGGAGAAAGGTAGGAGGAAAGATAAAAAAAATAAATGGAGGAAAGAAGGGGATTCTTACTCTTTTAGGTCATGATCACTAGAAGGAAGCTTTTTAAACCGACAAAAAAAGTCAATTGCAACCCTAGATTCTTTTTCCAAGAAGGTCCCCTCTTAATATTCCTTGGATAGGAAATTCATAGAAGCACAGAGGGAGGACGAGGTTTGTATAATGAGGGAAGTGGTAGAGAAAAAATGGCTTGTTTTGGTGTTTAGGGATAAGTATATGAAACTTTAAGATAAAGAAAAAGAAAAAGTTGAAGTTCTAGTATCTTTCCAAGTGTCCATGGCCTTAAACTATTGAGAATATATAAGTACACACACAAGAAGGTCCCTCAGCATCCATAGAGACATTATTATCCCTCATTTCTTTAATTTCCAAGCAAAACAAATAATTCATTAGTTGATAGCTACTAAAGGTAGCTCATCCATGAAGGAGTAAACCCTAAAATACCCTTGGAAAAAACACCTTCAAACCAAGGTTTAAATAGGCACCCCATGTCTCACAAAGATCAATAATGATGAGAGAATATCCAAAGAACATAATTCAATATAAATTGCAAAGAAAACCTCTCAGTTGGGTAAATTGCAGAAAAGTCCAAAATATTCATAACTTGCTCAAACAGTGTCCAAAATGGACCAAAATTGAGAATTAAGATTGTCTTATGATTTAACAGCATATAATAAGGATATATTAGGGTTATAAGAATTAAATTATGATAATTAAGCTTATTTAACTCATTAAGAAAGTTTAGCGGCCTTACAACTATAAACCCCTAATAGGGATTTCGCCCCCAATATCCAAGGTAAACAAAGATGGTACTTCCTTTGCACCTCATCCTATTACCTTCATGTGGTTACTTACATATCATGGTGATGTCACATCATTCATACATATCTCATCTTGGGTCAGCATAAAACCCCCACCTAAGAAGACATTCTCAATATGGAATGTAGAAACTTGTTGTGTCACCTGTACAAATCTAATAGTAAATTTTCACTTTAAATTATAGCTATCATACTGAAATTATATCTATTGTGTAAACACATTACTCAAAAGTCATACTTGCTATCTTTTTACCAATCATGGCATGTGTCTCATACCATTTCTTGAAGCATAATAAAAGGCAATGTATCCATCCTTTTTTTTTGATACACTGACATTAGAACTCTTGTCAGTTCTTTTTCAGCATCAAAATAAATGCTGACACTGGCACCTATCATTCCATATAAGGAAACATCATTCCTAGTCAACCTTGTTAGGGGTGAAACAACAACACTATCTTCACCTTACTAAGATTTACACAACCTACTTAGAAGACATATCATGATCCCATAAAGAAATTTAATCAACCCCATCTCACTCTTGTTCAACTTGTCTCATAGCTATTGTTGCTTCGGAAACCCTAAGGTTTTTTAAGAAATATTGATCATATTTTTGACCATATTTGAAATACTTTGACATGTCATCATTCAAAGCTTGATATAACTTGTATGACATGACTGGAACACTCTGTTCCTCCTATTCATAAATTCTATTTGTACATTGATTATTCTAAAGGACATAACTCTAAACTCATCATGGTCATGTGAATTATTGTTATGACCCACTCCGAGCTTAATCAGTAAGTATAGTGATCAGTGCATCATCATGTTGATTAAGTTAAGATAAGTGTTTGCAGATGCAATTAGTGTTTTGATTATCTGAGACAAGATAATTGGTATGTTTTCTTACCTTGAGGTTGTGGTGGATCTCGTGCTTGAAATTTTGCAAAAAAAAATTACTCGAATCGGACTTTTGAGGAAATAGTTATGGCTTTTACAAGATCTTTGGACTTGGCTATAATTTTTCCATTTATTAGCTTTAATATTTTTTCCCTTTTATTCCTTCTCCCCTTCCCCCGATCGAGCAGAGCATTGCTTGCAAGCGGTGCATAGATGCTAGCCCGATCGACTAATAGTGGAAAAGAGGAGGGGCGATTTCTCAAGCCCTTAGCTTTGATTCGACGACACCACCTTCTCCACCTTTCTTCTTCCTCCTTCCTTCCTCCTTATCCTCACCCTAGCGACACTCATCTGTGCCCCAACCTAGCAGCAACACTTGCAGCCAACAGCAGCACCTGCAGCTACAGCGGCGCAGCCAACAACTAAGCGAGAGAGATGGCTGGCTCCGCATCACCCTCAAGCCAGCAAGCGTCACATCCACCTTCTTCCCCTATTCCGTACTCCAATCGCGCCCAAGGGCAGCGCTCCCTATAGTTGCAGCCAAGCAACAACAACAACTGCATGAAGCAGCGGCCAAGGGCTACTGGGCATGAGCAAGCACCAAGGAAATGCTGCCTTTGAGTCCGGCCTTGTGGCCCGAGCACGATTCCACCGCCACCAAGCCACGAGAAGCGACTCCTGTGTGTGAGAGGAAGAGTTTGTTTGTAGCAAGCAGAAATCCAGGGCACCCAAGGTTGAAGACGACCTGTTGATGCTCAAAAACAGGACTCTAGACACATTTCCAGTTGAATTCGGTCATCATGGGCCAATGTGAGTAGCATTTTACTCACTAAGCACGTATACCTTCAACAATCAGGTGTATTTGGTTGAATCAGTGTTATTCATGGGTAACAATGCTTATCCAAGTGCCGTGTAGTGACGATGTCGCTAGATTTCTAATTTTCATGAATTTCTTAATTATGTTTGCACGATACTAATTGTTTGATTGATATGTGTGATTTAGAATCCTGGAACTACATGATTGATTAAAACCTGATTTGCTTAGTTTAAAAGTTGGAATCAGTAGCATACGACCAGTAGTTGTACAGTTTCGGTATAAACCCAGGATGTACATTTATTTAGTAATTTAATAGATGTACAATTTCAAAGAAATGACAATGACATGAAAAAGGTTCAATAGAAACCTAGTTGCACACCCTCGGTTATATTTAATGTGAGTGTATTAATAATTATAAGAATCGACACATTTCTCAAAGAAATTATTTGAAATTCTCAATTAATATTAATAATTTGTGCCATGACAAGTAATTGACTTTTAATTGAGTTATGTGATGCATAACTTAAAATTTGGGTTGATGTGCTCGATTTTCGAGGAATTATAGATAATTTACAAGTGCTACTGATGATTTCTAATATATCGAGTAATTAACTCTTGTTAGTGTGTCACGGTGATCAATTGTATAATTCCAGCATATATGATCCAAGTTGATATGAGTTTAGTTTATTTAAGAAATTGCAATTTGTCTGCATGCATGGTATATGGATTACTCAGTAAATTACAATGTTTTTGAGTATACTACTTTGTCAGGTCTAGAATGATATTCATGTTGTGAATTAAACTGCAATTAAATAGGCGAAATGTCATAGAAATACCAGAGTTGAGAATAAGTAAGAAAAATGTTCAACATAGTAAGTGTTTTCTAGGAAATAATAAAATTATAGATTCAAGGGACCTGACACCGTAGAACCCCTATGTGAGGTTTGTGCCTTAGGGGTGAAATGACCTAACCCTGGCATCGTCCAATATACGGGGGTCGAAACGTGTTATTAGGTGGCACGAGGGATGAAGCCCTAGTGGAAGTCTGCTTAAATTATAGTGTGCAGTGTCCAACGTCAACTAGAAGTCGTGGTGGCACTAGAGTACAGAAAAGGCAATAGGTGGCTTGACTCTCCACTTGTGTGCTCAGGTTAGAGGAGGAGTCTAGTTTACGGCACAATAGGAGTATCGAGGCCAGAGAGCCAGATTCCTTGTTGCATACTAGGAGAGTAGTCAGACTTAGCTATCCTGGGGTTTCGGCTAAGCCTTATACGCTGGGATCGTAGTTCGCTACGAGTCTTCATTTGTAGAGTACACTGCATATGCTCAGAGAATAAGATAAAATATGTTCATATAGGTTCACAGAATTTCTTATGATTTAAAGAGTTAAGAAAGATTTGAGTTAGTTTCACAGCAGTTGTCCTTTAAAAGAAATTTTAGTATTCTCTGTTATTTAATTTTTTCTACAGCTTTGCAGTAGTTGTTATCTTAATGAAATATTGACATCTCATGTCGTTTAAATTATATTGTTTAGATATGCTCAGTATAGTATTATCTTGTATTTTATTCTAATTAATAAACATAAAATGTGTTATCTGTGATGGTCGGGTGAAATTCTATTCACTGAGCCAGTAGCTCACCAACCTACTGAAACATTTTTCAGGTTAGCATCAGCACGAGGAAGCTGAAGGATCATACCACCCAAGTTCTTAGAAGGTAGTTCGTATCTAGATAGAGGTCTCTTAGTCCTTTCCCCTCCATCCTTGGGCATGTGGTGTGGTAGAGAGAGAATGTAATGTAACATGTAAACTAGTTTTAAGTTATCTGTTGTGCTTTATATTCCACATAAAAATGTAATATGATGTGTAATTTTCTTTATCTACTTAGAAATGTAAATAGTAGTTGTTTCCATAGTTTAGTAAGATTTAAATTTATTCCAAGTCATAAGATTTTCCTTTAAATTAATTTTAAGTGATTAAGAAAAGAAAACGTTAGGGGTGATCTTTGTATTACGTTAAATCCTCAATTTATGCCCTAATCTCATGATTAATGGTAATTGTGAGATTGGGGTGTAACAAGCTTTTAGTATCAGAGTGTAGGTTTAGACCAATAGGATTAGGATTAGGGTGTTTTCCTTCTAACTGCAATTTTCTAACAGGAAGTGTTCCGTTATACTATTGCAGATGGCAGGAAGAGGACGTGGTCATGAGGACCAAGTTGAGAGCCACATTGGACCTAATCCTCAGGAGATGGGTCCACGTGGTGGAGATGATGTGGATGAAGCATCAAAGATGTACAGGATGTTTTTTGAGACCAGGGAAAAGTATAAGATGGAGAGGCGAGCTTCTACCTCGAGCAACAAGGACCTGATGAGATCCTATAAGTTAGTTAAGAAGCTTGGAGGTACCGAGTTTGTTGGAACTACGGACCCTACAGTGGCAGATGAATGGTTGAGATAGTTAGAGAAAGTGTTCCATCTGATGGAGTTGTCTGACGAAAGACAAATCAATCACGCAGTTTATTTTCTTAAAGGTGATGCAAAGCTCTGGTGGCATGGAGTGGAAGATAAAAAGGAGAAACACGGTATTGACTTGGAAGGATTTCATTGATTAATTCCATCTTAAGTACTACGCACCTAACTTTCTGAGTGAGAAGATAAGATAGTTGCAGAATATCAGACAAGGAAGTATGACAATTGGTGAATACAAGGCATATTTCACAAGGATGGCAAAATTCTGTCCGCAGCTTGTCCCAGACGACGTGGAAAAGTGTAGAATATTCTAGAAAGGATTGAGGCCTGAAATTTGGCATAGTATAGCTACAATTGGCCGAAGAGATAGAGAGAACGTCGGAGAATTTCTTGAGGCAACAAGATGTGTAGAGGAGTCTGTGAACGCTGATAAGAGTTATGAGAATAGAAAGAGACCCAATGACTTCAGTAGAATACAACCTAGTAGTGGTCACCGAGGAAGTGGTGGTGGGTTCTTCTCGAAGCTTGGACTTGGTTTTGGTTGTTTTAGTAAACAAGGATCTGAAGATGTAATATCTTCTCAGAGTAGGGGAAGATCTAGTCCAGGGAGATGGAGCAATATGCCAAGTGGAAGGTCATCTGGATCATCAGCTTCAGTGACAGGTCCGCCAAGGAGAGAGGTACCGAGGTGTGATATATGTGGGAAGCCACACTCTAGTTAGTGTTGGGGTGCAGTTGTTCAGGGTTGTCAGAACTACGGACATGTTGGACACTTTAGAAGGCAATGTCCTCAGCTTCAGCAAGTGGAGCCACATGGTTCCCAATCATAGTACCAGAATGTCCCGAGATATGCTCTAGCTGGAGGACTCAGTTCCTCTGTAGCTTCAGGTTCCCGAGGTGGTACAACACCCAGTGCTAGGGAAGGACAATGAGAACATCATGGGAGAGGAAGATCTTCAGGACACTTCTTCTCTCTGACACAACAAGAAGGTATTGTTTCTTCCCGAGTAATTATAGGAGAAATGCTTTCCTTTAATAGCATCTCGGTAACAGTTTTGATAGATCTGGGTGCTACTCACTCATTTATACAAAGTTCTTTAGCTTGTGAACTTAACCTGTTGACCCAGGAGTTACTGGTTTAGTTATTGTTGAGGGTTCCATTAGGTGAACTGATAGTTTTTACAGAGTATTGTCCCGGATGTTTTTTGACCTTTGGTGCTTACACCATCGCGGTTAATCTTATACCCCTAGATGTTAACTCTTTTCAAGTTATATTGGGTATGGATTGCCTAGAGACGTATTGAGTTCAACTCGACTGTTGGAAGAAGGAGGCTGTCTTTCAACAGGTGGATTTTCTTGTGTCTTTTATGGAGACAGGAAAGTTTTGCCTATGTGTATCATATCAGATGTTGTAGCTGATAAGATGTTGCAGAAAGGTTGTGAGGCGTTCTTGGCACATGTAGTAGATACTAGAGCAAAGAAGAACATAGTCAACCTATGGGATGTGTCGGTGGTCTGTGAGTTCCTGGATGTTTTCCCAGATGAGTTGCCAGGTCTACCTCCTGAAAGAGAGATAGACTTTGAGATCCAAGTGTTGCCATGTAGTCACCCTATAGCACTGCCAGCCTACATAATGACACCTATAGAGTTGAAGGAACTGAAGATCCAACTACATGAGTTACTAGATAAAGGTTTTATTCTACCTAGTTCTTCTCCATGGGGAGCTCCAGTCTTGTTTGTGAAAAGAAAGATGGTACTATGAGGTTATGTATAGACTATAGATAGTTGAATAAGATCACTATCAAGAATAAGTACCTGTTGCCAAGGATAGATGATTTGTTTGATCAGTTGTGTGGAGCGACGATATTTTCTAAGATAGAATTGAGATATGGATATCATTAGTTGAGGATAAAGGCTTCAGATATTCCTAAGTCTGCTTTCAGAACAAGATACAAGCATTATGAGTTTCTGGTCATGTCGTTTGGACTGACTAATGCCTCAACAACTATCCTGGATATGATGAACTGGATTTTCAAGCCGTTCTTGGATCAGTTCATAGTGGTTATCATAGATGACATTCTGATCTATTCCAAAGATGATGAGCATCATGAGCAACATCTAAGGATAGCGTTACAATTGTTGAGACAACACCAATTATATGCTAAGTTCAGTAAGTGTGAGTTCTGGTTAGATGAGGTGTCTTTTATTGGACATGTCATCTCAGGAGATGGAGTAAGTGTTGACCCTAAGAAAGTCAAGTCTGTTCTACAGTGGGAGCAGCCTAAGACTCCTATGGAGATCAAAAGCTTCTTAGGATTGGCAGGTTACTACAGGAGGTTTATCCATAACTTCAGTGTTATAGTGTCACCTCTGACATGCTTAATAAGAAAGGGTGCACTGTTTGTCTGGTCAGACAACTGTGAGAAGAGTTTTTAGATCTTGTAGAAGAGGTTGACTACAACACCAGTGTTGATCCTGCCCGAGGCAGATAAAGGCTACGCAGTGTTTTGTGATGCTTCAAGGAGAGGTTTAGGTTGTGTGTTGATGCAGGAAGGCAAGGTAGTAGCTTATGCATTTAGACAGCTTACGAAGAATGTAGAGAATTAACCGACACATGATATGGATTTAGCTACAGTAGTTCATGCTCTTAAGACATGGTGTCACTATCTTTATGGTGTGGCATGTTAGGTGTTAATAGATCATAAGAGCTTGAAATATATCTTCACCTAGAAGGATCTGAATCTAAGACCGCAGAGATGGTTAGAATTGATCAAGGATTATGAAGTGATAATATATTATCATCCTGGAAAAGCGAATGTGGTAGCAGATGCCTTGAGCAGAAAGTCAAGTTCAACAGCTGATGCATTCTCTATGTCTTGCTTCAAGAGAGACCTGCTAGTAGAGATGATGAAGTTGAACTTAGACTTAGGGGTGACAGAGCAGAGTGGTTTGATTGCACAAATGCAAGTCAAGCCTACTTTTTATGATCAGATCAAGGAACTTCAGCACAGTGATAGTGAGTTATAGTAGATCATGCAGGATATGACAGAGGGAAAGAGACCAGAGTTCAGGTTTTCAGATGATGGTTTGTTGTATCAGCATGACATCTTGTGTGTACCTAGAGATAGTGATTTGAAAGAAAGGATTCTTGAGGAAGTGCATGCATCGATGTACACTATGCATCCAGGCAACACTAAGATGTACAAGAATCTCAAGGAGTTGTACTGGTGGTGAGGTATGAAGAAGGATGTAGCTGAGTACGTGGCTAGATGCAGTGTGTGCCAGTAGGTTAAGGCTGAGAATCAGAAACCTGCAGGTACCTTGCAGTCTCTTCCTATACCAGAGTGGAAGTGGGAACATATCACAATGGATTTTGTGGCAGGGTTTCCTAGGACACCTAGTGGTTGTGACTTGATATGGGTGATTGTGGATAGACTGACTAAGTCTGCTCACTTTCTTCCTATTAATTCAACCTTTGATGTCTCGAATTTGGCTAAGATATACGTGGATGAGATAGTCGGGTTTCCTAGGACACCTAGTGGTTGTGACTTGATATGGGTGATTGTGGATAGACTGACTAAGTCTGCTCACTTTCTTCCTATTAATTCAACCTTTGATGTCTCGAATTTGGCTAAGATATACGTGGATGAGATAGTCAGGTTGCATGGTATCCCAGTTTCAATTATATCAGATATAGATCTTAAGTTCACCTCCAGGTTTTGGAATCAGTTGCATCGTGCTTTGGGCACAAAGTTGAGGCTTAGTATAGCTTTTCACCCGTAATCGGATGTTCAGTCAAAGAGGACCATTCAAACTCTAGAGGACATGCTGAGAGCATGTGTCTTGCATTTCAATGGAAGTTGGGAAAAACACTTGAGCCTTATAGAGTTTGCATACAACAATAGTCACCATTCCAGTCTTGGTATGGCCGCGTATGAAGCTCTATATGGTAGAAAGTTTAGATCACCCGTATGTTGGTACGAGGTGGGTGAAAAAGAGATTCTTAGGCTAGAGATAGTGGATTTGACTATAGAAAAGATTACAGTGATCAAAGAATAGTTGAAAGCTGCACAGGACAGGTAGAAGAGTTACGCTAAGAAGAGACGTAGACCTCTTGAGTTTTAGGTTGGTGATGAAGTGTATTTGAAAGTTTCACCATGGTAAGGAGTGTTGAGGTTTGGTAAGAGAGGCAAACTGACTCCTAGGTTTATGGGCCCATATCCTGTCGTTGAGAGGATTGAACCTGTAGCCTACATGTTGGATTTGCCATTCGAGTTGGCTAATCTACATGATGTGTTTCATGTATCGATGTTGAAGAAGTGTTACCCTGGTACAAAGAAGATAGTGTGCCCAGAACCTGCATAGCTTATATCAGATGTGTCCTATGTTGAAGGACCTATTCAGGTAGTTGATCAGAGGATCAAGAAGCTCAAGAATTGCAAGATTCTGTTAGTGAAGGTTTTGTGGAGGAACCACAACTTAGAGGAAGCCACGTGGGATCTTGAGTCTGAGATGCGTAACAAGTTTCCTTTTCTCTTTTATGAATTTCAGGATGAAATTATTATAAGGAAGGGAGATTGCTATGATCCACTCCGAGCTTAATTAGTAAGTATAGTGATTAGTGCATCATCATGTTGATTAAATTAAGATAAGTGTTCATTGATGCGATTAGTGTTTTGATTATATGATACAAGATAATTAATATGTTTTCTTGCCTTGAGGTTGTGGTGGATCTCGTGCTTGAAATTTTGCAAAAACAATTACTTGAATCAGACTTCCGAGGAAATAGTTATGGCTTTTACAAGATCTTTGGACTTGGCTGCAATTTTTTGATTTATTAGCTTTAATATTTTTCCTCTTTTTTTCCTTATCCCCTTCCCCTAATCTAGCAAAGCACTGCTTGAAAGCAGCGCACAACTGCTAGCCTAATCGGCTAATAGAGGAGAAGAGGAGGGGCAATCTTGGGGTGATTTCTCGAGCCCTTAGCTTAGACTCGACAGTGCCACCTTCTCCACCTTTCTTCTTCCTCCTTCCTTCCTCATTATACTCACCCTAGCGGTTCCCATCTACACCCCTAGTAGCAGCATTGGTGGCCAGCAGTAGTAGCTGCAGCTGCAGCGGCGCAGCCAGTAGATAAGGGAGAGAGGGGTGGCTCCGCAGCACCCTCGAGCCAGCAGACATCACATCCACCTTCATCTTTCCCTATTCCTCACTCAAATTGTGCCCAAGGGCACTGCCCTCTGTAGATGCGGCCAAGCAGTAGAAGCAACTGCATGAAGCAGTGGCCAAGGGCTGCTGGGTGCGAGCTAGCACCAAGGAAACACTACCTTTGAGTGAAACCTTGAGGCCCGAGCACAATTCCACCGCCACCAAGCCACGAGAAGCGACACCTGTGTGTGGGAGGAAGAGTTTGTTTGCAGCAGGATGAAATCCAGGGCGCCTAAGGTTGAAGATGACCTGCTGACGCCTGGAAATAGGACTCTGTATGCATTTCTAGTTGAATTCGGTCATCCTAGACCGCTGTGAGTAGAATTTCACTCACTAAGCACGTATAACTCCAACAATCCGGTGTTTTTGGTTGAATCAGTGTTATTCGCAGGTAACAACGCTTATCCAAGTGCCGTGTAGTGACCGCATCACTAGATTTCTAATTTGCATGAATTTCTTAATTATGTTTGCACGACACTAATTGTTTTATTGATATGTGTGATTTGGATTACTGGAACTACATGATTGATTAAAACCTAATTTGCTCAGTTTAAAAGTTGGAATCAGTAGCATACGACCAGTAGTTGTACGGTTTCAGTATAAACCCATGTTGTGCATTTTTTTAGTAATTTAATAGATATAATATTTCAAAGAAATGACAATGACATGAAAAGGGTTCAATAGAAACCTAGTTGCACATCCCCAGTTATATATAATGTGATTGTATTAATAAATATACGAATCGACACATTTCTCAAAGAAATTATTTGAAATTCTCAATTAATATTAATAATCCATGCCATGACAAGTAATTGACTTTTAATTGAGTTATGTGATGCATAACTTAGAATCTGGGTTAATGTGCTCGATTTTCAAGGAATTACAGATAATTTACAAGTGCTACTGACGATTTCTAATATATCGCGTAATTAATTCTTGTTAGTGTGTTAAGATGATCAATTGTATAATTCCAGCGTATATGAGTCAAGTTGATATGAGTTTAGTTTATTTAAGAAATTTCAATCTGCCTGCATGCATGGTATATAGATTATTTAGTAAATTACAATGTTTTTGAGTATACTACTTTGTCAGGTCTAGAATGATATTCATGTTGTGAATTGAACTGCAATTAAATAGGCAAGATGCCATAGAAATACCAGAGTTGAGTATAAGTAAGAAAAAGGTTCAACATAGTATATAAGAGTTTTTTAGGAAATAATAAAATTATATATTTAAGGGCCCTGGCACCGTAAAACCCGTATGTGAGGTCTGCGCCTTAGGAGTGAAATGAACTCACCCTGGAAGCATCCAGTATACGGGGGTCGGAACATGCTATCAGGTGGTACGAGGGACGAAGCCCTAGTAGAAGTCTCCTTAAATTATAGTTTGCAGTGTCCAACATCAACTAGAAGTCCTAGTGGCACTTGAGTACAGAAAAGCCAATAGGTGGTTTGACTCTCCGCCTGTGTGCTTAGGATAGAGGAGGAGTCCATTTTACGGAACAATAGGAGTGTCGAGGCTAGAGAGCCAGATTCCTTGTTGCAGACCAGGAGAGTAGTTAGACTTAGCTATCCAGGGGTGTCGGCTAAGTCTTGTACGATGGGATTGTAGTTCGCTACGAGTCTTCATATGTAGAGTACACTGCATCTGATTAGAGCATAAGATAAAATATGTTCATATAGGTTCACAAAGTTTCTTATAAGTTAAAGAGTTAAGAAAGATTTGAGTTAGTTTCACAGCAGTTGTCCTTTAAATGAAATTTTAGTATTCTATGTTATTTAATTGTATCTACAACTTTGCAGTAGTTGTTATCTTAATGAAATGTTGACATCTCCTATCATTTAAATTATATTATTTAGATCTACTAAGTATAGTATTATCTTGTATTTTATTCCGATTAATAAACATAAAATGAGTTATCTATGATGGTCGGGTGAAATTCTATTCACTGAGCCAGTAGCTCACCAACCTATTGAAACATTTTTCAGGTCAGCATCAGCACGAGGAAGCAGATGAAAAACACTAGAGGGGCGGTGAATAGAGTTTTAAAGATATTTTAACAATTATTTAACTCAAACAACCAATCACAAAAATATTGGACAAGGGGACAAGGATTTAGAGTGGTTCCTACCTTATCAAATACTAAGGTAGTTAGTCCACTAAGTGTGTGTATGAGTGTGCATATGTGACACTATTGAAGGGGATGACCTAACTAAGTGTGGTGTTTAGCTAGGGAAGATCTAACGCTTGATTTACATGAAGTCTAAGTACTTGTACATTATATATTTGTACAAGTTTACAATTGATTACATTTCATGACATTTACAATCATTCAAGCATATAGATGCCCTAGAGCTTTGTCATCCACCTTATTCCTGCAACACTCAAGTAGCATGTTAGATCAACAAGAATGAAATGTTTGTCATCATCGAAACAAAGGGATTTATCATAATGTCCAACTTATCCAACAATCTCCCCCTTTTTGAAGATGAAAAACGTTTCCTAAATATGAAATAAGGAAATATAAAGCATGTGAGTTTCATACCTGAAGATTACCTTTTGTAGCCATTCTTGTTTTACAACTGAGTGCTGGCCAAGATGTTATGAAACTCATTTATATTTTTGATTTTATATTCTTTCTCCCCCTTTGTCATTTCAAAAAGATATCCAGGTTGAATTTCTTCTCCCCCTTAATTTTATACTATGCTCCCCCTTAAATAGATATTCTATTAGGAACATGGATCATTTTTGTCTAATTTAGCCACAATTTGTTTCTCAATCATTTGTAAAGGATGTTAAGCCTTGAAATGATATGAGATCCTGTTAGGTTCATGGCATATGTATTGATTTCTCACCCATTTTACAAGGGATGTTAAGCCCTGAAAATGATATGAGATTCCCTTAAGCTTATGATGAATGCATATTGATTTCTCATCTATTTTGCATGGGATGTTAAGCCCTAATTTGTTATTAAGAACAATATATATGTCATATTCATGAATTTTTGTAGATTTCTTTGTTTTCATAAAAATTACTTTTAAGAATACTAAGGTCATAACAAAATTCAAAGTTTTGTAAACTTCTTAATCTTATAATCAAATTTGTTTGTA